>JAUIMM010001078.1:0-330000 GCA_031769625.1 Taudactylus pleione
ATGTAACAAGCACACACTATACACACCCTGTACACCTCTAATGTAACAAGCACACACTATACACACCCTGTACACCGCTAATGTAACAAGCACACACTATACACACCCTGTACACGCTAATGTAACAAGCACACACTATACACACCCTGTACACCTCTAATGTAACAAGCACACACTATACACACCCTGTACACCTCTAATGTAACAAGCACACACTATACACACCCTGTACACCTCTAATGTAACAAGCACACACTATACACACCCTGTACACCTCTAATGTAACAAGCACACACTATACACACCCTGTACACCGCTAATGTAACAAGCACACACTATACACACCCTGTACACCTCTAATGTAACAAGCACACACTATACACACCCTGTACACCTCTAATGTAACAAGCACACACTATACACACCCTGTACACCTCTAATGTAACAAGCACACACTATACACACCCTGTACACCGCTAATGTAACAAGCACACACTATACACACCCTGTACACCTCTAATGTAACAAGCACACACTATACACACCCTGTACACCTCTAATGTAACAAGCACACACTATACACACCCTGTACACCTCTAATGTAACAAGCACACACTATACACACCCTGTACACCTCTAATGTAACAAGCACACACTATACACACCCTGTACACCTCTAATGTAACAAGCACACACTATACACACCCTGTACACCTCTAATGTAACAAGCACACACTATACACACCCTGTACACCTCTAATGTAACAAGCACACACTATACACACCCTGTACACCTCTAATGTAACAAGCACACACTATACACACCCTGTACACCTCTAATGTAACAAGCACACACTATACACACCCTGTACACCTCTAATGTAACAAGCACACACTATACACACCCTGTACACCTCTAATGTAACAAGCACACACTATACACACCCTGTACACCTCTAATGTAACAAGCACACACTATACACACCCTGTACACCGCTAATGTAACAAGCACACACTATACACACCCTGTACACCTCTAATGTAACAAGCACACACTATACACACCCTGTACACCTCTAATGTAACAAGCACACACTATACACACCCTGTACACCTCTAATGTAACAAGCACACACTATACACACCCTGTACACCGCTAATGTAACAAGCACACACTATACACACCCTGTACACCTCTAATGTAACAAGCACACACTATACACACCCTGTACACCTCTAATGTAACAAGCACACACTATACACACCCTGTACACCTCTAATGTAACAAGCACACACTATACACACCCTGTACACCTCTAATGTAACAAAGCACACACTATACACACCCTGTACACCTCTAATGTAACAAGCACACACTATACACACCCTGTACACCGCTAATGTAACAAGCACACACTATACACACCCTGTACACCTCTAATGTAACAAGCACACACTATACACACCCTGTACACCTCTAATGTAACAAGCACACACTATACACACCCTGTACACCTCTAATGTAACAAGCACACACTATACACACCCTGTACACCTCTAATGTAACAAGCACACACTATACACACCCTGTACACCTCTAATGTAACAAGCACACACTATACACACCCTGTACACCTCTAATGTAACAAGCACACACTATACACACCCTGTACACCTCTAATGTAACAAGCACACACTATACACACCCTGTACACCTCTAATGTAACAAGCACACACTATACACACCCTGTACACCTCTAATGTAACAAGCACACACTATACACACCCTGTACACCTCTAATGTAACAAGCACACACTATACACACCCTGTACACCTCTAATGTAACAAGCACACACTATACACACCCTGTACACCTCTAATGTAACAAAGCACACACTATACACACCCTGTACACCGCTAATGTAACAAGCACACACTATACACACCCTGTACACCGCTAATGTAACAAGCACACACTATACACACCCTGTACACCGCTAATGTAACAAGCACACACTATACACACCCTGTACACCGCTAATGTAACAAGCACACACTATACACACCCTGTACACCTCTAATGTAACAAAGCACACACTATACACACCCTGTACACCTCTAATGTAACAAGCACACACTATACACACCCTGTACACCGCTAATGTAACAAGCACACACTATACACACCCTGTACACCGCTAATGTAACAAGCACACACTATACACACCCTGTACACCGCTAATGTAACAAGCACACACTATACACACCCTGTACACCTCTAATGTAACAAGCACACACTATACACACCCTGTACACCTCTAATGTAACAAGCACACACTATACACACCCTGTACACCTCTAATGTAACAAGCACACACTATACACACCCTGTACACCTCTAATGTAACAAGCACACACTATACACACCCTGTACACCTCTAATGTAACAAGCACACACTATACACACCCTGTACACCTCTAATGTAACAAAGCACACACTATACACACCCTGTACACCTCTAATGTAACAAGCACACACTATACACACCCTGTACACCTCTAATGTAACAAGCACACACTATACACACCCTGTACACCTCTAATGTAACAAGCACACACTATACACACCCTGTACACCTCTAATGTAACAAGCACACACTATACACACCCTGTACACCTCTAATGTAACAAGCACACACTATACACACCCTGTACACCTCTAATGTAACAAGCACACACTATACACACCCTGTACACCGCTAATGTAACAAAAGCACACACTATACACACCCTGTACACCGCTAATGTAACAAAAGCACACACTATACACACCCTGTACACCTCTAATGTAACAAGCACACACTATACACACCCTGTACACCGCTAATGTAACAAGCACACACTATACACACCCTGTACACCGCTAATGTAACAAGCACACACTATACACACCCTGTACACCGCTAATGTAACAAGCACACACTATACACACCCTGTACACCTCTAATGTAACAAGCACACACTATACACACCCTGTACACCTCTAATGTAACAAGCACACACTATACACACCCTGTACACCGCTAATGTAACAAGCACACACTATACACACCCTGTACACCTCTAATGTAACAAGCACACACTATACACACCCTGTACACCTCTAATGTAACAAGCACACACTATACACACCCTGTACACCGCTAATGTAACAAGCACACACTATACACACCCTGTACACCTCTAATGTAACAAAAGCACACACTATACACACCCTGTACACCTCTAATGTAACAAGCACACACTATACACACCCTGTACACCTCTAATGTAACAAGCACACACTATACACACCCTGTACACCGCTAAAGTAACAAGCACACACTATACACACCCTGTACACCTCTAATGTAACAAGCACACACTATACACACCCTGTACACTGCTAATGTAACAAGCACACACTATACACACCCTGTACACCGCTAATGTAACAAGCACACACTATACACACTCTGTACACCTCTAATGTAACAAGCACACACTATACACACTCTGTACACCTCTAATGTAACAAGCACACACTATACACACCCTGTACACCTCTAATGTAACAAGCACACACTATACACACCCTGTACACCTCTAATGTAACAAGCACACACTATACACACCCTGTACACCTCTAATGTAACAAAGCACACACTATACACACCCTGTACACCTCTAATGTAACAAAAGCACACACTATACACACCCTGTACACCTCTAATGTAACAAGCACACACTATACACACCCTGTACACCTCTAATGTAACAAGCACACACTATACACACCCTGTACACCGCTAATGTAACAAGCACACACTATACACACCCTGTACACCTCTAATGTAACAAGCACACACTATACACACCCTGTACACCTCTAATGTAACAAGCACACACTATACACACCCTGTACACCGCTAATGTAACAAGCACACACTATACACACCCTGTACACCTCTAATGTAACAAAAGCACACACTATACACACCCTGTACACCTCTAATGTAACAAGCACACACTATACACACCCTGTACACCTCTAATGTAACAAGCACACACTATACACACCCTGTACACCGCTAATGTAACAAGCACACACTATACACACCCTGTACACCGCTAATGTAACAAGCACACACTATACACACCCTGTACACCTCTAATGTAACAAGCACACACTATACACACCCTGTACACCTCTAATGTAACAAGCACACTCTATACACACCCTGTACACCGCTAATGTAACAAAGCACACACTATACACACCCTGTACACCTCTAATGTAACAAGCACACACTATACACACCCTGTACACCTCTAATGTAACAAGCACACACTATACACACTCTGTACACCGCTAATGTAACAAGCACACACTATACACACCCTGTACACCTCTAATGTAACAAGCACACACTATACACACCCTGTACACCTCTAATGTAACAAGCACACACTATACACACCCTGTACACTTCTAATGTAACAAGCACACACTATACACACCCTGTACACCTCTAATGTAACAAGCACACACTATACACACCCTGTACACCTCCAATGTAACAAGCACACACTATACACACTCTGTACACCTCTAATGTAACAAGCACACACTATACACACCCTGTACACCTCTAATGTAACAAGCACACACTATACACACCCTGTACACCGCTAATGTAACAAGCACACACTATACACACCCTGTACACCGCTAATGTAACAAGCACACACTATACACACCCTGTACACCGCTAATGTAACAAAAGCACACACTATACACACCCTGTACACCGCTAATGTAACAAGCACACACTATACACACCCTGTACACCGCTAATGTAACAAGCACACACTATACACACCCTGTACACCTCTAATGTAACAAGCACACACTATACACACCCTGTACACCGCTAATGTAACAAGCACACACTATACACACCCTGTACACCTCTAATGTAACAAGCACACACTATACACACCCTGTACACCTCTAATGTAACAAGCACACACTATACACACCCTGTACACCTCTAATGTAACAAGCACACACTATACACACCCTGTACACCTCTAATGTAACAAGCACACACTATACACACCCTGTACACCGCTAATGTAACAAGCACACACTATACACACCCTGTACACCGCTAATGTAACAAGCACACACTATACACACCCTGTACACCTCTAATGTAACAAGCACACACTATACACACCCTGTACACCGCTAATGTAACAAGCACACACTATACACACCCTGTACACCTCTAATGTAACAAGCACACACTATACACACCCTGTACACCTCTAATGTAACAAGCACACACTATACACACTCTGTACACCTCTAATGTAACAAGCACACACTATACACACCCTGTACACCTCTAATGTAACAAGCACACACTATACACACCCTGTACACTTCTAATGTAACAAGCACACACTATACACACCCTGTACACCTCCAATGTAACAAGCACACACTATACACACTCTGTACACCTCTAATGTAACAAGCACACACTATACACACTCTGTACACCTCTAATGTAACAAGCACACACTATACACACCCTGTAGACTGCTAATGTAACAAGCACACACTATACACACTCTGTACACCTCTAATGTAACAAGCACACACTATACACACCCTGTACACCGCTAATGTAACAAGCACACACTATACACACCCTGTACACCTCTAATGTAACAAGCACACACTATACACACCCTGTACACCGCTAATGTAACAAGCACACACTATACACACCCTGTACACCTCTAATGTAACAAGCACACACTATACACACCCTGTACACCTCTAATGTAACAAGCACACACTATACTCACCCTGTACACCTCTAATGTAACAAGCACACACTATACACACCCTGTACACCTCTAATGTAACAAGCACACACTATACTCACCCTGTACACCTCTAATGTAACAAGCACACACTATACACACCCTGTACACCGCTAATGTAACAAGCACACACTATACACACCCTGTACACCTCTAATGTAACAAGCACACACTATACACACCCTGTACACTGCTAATGTAACAAGCACACACTATACACACTCTGTACACCTCTAATGTAACAAGCACACACTATACACACCCTGTACACCTCTAATGTAACAAGCACACACTATACACACCCTGTACACCTCTAATGTAACAAGCACACACTATACACACTCTGTACACCGCTAATGTAACAAGCACACACTATACACACCCTGTACACCTCTAATGTAACAAGCACACACTATACACACTCTGTACACCTCTAATGTAACAAGCACACACTATACACACCCTGTACACCTCTAATGTAACAAAAGCACACACTATACACACCCTGTACACCTCTAATGTAACAAAAGCACACACTATACACACCCTGTACACCTCTAATGTAACAAGCACACACTATACACACCCTGTACACCTCTAATGTAACAAGCACACACTATACACACCCTGTACACTGCTAATGTAACAAGCACACACTATACACACTCTGTACACCTCTAATGTAACAAGCACACACTATACACACCCTGTACACCTCTAATGTAACAAGCACACACTATACACACCCTGTACACCTCTAATGTAACAAGCACACACTATACACACCCTGTACACCGCTAATGTAACAAGCACACACTATACACACCCTGTACACCTCTAATGTAACAAGCACACACTATACACACTCTGTACACCTCTAATGTAACAAGCACACACTATACACACCCTGTACACCGCTAATGTAACAAGCACACACTATACACACCCTGTACACCTCTAATGTAACAAGCACACACTATACACACCCTGTACACCTCTAATGTAACAAAAGCACACACTATACACACCCTGTACACCTCTAATGTAACAAAAGCACACACTATACACACCCTGTACACCTCTAATGTAACAAGCACACACTATACACACCCTGTAAACCGCTAATGTAACAAGCACACACTATACACACCCTGTACACCTCTAATGTAACAAGCACACACTATACACACCCTGTACACCTCTAATGTAACAAGCACACACTATACACACCCTGTACACCTCTAATGTAACAAGCACACACTATACACACCCTGTACACCTCTAATGTAACAAGCACACACTATACACACCCTGTACACCGCTAATGTAACAAGCACACACTATACACACCCTGTACACCTCTAATGTAACAAGCACACACTATACACACCCTGTACACCTCTAATGTAACAAGCACACACTATACACACCCTGTACACCTCTAATGTAACAAGCACACACTATACACACCCTGTACACCGCTAATGTAACAAGCACACACTATACACACCCTGTACACCTCTAATGTAACAAGCACACACTATACACACCCTGTACACCTCTAATGTAACAAAAGCACACACTATACACACCCTGTACACCTCTAATGTAACAAGCACACACTATACACACCCTGTACACCGCTAATGTAACAAGCACACACTATACACACCCTGTACACCTCTAATGTAACAAGCACACACTATACACACCCTGTACACCTCTAATGTAACAAGCACACACTATACACACCCTGTACACCTCTAATGTAACAAGCACACACTATACACACTCTGTACACCGCTAATGTAACAAGCACACACTATACACACCCTGTACACCTCTAATGTAACAAGCACACACTATACACACCCTGTACACCTCTAATGTAACAAGCACACACTATACACACCCTGTACACCTCTAATGTAACAAGCACACACTATACACACCCTGTACACTGCTAATGTAACAAGCACACACTATACACACTCTGTACACCTCTAATGTAACAAGCACACACTATACACACCCTGTACACCGCTAATGTAACAAGCACACACTATACACACCCTGTACACCTCTAATGTAACAAGCACACACTATACACACCCTGTACACCTCTAATGTAACAAGCACACACTATACTCACCCTGTACACCTCTAATGTAACAAGCACACACTATACACACCCTGTACACCTCTAATGTAACAAAAGCACACACTATACACACCCTGTACACCTCTAATGTAACAAGCACACACTATACACACCCTGTACACCTCTAATGTAACAAGCACACACTATACACACTCTGTACACCGCTAATGTAACAAGCACACACTATACACACCCTGTACACCTCTAATGTAACAAGCACACACTATACACACTCTGTACACCTCTAATGTAACAAGCACACACTATACACACCCTGTACACCTCTAATGTAACAAAAGCACACACTATACACACCCTGTACACCTCTAATGTAACAAGCACACACTATACACACCCTGTACACCGCTAATGTAACAAGCACACACTATACACACCCTGTACACCTCTAATGTAACAAGCACACACTATACACACCCTGTACACCTCTAATGTAACAAGCACACACTATACACACCCTGTACACCTCTAATGTAACAAGCACACACTATACACACCCTGTACACCTCTAATGTAACAAGCACACACTATACACACCCTGTACACCGCTAATGTAACAAGCACACACTATACACACCCTGTACACCTCTAATGTAACAAGCACACACTATACACACCCTGTACACCTCTAATGTAACAAGCACACACTATACACACCCTGTACACCTCTAATGTAACAAGCACACACTATACACACCCTGTACACCGCTAATGTAACAAGCACACACTATACACACCCTGTACACCTCTAATGTAACAAGCACACACTATACACACCCTGTACACCTCTAATGTAACAAGCACACACTATACACACCCTGTACACCTCTAATGTAACAAGCACACACTATACACACCCTGTACACCTCTAATGTAACAAGCACACACTATACACACCCTGTACACTGCTAATGTAACAAGCACACACTATACACACTCTGTACACCTCTAATGTAACAAGCACACCCTGTACACCTCTAATGTAACAAGCACACACTATACACACCCTGTACACCTCTAATGTAACAAGCACACACTATACACACTCTGTACACCGCTAATGTAACAAGCACACACTATACACACCCTGTACACCTCTAATGTAACAGGCACACACTATACACACCCTGTACACCGCTAATGTAACAAGCACACACTATACACACCCTGTACACCTCTAATGTAACAAGCACACACTATACACACCCTGTACACCTCTAATGAAACAAGCACACACTATACACACCCTGTACACCTCTAATGTAACAAGCACACACTATACACACCCTGTACACCGCTAATGTAACAAGCACACACTATACACACCCTGTACACCTCTAATGTAACAAGCACACACTATACACACCCTGTACACCTCTAATGTAACAAGCACACACTATACACACCCTGTACACCTCTAATGTAACAAGCACACACTATACACACCCTGTACACCGCTAATGTAACAAGCACACACTATACACACTCTGTACACCGCTAATGTAACAAGCACACACTATACACACCCTGTACACCTCTAATGTAACAAAAGCACACAATCCATACCTCCCAACATGACCCTCTCCAGGGGGGACACAGTGCTCTGGTTCTGGACTTCCCTGGTAAGTTATGATTGGTGGAGGCTACAGAGGCGGGGCTGCAGCACAGTTCAAATTTCAAATAGGGGAGGAGTCACACCAACTGTCATCTCACACGCTGCCAACATCACTGGCAGTTGGTGTGACTCCCCTATTTGATTTTTGGACTGTACTGCAGCCCCGCCTCTGTAGCCTCCACCAATCATAACTTACCAGGGAAGTCCAGGACCAGAGCATTGTGTCCCTCCTGGAGAGGGTCAGGTTGGGAGGTATGCATACTAGTCTATTCAAAACCAATTAAGTTGTCTTGACAACTCAATTTACTAACATCAACAATGGAGATTACTTACTGCAATCAATTAAATCTGGTTTCCCTGACAACCAATATGCCAACCATGTCAGACAGGAAGCCCATTAGAAGCACATCCGGTTTCCATGACAACCAATATGCTAATCACGTCTCATGAGGAGCCTATTTAAAACGTAAAAATTAAGACACACCCATCATCCACGTCCCTAAGTAAGGCCGGAAGGCCGCAATGTGTTGGACAACATTCAATCCATGTTTGGATCACACGCTGACATGAGAACGCTTACCGGAGTAAGCATTAACAAGAAGCTCTGTTCCCTGAGATCCCGCGAGGACTCATCCAAATCTAGGAAGCGAAAGACCATCCAGAGTATCCAGCAAGTGTGCACACGGCACACACTAGAACTGCCTCCGTACTAACCCAGTCTCCCCACCACCCAGTGGGTAGAGCAGCCGGCTGCTGCGATCAGTAGCCGGTGACCAATAGACCTAATGTGATCGTGGTCCCGGTGGTCTCACCGTGTCTGGTTAATCAACAGAACCAATAGAGAGTGTGTAACTTGGCACACCCTCCAACGGAGGAGGAGAGACTGTGAACCTGAGAGAACCTTTCACACCAGGATGAAATCACCAACAAGAAGAAGAAGGGTAAGTTGACGGAGCACCATCCCCCCCAGGACAATACTTACGTCTGCACATTGTATTATATCTGCTTTTTTCATACAGTTGGAGGACATTGTTCACTTTTTTATCCCCCCCACTTTTTTTCTATGTTCATTTGACCCTATAATTCTATGTATTATCCATTTCCTTCACCATATGCTGCATAAAATACTCCTCAAATTAGAGAGCACTGTGACTTCTCAGTTAATTTGTTGTTGTTTTTACTGGATCTATTAAAACCACATAAATACTGTTCTTGTGTCCTTACTATTATTAGATCTACATATACATATCTGTACTGCCCCGCACTAAGTGTCTGACAAATTTGGATCAGCCAGCATAACCAATACTCTGTCTTCCAATAATCCAGTCAGATGTGATCTGAAGAACTGAGGGCCTGATTCAGAGCCGGACGCTCTGAAAGAGCGCCGGCTCTGAATCAGGGCATTTTTTGTTTTTTTTTGGTGCGTCCTCCTGGACGCTGGCATAGCTGTGGGTTACCACCCACAGCTTATGTGAGCATCCATGATGATGGTCGCGATGGTCAAGACCATTGTGACCATCGGGCTTGCGACGAGACCCTGCGGTAGGGTCTCCAGCCGCAAGCCCTGGAGTGATTTTGGCTCTATCAGAGCCAAAATCACTCCCACTGACATCACTAGTGATGTCAGTGGAGCCGGACCCACGCCCCGGCACGCCACGCCCCGCCACGCCCACCAAAGGGGGCGTGCTGTCACTCACCATCGACAGCACACCCCCTTTGGTGCGAGACCCCGAGCAACAGCTCCCCCGTCGCTCGCCGGGTCTCGCGCATGCGCACGACGGAGCTGCCTCCATTGTGCGCATGCTCATTTGGGTACCATCGACCCGCTTGCGAGCGTCCTGCGGGTCGCGAGCGGGTCTGAATGAGACCCTGAGTTTATTATTCGATAGAGGAACTTGCATAGATGTACACAGATCAATGCGTATAAACAAGTGTGCACATGTGTGCGCATTTGTGATGATGAGTGATGATAAGTAATGATAAGTAATGTGAGTAATGATATGACAAGTGATTATAAGTAATGATAAGTGATGGTAAAACTGTAAACAAACAATTACTATATGTACATGGGAATGCAAGGCAAACATATACATAACATGGGATATGCTAACAACATGAAACATACAGTATGCAAATTGTAGGCTGTAGTGTCATAGTACAGCTAACATGCATAACATAACTGGCTAAGCAGATCTATGGCACAGTTGAAGCTTAGAACTCACCATCGGATGCTGTACCAGGTTGAGCATATGTAATGATGACTGTCTGGGGCCATGTGAAAAGGAAAATGGCTGCTTACAGCTCCTTTAGCCCAGAATGCATTGCTAGACTGCTATGGAATGTTAAGAAGGACAAAATAGATCAGATTTAAACTGCTGCTGTCCTGACCACTAGGTGGGGCTGCTAATATGAAATAGTGCAACATAACAAACCCTATGCTGAAGGCATGACGATATACATTGTCTCACCAGGAATTTATAGAATTATGCATACCAGCGCAGGCACTAAAACCGTATCTGCTACCATTGTCCGTAGGAGATCTGGGATTATCTCCATAGTGCCAGCAGCTACCCTTACCCTATACAAATTAGCAAGCACAGGTTTTGCAGCAACGATATATACACTCTATCACAATTGCACAGTCTCTGCGACAAAAGAACTAGCACTCCGTTCGTCTCCCCCTGTTTCTAACAGTAAATAATAGTCATAACCTAACTTTAGTAATACAATAGTTTCTGCAAAGACTGCAGGGCTGGTGCTACCATTAGGCAGCCACCTAAGGGTGTCAGCCACTGGAGGGCACCGCTAAATCCACAAAAAAAAACTGAGTGGCATAATTCATAACTGAGTGGCATATAATGAATTTGTAAGACAGATGTGTGGATTGTTATGAATTGGTGGCAGTGTTATGAGGTACGTTATGATTTCGATGCTCTGCTGTGTGTAATATTCTATATAGGAGATTATGAATTTGGGACACTGCTGTGTGGTACGTTATTTAACTGGGGAGACTGATGCATGGCATATTATGAATTGGAGGGAGCTGGGGCGGTTGGTGAAATGTTGCGCCCGGAAACCTTGCACTGGCCCTGAAAGACTGGGTTCCAGAGAATAAGCTAATAAAGGAACACTTTTTACAAAAAGGAAGTACAATGTTTATTTACAAAAACTATATAAATAACAAGGGTTACAGAATACACAGACATACTTGTGTTGTCATTTCAAAATACAAAGGAAAAACTTACAGAGAATTACACTCTGCTTCTTCTGTACCATGGGAGGGGAGGGGGGGAGGGGTGGGGCTTCAACTTTCTGTAGAATTGATTCCCCAAAGTCTGACACAGAGCAAAATGGAAATTACAATTAAAAATCCAGTTTCCTAAAAAGAAGAGCCCAGAAGGGAACCAGCCTTGTGTTCTCTCTACACAATGATTGTATTAGAAAAAATGCTCAACCCACCGCCAAATGGGGATCATCGTGACTAAGCCTTGCCATGCGCTACGCCACATGGCTGTGTACCGAATGTGTGTCTAGTGCCACAGAAGTACATTGCACAAGTCCCCTGGACACTGCCTCTGGCATTGCATGCAGGTGCTGTGTGTGACTTGTACGCTGATCTGGGTAAAAGGACAGATATGAGTGAGCCGCACTATGCATACTGCCACCCACCAGCATTGTTCTGAATCTGTGACTTTATGCCAAATGCATTGAGACAATATATTACATTATAAGCAACTTTGGATGCAGCTACAATGCGACACAGATGCTAAATAAAAAAATTGGTTACGAAAATCTAGGAATCGCTAGCCGTTGTGCACAAAGGTTACATGTATGAGGCACCTCTGTGTGTTGTAACCGTGAATAGAGTCTCATGTGTTACAGATGAAAACATGTCCAGTTATCTTTCTTACACATCCAGTTCAGTGATGGTAGCGTCAACTCATGGAGGTCAAATGACAAGAAATGTTGAGGACATGGAGTGTACTATGAATGGGACTAACCCTCGGTGTGTACCAGAAATGATGCGAGTTCCCCTGACAGGCTGTAGGTTCCATAGGCAAGGCCACTGGTATCTTTTTTAAATTGATTGGATAATGGTGAACTGAAGACTTTGCCAAACAGTGAGACATGTCTGCTTCTATCTGCCCATTGGGGGCCTGATGAGCTGGTCGGAGATTGTCCATATGTGCTCATACAATGTGTGTACATGGTAATAAAGGCATATATTCATATTCATCCATATGCGGAGATGTACACATCTCGTGCTCAGCCCCTATATTCAGAATGTCGACATACAATATGTCAACACTGTGATAAACTCAACAGTGTAAATTTTTGATAATGGGGTTTAGATATAGGGTTACATTAGGGTTAGGGTTATATTAGGTTAAGGATAGGCTGAGGGTTATATTTAGAATCTGGTTATATTAGGGTTAGAGTTATATTAGGATATATTAGGGATAGGGTTAGGGTTATATCAGTATTATGGCTGGGGTTAGGGTTATATGAGGATTAGGGATAGGATTAGATTATGGTTTGGGTTCGGGTTATATTAGTATTATGGATGGGGTTAGGGTTATATTAGGGTTAAGGATGGGGTTAGTCTTATAGTAGGATTATGGCTCAGGTTATGGTTATATGGAGGTAAAGGAAAGGGTTAGTCTTATATTTGGGGTCAGGTTATATTAAGGTTAGGATTTGGGATCAGTTAATACTATGGTTAGGGTTAAGATGGGTACACACTGGAGCGACATATGCCTGTACACACTTGAACGATATTGGAATTGTTACATCCTTCATTAAGAAACCACCGGTCACCAATGATATTGTTAGGTTTGTTGTGCAGCACATCAAACATGGCGGCTGTCGCCGTTAGCTAAGGGAGTGCACGATCGCCCCCGTACACACTGAGCGATTTGTCTTTCCGAAATGGCAAATCGGCCCGACATTGCTCTAGTGTGTACCCAGCTTTAAGCTTCTATTAGGGTTATGGTTTAGATTATGCCTAGGGTTAGTGATAGATTTGCACTGAAACTCCAATTGTCAACGCTCTAACTGATGACATTTTGGAAATGTCAACATTATGTCTCCGTCGACATTCTGAATGTCGCCATAATATTCCACAGCCTGTGTCACCTATATATTGCACTTGCCAATAAATACATCAAAAACAAATAAATAATGAAATAAATAAATGGCAAAGATGATGCCGTGTTGGTTTCTGTGTTAAGCATCGGGTCCCCGTATTACAGTCGCGTGTGCACATTGTAACCCCTCACTGGAGGCTACTAGCACTGTGTGTTGTAAGGGCGGTCATGTGACCCTTGATAGGCATTACTGTAGTTTGAAAAACAATAAAGGTCATCTGGGGTGAGAAAAACCAATGTAAGAATTCTTGTTGGTTCATATTTGCAGAGTTGCAATGTGGTAAAACTAGAATCCAGTAGAATGGAAATTACAGCTGCTTACAGAGCCCTAGGTACATACATTCCATGCTTTCTCCATACACATATATCCGTCTTATGGCCAAACCGATCTCAGAAAACAACCCAACTACTCTTTTACTATTTATTTCACCCACATATCAAAAACGGAAGCATACAAGGGACAGACCATGTTGTATGCAGGGGATACAGATGGATTTATTTATGTTTTTGCATGAAGGGATAACACTGACGGCTTTTGCATGTAGCAAATAAGTACTGGGCAGCTAGTTATTAAGCTACGTAGGGGACACAGACCCCACCTCTAAGGGGCCCATTTATTAATATACACTTTGCCAATGCGGTCTGGGCATGATATTAGCACCCATGATCGCAGTGAAGTTGCGCCGGGATGTAACAAAGAGCACCCGCAGGGAAAAGGCTCTGAAAGGATCCCGTCCTGCAATGTGCGTCAGCGGCCTCGTCACTCCTGTGTAGGGACTCCTGTACATGCGTGTTCTACAGACCACACAGGCCCGGCGGCCAGTGCCAGGGAGGGCTCTTCAGAAACCTTCTCCTGGTAATTTTTGTGATAGGTTACAGCGGCAAATATCATGCTAAGATGGCGTTATTTACGGGAACCATGGTAAGTGTGATAGCATCGCATTCCCCAGCTGCAGGTATCAGAGATATATTCTACAATCCCTCCATAATACATCTGGTGGATACTTAATTTTTGCAGGTATCCCCCAAAAATGGGTGTTTTTGGGGAATAAACTGCAAATATTGAATGAAAAATATGCCCCCAAATCTCCCTGCACATGTTATATCTGCACCCTACGGTGCAACATGGTTTATCAAGGTGCAAATTGCTCTTTTTGTTTCTTTTTTTAAATCCATTTTTCGATTTGCTGCTTACTCTGAATCCGGCCCATTGTGAGTAAACCACAGACGTATATAAGGGACAAGGGGGCTGGTCAGATTTAATTTAAGCTTTTATTTACATACATTTCCCCCTTGAAAATCGAATCCGAATTATGAAAGAGCTCTGTGATCCCTTTATAAATGCGGAGAATGTTTGCAAGCAAGTTTATATAAAATGAGGATATTTTTGTAAGTGGAGTCACCAACTTTGTACAGTAAGTTCTGTAAATGTTTTCAATATGTAGCAAAATACTCTGGTGAAAAATGTTTAAAATAAAATATTGAAAAAATGATGTTCTATTTTGTGACATTTTACCACAATAAAACCCTGGCTGAAATTTTTGATGTTAACTGTAAATGTTTACCAGACTGTTTTACACTCCTATCTCCCTCATCCTGGTGTTTGTAGAATTGGGGGCACTCTTGGAAGTTATTTTCTGGTTAAAGTGTGATCACCAGACAAACCCTGCCTATACTGCAGAAAAATAAAGATTTCCTGGGATGTTGCATAATCTATCCCATCCTAGCTTCCATTAAATCTGAGCCACCCACATTAGAAAAAGTAGAGTCCTGCCTTTTTAATTACTTTGTAACGATGGCTTCAGTAGCTCCAGCGTGGCGTCTGGGTGATCATGTGACTGATGCTTCTGCTGCAGACCGCTGATGGAGCGGTGGTTTTGGTGAGTATTTTCTGCCTGTCCCTAAACCTAGTCTCTAACCTTCCACCACAGCCTAACTCTCCCATGCAGTGCCTAATCCTAACCGTCTTCATTCTGAGAATGGCGACCTTCTGAGGCTGTCGACATGGTGCCTCCCAAAATGTTGATCCACATCGACAGTGTAGTTGTAGAATGTTGACTTGGTTGCTGTCGACAATGTGACTGGATCTCTTCCAGACATGAAGGGTTCTATCTCATCCACCCTAAGCCAGAAAACTGGGATATTCTCAATTAATGTCATAGTTAGGGGCAGCGAGAGGTGGGGAAGTCCTATTTACCCAGACTTGGTGTAGTTGGTGGTTAGGATAAAAAATAAACACATTTGCTTTTATGGCTATTCAGGATGGGTTTAATTACCATGTCAGAAGGAGTAAGCAAACTAATGGTATTTTTTGAAAATTCCAATTAAAAAAAAAAAAAAAAATTAAAGTAAAATTTGTTTAAGGGGTGAGAAAAACCTTCGTTGTAAATAGTTAAATAGACAGCTTCTAAAGATTTTGTGGCTCTCACAGTGATCTTCTGTGATGGGCTTTGTGAGCTAAGAATTACAGAGGCTCTAACCTTTCAATTCTCAAACAAACTAAATGAATATATTCTAAAATTAGAACTTTTGGGGGATTTTTTTTTCAAAAAGAAGGTGGAACAGGTTTGCTCATGTTTATTCCAGTTTGACCATGGTGGATTCAAGTTAAACTAGACATTTCTTTTTATAGTTTTCTAACCTCAAAGGTGAACATGAGCTGTAAATTTAAAACCATTGGAGTCAGTGTATTGATGGTTGTACCATAAACATGTTTGGGGTCATCCAGTCAGTGAATATTTATAAAATTTCAAATCGGCACAAAATTTTTAATTTATCTCTAGTTAAAATTCTTACCTGTTGAAACCAGCTTCTAGCGATATGTGTACTTTTTTTGTACAATTAATTAATTTATTTCTCTACTTATTTATATTTATTAACATTTTAAAGTGGAACTAAAAGGTTTCCTATGCATAGAGAAAAGCAACAATAAGTAAGGTAAGTGGAAGGTTTAATATCATGTACGATTCAGCCTTACTTGCCTATAGCCGGGGAGTTGCATTATAAACCCCATAGCCCATTTGAAAAAAAAAAATTGCTCAAAAATGAAAATAATGTGTCCAATAGATGGGGATCCTCTGACATGGAATATTTCCTGCTGACTCTAAGCAGCGTCCATCCGCTCATACATAAATGTAAAAGAACCCTTACCGCCTCGCTACTTTGTGATGACGGTGCATCTGGGAAAATGGGGATACTGCAAATTCCTTATTTTGTTGCCAGATATTTTGTCCTGACATAGGAGCTGATTCTCAGTTGTGAGCTAAGAAAATAAATCAAGTCAGATTAAAGCTTGGTAAGACTGACGCAGTTGGGGATAGTTAAAATGTGCAGAGAGTTAAGGGCCCCATACATCAGCGATGGATTGCCGCGATCCTGCGATGCTGCAACCCGGCATCGCAGGATCGCAGAAATCCAACATGTTGGATTTTCCCTGATATGGCGATCGTGATCAAAAACTGATCATGATCATCAAATTGGGGACATTTAAAATGTAAAATTTCAGCGATCCTACGACGGATCGCTGAATATCGATGGTGGGCAATCGGGGCTTCCACCCGACAGATCGGTATTTCCGATCGCATTGCTACATTACGACGATCCATCGCAGATGTATGGGTACCGTAAGATGTGGGAGGGGGTGTCCAAACTCCAATCTAAATTGCTGTGTACGGATAAAGATGGCCAGCATGTGTGGGCTAAATGCAGAAGTAGCCAGTAGTTACCCTGCATGCACACATATGTATTTGCCCCCCTTACATTGCAGCATGGTCTGTCCAGGTGCAAAGTTACTGCTCTATTTTTGTTTCTTCTTCACTTTGATCCAAACTCAAGGACCGGTTTCCGTTTAGGACACAAATGGCTTCTCAGCTGCCATCCCATGTGCAGCAAGTTTGCAAAAATAAAATATGCAAATGTCATCAGCAACTCTGAGGTTAACACGGATTGGACTTTGCAGCATTGTTGCCAAGGCCAGGAAGTCTGCATCGGAAAACGCAGACCCTGGCCTCTGCACTCACAGAAATCTGAGGAGACAGGCCCCTGTTTTCCAGATTGGAGGCCGGCTCCACCCAAACCCTGTCCCCAAAAGGCCACAGTCAGTCAACCCGGCTGCAGCTTAGGGGGCACTGTGTGCAAAGATGCAGGACTCGTTCTGCACATACGCACACAGGATCCTGCGCCGGCGACCCACCATCGGACATGGTCACAGACCATCGCGTTTCGCACATATCTGAATGAGGCCCTCAATCCTCTTAATAATGCCTATTTACCACAATCCGCATTTAAAATGCTGTTGTGGGGTGATATCTTTGCATTGCAAATTTAGGAAATATCACATGAATGTATTAAGATTTTCATGCAGTATCAGCTTACGGGGAAGGCCCTGACCCAGCCAACTGCCTCAACGCATGTCTCAGGGTATTTTTTGCAAAACAATACCCTGAGACTGTGCCTCCGCATGCAACGCCGGCTACCCGCACCCCTTCTCCCCCCTCAGCTTACACTTACCTCTGCTCACCTGACCTGTGATCCGGTGAGCTCCTCCGTCATCCGGTCAGCTGATCGCTGGGCTGCTGCTCTGTGACCCCGGTTAGCTGACCTGTTCAGTGACCTGGGATGCCGGCCTGGACTTCTCTGCATCTAGTCACAGCACAGAGCAGATGACCGGGGTTACAGAAGTAGCACAGCAATCACCGATCACCCAGCCCCTCGTGTAGATAAGTGTAATTTCTTTTTCTTATTCTAATATATTTCTGACTGTGTGATCAGCCTATGACTGGGGTCTTCAACCTTTAAGGCAGTTTGGGCTACATTAAAAAATTGGGCTACATTAAAAAATTCAACAAAGCTGATGGCCACTAAGCTATACTGCGATATTTAAACTCTGCCCCCTCCTCACACAATTATGACCCATAACTGCCAACTCCTACAATTTTAATTACATTTTTAATTATGTCCCATAACTGCCCCTTTGCAGTGCCCTCAGTAGTGCCCCTTATACAGTGCCCCCAGTAGTAGTGGTCCCCCCTATGCAGTGGCCCCAGTAGTGGTCCCCATTATGCAGGCACGCAGTAGTAGTCCCTCCCTATACAGTGCACCCAATAGTGGTCCCCCGATGCAGTGCACCCAGTAGTGGAACCACCCAATAGTGGTACCCCCTGATGCAGTGGCCCCCAGTAGTAGTCCCCTCCCTGTAGTCCCCCCAGTAATGATCCCCCCCAGCAGTGCCCCAAGTAGTAGTCCCCCCCGATGCAGTGTCCCCAGTAGTGTCCCCCCCAACCCAGCAGTGTAGACACACACGTACAAAAAAGAAAAAAAAAACACCTGAATTCCCACTCCAGCTTCCGTCTGCCTGGGCCGGCCCACTCTGAATTATGTGAGAGACGTCATGACGTCTCTCCGATTGCCCATTGCGGGAGCTGGAAGATGGAGCTCTAGCTCAGCTCCTGCAGTGGATGGAGCAGCCAATGAGAGTCTGTCTGACTCTCATTGGCTGGCTGTCGAAACAAACACACTGCTGCTGGTGGCGGTGTGTTTGTATCTGTGTGTAGTGCAGACTGCACTCATTGCAGTCTGCACTACAGTAACCATCGGCGGGCTACGGGGAATGGCTTTGTGGGTCATGGGTTGAAGACCCCTGGCCTATGGTCTATCAGACACACATGGCTGATCCCAGAAGCCTGCTCCTGCTTCTGTTTTCCCTGTCAGCAGGCAGGGAAGGCTGTGCTGCAGTATGAGAAACTAGGGCAAACCCTGCATAATCCCATCTCCAGGTAGCGTTCTTATCGCAGGGCTTCCTCCCAGTATTTTTTTTACAATTTCTTTTAGTAAATCTTAAACAGTTTGGATTTCCTATTAAAAGTATAGGAAATGTGATCTATTTACTAAAATAATGCAAATGTAAAGGTTTGGAGGAGTTTTTTATGACTAGGAATCTTTCCTATACACTCCATTTAATGTGCTTTATTGCACACCTGAAGGAAAGGAGACGCCTTCAGCCTGGACTTGCACCCCTCCCTCATTGCTTTAAAAGCATGGAGTCTGGTATTGTATATGCACACTCGTATTAGGCACAATTTTAGGTAAATCTACAAGTTATATACTATAGCGCAACTGTGGGTTGATTTTTTGGGCGTGGGTCCCCTGGATTGCATAAGTTGGTCTGTTTCAGGGCATCGCATTATAACACATTCTTTCTTTTTTGCACAATTTTAACACTTTACTATTTGTTTTTATTATATTTGTTTTTTCACCTTTCTATGTAGCCATATCTGCTCTTATCTTTCTTACTTCACATTTCACTTTTTTCATAATGGCGATGCCCTGGGGTGGCTCGGCTGCACCGATTTAGGGGTGTCCTGCGCTCTGGATTTGAACCCTAGTATGTTAGGGACCTACCCTAAAGAGGTTACCTGGATATGGTGGGTAGGCCCATAACCTTGGCCATGATTATGCTAAAAACCTCTATTGATTGCAAAATTTTATTGCATAATGTATTTATATATTATTAGTAATTTGTAGTTGTGCACTTGTGATTTGTCTGTTTCTGTGCTTGTTATTGAATAGGCATTACTTGTCCATACAAGCTTATTTTCTCCTTATTTTCATCCTGAAATTATGTGTTTCTCTAAAGGAAGTCAAATGTATTAATATTACACATTAATCATAATGTACCGTGTATAAATATCTCTTTGATTATTCATATATGTCATGGTTTAAAGACAAAACAAGGTTTAGTAATATGTCCATTGATTATGATTCTTCCTCTGCTGATTGAAAGAACAGATATTTATTTACATTGAACAGTGAAATGGTTGTGCTGAAGTCCATAGCTCCAAGACTCTAACAGCTGACTCGTTACTTTACGTATTCAGGCCCTGATTCAGAGCCGGACGCTCTGACAGAGCGCTCGCTCTGAATCAGGGCCGTCCCTCTGTTTGTTTTGAGCGGCGTCCTGGCCGCTCGCATAACATCTTATATAGCTGTGGTCACCCACAGCTATAGCGAGCAGCCAAAAAGATGGTCGCGATGGTCAAGACCATCGTGACCATCGTGCTTGCGACGAGACCCTTGCGGTAGGGTCTCGTTGCCGCAAACCCTGGAGTGCTTTCGGCTCTATCAGAGCCAAAAGCACTCCCACTGACATCACTTGTGATGTCAGTGGGGTCGGCCCCAGACGGTAGGCGTTCCCATGGGAACGCCTCCGTCTGGGCAGCCACGCCCCCGGCACGCCCACCAAAGGGGGCGTGCTGTCACTCACCCTCAACAGCACTCCCCCTTTGTAGCGAGACCTGGAGCGACGGCTTGGCCGTCGATGATGGCAGTGCGCATGCGCACTGGGCCAACATCGACCCGCTTGCGAGCGCTCAGCGCTCTTGAGCGGGTTTGAATCAGGCCCTCAGTTTGTTAGTGTCGTCAATTCTTTTTATTATGGAGTTTCGTCAGTATAACCACCTTTTTTAGAAAGTTTGTGCTGGGATGATATTAGAGCAGTGGTTCCCAAACACCCTAGAAATCAGCTTTTTTTCCCCGCCTCCCCTAGGCCAAAAGTTTTTTATTGAGAATTTAAGCAAATTCATAAATTCTGCAAAAATGTATTAAATTAAATGAAGTTAAATTGTGCTTACATGTCACCCTTATGCTAAATTATGTGGTGGTTGACAGGGCTATACTTATTTTCGTCCACATATTTTATGATAGTCAAAAGCAGTGTTAATGGCTGCCAATCACACTGACTAAAAATAATTTTATTGGTGCTGGAACACTAACCTGAGGCACCCATGCAAGTGTCCTGAGGCACCCCAGGGTGCCACGGTACCCAGGTTGAGTTACACTGTATTAGAGATTAAAATTTAGCAAGCAAAAACAAAATTAATAAAAAATAAATCAATTAATCCAGATATCCTTCTGTTATGTTTTACATACACAGAGACATGATATGCTATAAAAACACTATATAATTACAACATAAAAATAAAAATAAACATGTTGCAATTTTATAAGATACAGTACAGTATTGAAATATCTCTTTTAAAAAGTCTTTAAAAGTTGTGGATTAAATCACAAAGGTGCCCATTTTATTAACATATATGTTGTAATGGGATTTTTAAATTAAAAAAATAAACAATTTAAAAAAAAAAAACAGTCGCATAAATTTGTTTGCAAAACGTAATGACCAGATTTTTGTTTGTATGTTATAAGAATCTCTACGCAATTTTTAGTTTTAAATTACACAATTTATTAAAAAAAAAAATTCTCAAAAATTGTGCTTATTCTGGCAATTTTTAAGCTAAGTCCCTTTTTCAGTTGACCTTTAAAACAGATGATATATTCATAGTACTCTTCAGAAAACATTTGTAGCTTTCATGTTTAATGACAGTCTTCCTTTTCTTTTCCCTGCCTTCTTTATAACAGCTCAGCATAGTTATCAAACAATGTATTTTCACTTCATTATTTTATGGTTTGGAACTGCACAATACATAATAAAACTCGGGAAAAGATTTAACAGCCATGAAATAAGTTTAAATGAGAACAATACACTAAATGATCTTAGGATATATACAGGTACCTAAATGAATACAGTAGAATCCCGATTACCTGGGATTGGTTTAGCTACGTATTTTAGCCAGGCTGTGGAATAGTCTAACCCTCACTGTTACTATATAAATACTTTACAGTGATTATTATACAGCTATATACAGTACAGTAGGTACTGTATGTACAGGCATTTTTAGATTGTGATGTTGATCCTCCATTTAGCCTCTTCCATCATTTACTTTAGAGGTTCTACTGTATCTACAGTAAGTAAATCTCCTGGCTGGCTTGGTTGGTCTCTCAGGTTTCCTACTTTGAAGTACCCTTAGGTCAAACAATTAGCTGTAGCAGTCTCTCCAACCTCAGGGTAGTGCGTGTAAAAGTTAGCAAACAGGTGCGTCTGAATGTGGAGTTATGATTATAACAGGTAGACTAATGTCATGCAGTTGCGGTAGGTCATATAATACACAGTTATTATAAGAGATGTGCACCAACCCCAGTGCTTTGGTTTTGGATCTGTATTTTTTTAATTTTTTTAATTAATTAATAAAATAAAAAAAACAGATAAAATGATGTAATTTTGATCAGCTAGCATGCAATATATATATATATATATATATATATATATCCATTGTGTGCAAGAGATCAGGAGGAATAGACAGCAACAGGCTAATGTTTTGCATGCTGTATTTATTTATCATTGTGACTTGGGCTATTCTCCAGTGATGTGAGTATTACAGGGGAATGTGGTCTATCTGGCTTGAAGTCTATTGAGATTACAGTTCTGTATTTGGTATTTCAGAAATGCAAAGGAATTAACCACCGATCGCCATTGCTGAAGACAAAAGGATGGCTTTTAGTGCATCATCATTACATTATTACAAAAAGACATTCAACAGGTCAACATTTCGGAAGCATTATCAAGACGTACTGTACAACAGCATCAGGAAAAAAAGTGTAATAATAACAAACTGCAAAAATACAAGTTAACAGCAATAATATACATTGTGTGAACATTCCCCAAATAATAAACACAGAAAAAAAATATAAAATAACAAAAATGACAACAAATCTGACTTGTGTTGTACAATTATCCTCTCGGAGTGGGTGTAAGTCATTAGTAGGGGTGTGCACCGGCCACTTTTCTGGTTCTGGTTCTGGATCTTTCTTCGTGATTTGGATTTGGATTGGTTTTGCCAAAACCACTCTTCCGTGTTTTGTGTTCTGGGTTTTGGATCTGTATTTTTTTTTAAAAAAGCATAAAAACAGCTAAAATCACAGAATTTGGGGGTGTTTTTGTTCCTACACTATTACTAATATTAACCTCAATAACATTAATTTCCACTCATTTCCAGTCTACTCTGAACACCTCACACCTCACAGTATTGTTTTTAGGCCAAAAGGTTGCATCGAGGAAGCTGGATGACTATGCTAAGCGACACAAGTGGGCGGCACAAACACATGGCCCATCTAGGAGTGACACTGCAGTGGCAGACAGGATGGCAGTTTGAAAAACTAGGCCCCAAAGAGTACATACTGCAAAGAAAAAAAGAGGTGCAAGATGGAATTGTCCTTGGGCCCTCCCATCCACCCTTATGTTGAAAAAACAGGACATGCACACTTTAACAAACCAATCATTTCAGCACCAGGGTCTACCACACAACTGTGGCTGAAATGATTGGTTTGTTTGGGCCCCCACAACACAAGCTGGCAATTAATCTGTCCCTGCACAAACTGGCTCTGCAGAGGCAAGGTGTCATCCTCATCCTTTGTTGATGCACGTGCGGCTAACGCGCACACAAACACAGAACAATAAAACTTTTTAAATGTTTTAATTTTTGTGGGCACTTTGGGGGTTACACCGCCCTTCAACAGACCAACCGGCCCTTGACTTATGACACAGGCGCATGCTTGGTGCTGCTACTTTGTTGATGCACGTGCAGCTAATGCGCACACAAACAGAAAAATATATATATTTTTTTTGCACTTTGGGGGAGCACCCCTGATGGACAGAGCACCCCCTTGGACAACACTACAGCACCCATTTAGGACTACAGTGACACAGTAGCCACTGAAGCCCCCCTCTTCTGTCTGCACACAGCTCCTATGGACAACACAGCCTTTATGGGACAACAGCACTGCAAAACACAGACCAGCCAGCCCCTATGGACTTTGGACACAGCCCCTATGGACAGCAGCAGCACCAGCACAGCAACCCCCAACCTCCCTCTATGGACAACACAGCCTTTATGGGACAACAGCACTGCACAACACAGCCAAGCCAGCCCCTATGGACTTTGGACACAGCTCCTATGGACAGCAGCAGCACCAGCACAGCAACCCCCAACCTCCCTCTTCACTGTCCACAGCCGGATTAAAAAATGGCGCCGATTGGGGACCTTTTATGCAATCCAAAACCCGTGAGAATCCACAGTGCGAGGATGATGTTTTGCCTTGTTCTGGGAACCGAGTCTAGCGGGAATACCCGAGCCGGACTCTGTTCCCGGCTTGGATCGGGGGTGGCTCGCTCATGCCTAGTCATTGGTACCAGAAATGACAGTACTTCCTCTTTCCGATTCTATACAGTATACTGGCTGAGGGAAAGATAAATTCACTTCTACCCTTGAGATTGTGTCTATATAGAGGTTCCTCATCAACCTGGTGAACTTCTTTGTGTTATGATGGATGATGATGCATTAAAAATAGAGATGTGTGCCGACCCCCATGTTTTGGTTTTGGTTTTAGTTTTAGATCTGTATCTCCTCGTGTTTTGGATCTGGATTGGTTTTGCCAAAACCGCCCTTGCGTGTTTTTGTTTTTGGGTGTGTAGTTTTTTTCTAAGATGTATAAAAATCTGTTAAAATCACATAATTAGTATTTTTTTTGTTACAGTATTATTAACCTTAATAACATTCATTTCCACTGATTTCCAGTCAATTTTGACCACATCACAGCTCACAATATTGTTTTAATCCAGTTTAAGCCCAAAATTTGCACCAAACTAGCTGGCTGACTAAACTAAGTGGCAGCAGTGGGTGGCACAAACAGTTCTACTTCCAACATGGCACATCAGGAAACAAATGTTTTAATTATTAAAGAGGACTGAGGGAGTTGGAGTATGTATGTAGTTGAAGGCAGAAAGGAAGGGTTGATTTGGTAGTTAATTTAATTAAATTTTTTGATCCTGAAGTAAATTTATGATGGAGAAGGGGAGGCATTTACAAAAAATATTTTACTCATTCGCATCAGTCCTTGCCCCAGAAGAATCCTTACGTGCCATGCCTGCTGCTGCTGGGAGACCAGGAAGACTTCTAGTAGTGCTTTCCAAAACAATTGACTGTTAAGTAATCCTTTCCAAAGATTCCACTTGAAAAGCTTTTCCCAACCTGTACAGGAACATTGGAAAAAAACATAGTTTTGTGGCCTCTAAACTGCCATTGTACCCACTGTCCACTTAACCAACACAGATATGTGGACAAGCAGAACAGAGCAAATGCAAGATTTAAGATTCAAGGTTAGTCTTACTTTGTGTCTTTCTTGAGAATCCTTGAGCGCCATGCCTGCTTCTGCTCATGGGAGTGGAACATTTTTCATCCCAGAAGGGGACCAGAAAGAGTGCTTCCAAAACAATTGGCTGTTAATCCTTTGCAAAGATTCCACTTGAAACATTTCCTAACCTCTACAGGGACATTAAAAACAACATAGTTAGTTAGTGGCCTCCAAACTGCCCTTGTACCCACTGTCCACTTAACCAGCACAGATACTGTATGTGGACAAGCGAAACAGAGAAAATGCAAGATTTCAGATTTAAGGTTTAAGTCTTACATGCTGCTGGGAGTGCATTTTTATCCCAGAAGGTCTGAAGACATTGTTTCTTTCTTCCCAACAGACACAGATCTGAAGAGGTGTAAAGAGCTGTTGATAAGCAAATTGTCAGCTCGAGTGGCACTTGATGCAGCGATGGCTTCTCCTTCAGTTTCTGCAGCAAGTGCATCTGCCGAGAAAAAACTAAACATTCAAAACACCCACTGGTGATGCAGATGAGTCAACACAACCAAATGTTGTCATCTGGTCTGGTCAAAATTGCCTACAATTAATGACACCTCTACCGTGACTCCATCTGATACGGTCACCATTCAAAGAATGGTTGAGGACTATTCAAAAAATGTTAATGATAGCATCCAAATAGGCATGTCAGACAGTCCGTGTGACTACTGGCATGAAAAAGAGTAATTTGGAGACCCTTGCACAAACTGTCTTTGCTTTACGTGAGCTGCCCACCCTGCAGTGTGTACTCAGAAAGAGTTTTCAGCATAGCTGGGAACTTTGTCAGTGGTCGGCCTATTAGGCTACTTCCCCAACGTGGAAAAGATGATGTCCATCAAAATGAACTACAAATTCTACGAGAAAGACCTAAACCGTCAATTACATGCAAAAATTACAGAGGTACCTGTAATGGTGGATTCCAGCGAGGACAAATTAATATTGTGTGAAGATGATGTATACACTGATGAGGGTGAGGAATCAGATTATGATGATGGCAACAACATTTTCCCTCTGTAAACCCAGTTTGTGCACGTAGAGATCATTGCCAGCAATGTCAGCTGCCCATTGGTAGCTTGTTTTGTGGGAGCCCAAACAAACCAATCGCTTCATGATTGAGGATATTGAATGTGTTGGTGGTGAAGATGGCAGGTGCTTGGATCAAGCAAAGAGAGAAGGGAGCTAGCTGACATTGGACTACTTGTTGCTACTTTTTTAGCCAAAGTTTATTTTGCAAAAATGTTTTTGATGGATGCGCTGCAGATTACGTAACAGGGTGGAGGTTCCTAGATGGTTAAGTTACCTAGCTCTTCTAATTTTGGCTTTAAAAATGGTAAAGATGCCATCACAACTGTTGTCAGGATTTGGTTTAAAATAATTCCACACCCAAGATGTGGCTTTTCTGGTCTTATGCCCAGGCATCCCCCCAGCCTATAACTGCAGTTCATATCATTACACCAGCCTATACCATCACCCCAGATTATACCATCACCCAAGCCTATATCGTCATCCCATCCTGTGTTGTGTATAAATTACAGCTGAGCTCCCTATTAGATTGAGAATTCATTGTCCACTTTAGTGGATGTGAGCTCAATTTTAGTCCATATCACCACACCCCCTACACATCTTCTGATCTAGGCTACAGGAGGAGCAGCTGCACTCTGGAATACGGATGCATGGAGTTGCGCTATCACTTACAGTGTCACAAGATTTTTTTAAGAATAAGAAAAGAATAACACACTATTTTCCAATTACAATGTCACAATATTTTTTATGAATACACTGCGTTTTCCACTTACAATGCCACAATATTTTTTACGAATACACTGCGTTTTCCACTTACAATCTCACAATATTTTTTACGAATACACTGCGTTTTCCACTTACAATATCACAATATTGTTTTATGAAAACACTGCGTTTTCCACTAACAGCGTCACAATATTTTTTACAAATACAGTGAGTTTACACTAACAGTGTCAATATTTTTTATGAATACACTGCATTTTCCACTTAGTATCACAATATCTTTTGCGAATACACTGCATTTTCCACTTACAGTGTCACAATATTTATTATACACTGCACAACCACTTACACATTTACACAGTGGTCTGAGGGGCACCGTCACAGTAAAAAAAAAAATAATAATAATAATATACACTGGGGTACAGCACAAAAAAATATATATATTTTTTTTATTAATTATATTAATTATTAGCTTTTATTTTTTATACACTAGGGCACCCTTGGATAGACAGAGCACCCCTGGTTGGACACAGAAGCCCCTGCCCTTGATGGACACAGAATCCCCTAGATGGACACAACTACTCCTGGATGGACACAGCAGCCTCTTGATGGAGACAGCAGCCCCTGGATGGACACTGCAGCCCCTCTTGGATTAAGCACAGCCCTGAAAGCTCAGGACTCAGCAAGCAAATTGCGCTGATCGCCGTGGGGAGGGACTTTTATACAATCCAAAACCCACGAGAATCTGACAGCGGGATGATGACGTTTTGCCTCGCTTTCAGATCCGAGTCAGGTGGGAACACCCGATCCGGACTTGGATCTCGCCTCGGATCTGCAAGTCCAGAATGGCCCAGTTCTCAGAGAACCAGACCTGCTCATCACTAATTAAAAGTCATGGATTTGTATCTATTGATAAATGGCGAGTGTCCTTCTTGTTTCATTTTCTTATTATGGATGCTCTGGGTGGATTCATATGTGGAGACATTTGAAGGATGCACCCCATTTGCAGGTTATTTCATGTGAATGCAAGAATTTATGTGTGTGTGTGTGTGTCCCCACCCACTCCCAATTCTCTCCCTTTATTACATATGGCAGTTTGCAAGTTTCTGTATAAGTCATAACACCCCCTCCCCCTCCTCACACAATATTTGCAAATTGCAGGCTATTATATTTCCACCTTCTGTGTTTTTCCCTATCCTCACTGTAGTGAATAACACTGACTTATGGCACGGTCAACAAAAGTGATATCTGCACCAAGCATTGAGAAAAATGATGGCTGCTTTATGGTAGGTGTAGATGAAGAGTATGTTGGCCTGGGCACCGATGGTAGTACTTCTTCATTAATGCTAATGGAAAGCATATTATATCAGCAGATCTGAGTGTCCTGATTCAGAGATGTGCACGATGCCGATGTTTGCGCAGTAGAGCGATTATCGGTAGCCTGCTCATGCATCATGTTTTATTACCAATATCTCTTGAGTGAGGATTATTTGCAATTTGATTGGATGTTGGAGGAACTGGAAGACCTGCCGGGGGGCCAACAAACTACTCCTGGAACTAGACAACCAATCTGTAAAAACAAATCTACCTTCTGGCCCCAAGAAACAATATGTTAAGAAATCAAGGTCTTTATGAACCTAGGGCCTGATTCAGACCCGCTCGCAAGCGCATTGCACTCGCAAGCGGGTCGATGGTGGCCTAGTGCACAGGCGAGACCCGGAGCAAGCGCAAAAAGCACTCGCTCCGTGGCTCACTACAAAAGGGGCAGCTGTCGATGTTGATCGACAACTTGGTCTGTTATGTAGGTGTGGCTGGGGGGGTGGCTTCACAAATGGAGGCGTTCCCAAGCGATCACCTGCCATTTGTGGGTGGCCCCACTGACATCACCAGTGATGTCAGTGAGAGAGCTTCCAGCTCTATTAGAGCCAGAAACTCTCTACCACAAGGGTCTCGTCACAAGCCCGATGGTTGCGATGGTCTTGACCATCGTGACCATCATCCTGGCCGCTCACAATAGCTGTGGGTGGTCACCCACAGCTATGCGAGCGGCTAGGAGGCCGTAACTAAAGAAAACAGCGCCCGCCCTGATTCAGAGCGAGTGCTCGCTTTTTGCGAACGCCTCTGAATCAGGCCCATAGTCTTCAGAGAATTTGATAACATCTATAAAAAAACAACAATATAGAACCACCCATGGTAATCTAACCATAGAAGAGAGGAAAGCAATTGAAGAACTAAGAGTATTATCCAATGTCATTATACAACAATCGGACAAAGGGGGCAATATTGTTTTGTGGCACCTTGATATGTCCCAAAAGGAAACAAAAAGATCTTCATGATATTTCCTGCTACAGTAAAATGTTTTCCAACCCTATGGAAGATTTCAAAGAACAGTATGGAAACATTATTAAAAGAAGAGATCATTACGAAACAAGAATATGAGTTACTGAAGACTGATAACCGTAAAGTCCTCTCTTTCTATCTACTTCCAAAGGTTCACAAGAACCTAGAAGAACCCCCAGGACAACCTATAGTTTTGGGCATTGATAGCATTACAGAGAAAGCAGCATTTTCATTGATACTCATCTTCATCATCACATGACAGGACTACCACCCTATGTACAGGATACCGCTGACTTATTGAAAAAGTTTTATGATATACACTTACAAGAAAATGATCTATTGGTAAGCATTGACGTGGAAGCACTTTATACCAGTATCAAACATGAACTTGGTATAGCAGCGGTTAAATAATTTTTAGCCATGGAAGGATACAGTGATTTCCATCAATTTCTCTTGAAACTTCATCCTTTTGTACTATACAAAAAATTCTTCACATTTGATGATCAATTCTTTCTACAAATAAGGGGGACAGTGATGGGGGCAGCTTGCACCCCCACATACGCTAATCATTTTTAGGGTGATGGGAATGTGAAATTGTATTTTGTGAGACGAATGATCCATATACAGGACACATAACCACCTGGCTCCGGTATATTGATGACATACCGCTTATTTGGGATGGTACACTCAAACAACTAGAAGAGATCACTCATATCCTTAATAACAACATTAATCTCAAATTCACATACACAGCAAGTCTCAATGAAATATCTTTTCTTGATTTGAAAATATTGAACGATGTGAACAACAAAATAGCCACGGAGCTATACAGGAAAAACAGCTACAAATAGCTTATTATACTATTCCAGTTCACATTTTCCTCCAACCCTAGACAATATTCCCAAAGGGGAATTCCTGAGGTTAAAAAGGAATTGTTCTGATGAAACAACCTTCAAAACCTTAAGTGTGGATCTGACTAAACATCTAAAAGAACGTGGCTACAGCAATCATTTTATCAAAAAAGCCCTCAATTCAATTTCTCAGACTAAGAGAGAATCCTTACTATTTATGGATACCAATACTAACACAACCAAGAAATCTGATGAAATTCGCTTTGTCGGCAATTTTTGTCATAATTGGAAAGAAGTCAAACAGAAGATACATAAACACTGGCACATCCTACTTTCAGATCCTGAACTCTCATCCAGACTCAATAACATCATGGCATTAATCTGGAGAAGATCGACTAGTCTCAGAGATCAATTAGTGAGGAGTCATTACATCAAACATCCCCCCCAAAAAACGATTGCAAGTGGTACTTATCCTTGTGGCTCTTGTAAAATCTGCATCTAATTTTAACCATTCAAAAAATAAAAGATACATTTGGTAATACTATTCATCTTAAAGACTACATTAATTGCAAAAGCAAAAATGTAGTTTACTGCATTGTGTGGCCATGTATCTTAAAATATGTAGGGATTACCACTCGCATGTTAAAACAAAGAATAATGGAACACATGAGTACGATAAGAAACGCACAATCAGATATCTCTAAGATGAGATAACTTACAACAGTAGCCCACCATTTTCATCTAAAACATAATGAAAGAAATGACAATTTTCGGTCTGGAGATGGTCAAACTTGGGATCAGGGGAGGAGACACCATGAAAGAACTCCTCAAAAAAGAGAGCAACTGGACCTTTAGATTAAACAGCATAGCCCCTATGGGGATGAATGAACATATTAACTTCAGTGTGTTATTGTAACCTCATTTCATAAGTGACTTTCACCTCCCAGAAGTTCATATTGTTGTATCCTATACTTATTTTCTCATGTTATCATTTGTTATGCTACATGAATGATAGCCTTATTATCATGTCATTTATTATCCAACATTTTCTTAGGACCCATTTTACATTCATTATCACTAATATTCGTTTCATACATTACACACAGTGATTTTAAGTGTTACACACATTCACCGTATTCTTTACACTTTCCCTGATTTTCCTTCACATATCCCATTCTTACTTCAATTATTCACATTACACTTTAGAATTCCCATTTATATACGAGGTATGATTACATTGGTTCTGCACTTATCACATTGTGTCATCATTTTACAATTTTTTTTAATCAATTTATTAATTTTTTTCACAATTGTTCTACACATTGGATATTTCTTTTATTTCCCCTCTTCTTCACACATTCCATTTTTACTTCAATTTCTACATTACACTCATTCTACAATCCCCATTCATATATTAGGTATGACTACATTGGCTCTGCACTCTTCACACTGTGTCATAATTTTACATTTTTTTTTATTTTTTTTAATTCACAATTATTCTATGTATTGGATATTTCCTTTATTTTATTTTATTTTCTCTCCCCCCCCCTCCCATTTCTTTTTCATTGTATTTTCAATGTATTTATTATTTTCTATAACTAATCAACCCTGACATATTTTCACATTTCTTCACTTTACATATGACATGTATTATTGTCACTTATTTTCCTGTTTCATACACAAACATTAATATTTTTCTCCTAAGATGCATGTATGTATATGAACTTGCACATATCCTTTATTCTTCAATTTTATATTCAATTTTATATTCCTTTTATATATTGTTTTTCATTAATTATATACACTTTTTTTTATAACAATACATTTCTCTTTTTATACCAATTTCCATATTTATTTATTATACTAATTTCATAATTGATTGTAGATGTATACATCATATCCTATTTTCATATATTTTTTTCATTATATATTTTTTTTTAATTTTACATTTTATATTTTTACATATTCTCTTCATATATATTCTTTATTCCTTTATTATTTTGGTTACTGTCCATATAATACAATACATAAACATTTTTTAGATTGTTTTATTTAATTAAACCTTGTCTATTATAATGGCTGCATAAAACGTATTACTATGACTGGCTGATACTCCCATCAATCACTAGGAATTGACTACTGATTGGTTCAGTCAAGGTTAAATAGACATAGAGGGTTACATGGGATTTTGGGTATCCTGTCGTGACCAAGCTTCAGGCGAAACGTTCGTAAAGCAAGAAAAATTTCCGACTGGATCAGCTGACCCTGACTCCCGCTTCCAGCATACACGCTGATATCCTTGCTCATGAGGTGTGATGGAAGGAATCTCCCTGCAGGGATAGCCAGCCCAGCTACTCTGAGATAGATCAGCTGTCTGCAGTGCCTGCTCTCAGTATTACACTGACAGACTAGAGCAAGGCAGATCCGCCACTTTACCTCATTGCAAGGGGATTTCACCCGCAGGGACAACCAATCCAGGCATCCCCGGGTAGACCAGCTGATTGCGACGCTCACTCTCAGTCCCGTACGGACGAATTATAATGAGTCAGTGCCGCCAGCTGCTAGGACTAGGTTTCCCCACAGTGTGTGATACATGCTCACAGAGGTCACATAATCATTAGTGTCCCTAGTGAACTCATATTGTGGGAATACTTAGCCCAACTTGATACCTCATTCACATCACAACACTATATTAACCCCTACATTGCTGGGATGTTTTACATGGAAACAATGTAATAACAATTGTGTCTCTTTCTCTCTATTTCTGATGTCAATTCTGTCTGATTTGGGCGCATTTTGTCTTTGCAATAATGTTGGCAACAAAGGCAACCTAACACCCTTGGAATCTTTAACAGTCTTGACACACTACTGTTGTTTCACGGGGAACTAGTCTCCCTCATTCTCTCATCACTCATTTTTATGAGTGACAGCAGAAGTGGAGAGACACTTACGTGACTCATTTTATTCTACTAAATTATACATTTCAAATATACCAGCACTAATTGTTATGACTACAATGAAATACCCAAATGTCACAAATCTTGCAAAAAGGATGATATTATGTGTGTATATATATATATATATATATATATATATATTATACACACATAATATCATCCTTTTTGCAAGATTTGTGACATTTGGGTATTTCATTGTATATATATATATATATATATATATATATATATATATATATATATATATATATATGACCAACATATGTATGGATTCATATTGTATATATCCGTTGATATGAACAGGGTATAATTGATTGTTTGTCTATACTCCCTTTCTACCTCAGGGGTGGATTGTTTTAAATCATCCAGCAATTATCCATCAATTATATTCTGATATTTCCTGTGATCTCTTTACTCGATGGTGATTGGAGTATTAATGACAACATGTTATAATTTGTGATCATTCCTTAAGCTTATGGTATAGCATTAATATATGCCTCAAACGTATGTACAGCATCACAGGAGAACCGTACTGTTGGGATATGATCACGGTCTAATTGAATACTTATCATGCATGATTGCATAATTAGGATATGTTTCCATACTACAATATTTTCTATATGTTGTTTTGTTTCCATGATTTCATTTCGTTCTGTCATTATTTTGTGAATGTAATTCAATGGTTATATATGGGTCAATGACAAATCTCTGAAAATCAGATTATATAAGAGGATGATCCACATATGTGCCATTTAAACACCGTGGAATGTTGCATAACAAATACGTATTGTTCTATATGTTTCTAAAATATCTTTTCCAGGTCTGACATATATCTAATGTGAGGACAAGATTATATATGTTCTTCTAACCAGGACCATATTTCATGCTTCCGGTTCCACTTTTATACCGCTATATATTGGAATGAAATTGTCCAATATTAGAATTTGATATACCCAGTTAGTGTCTGTGACTGAGAGATACCTACTCCTTATTTATCCCACTCGGACAACAAATGTTTTTCTTTCTTTAGGAGTATTCATTTGTGATTATATTCACCATACTTATCAGTGATCAGGAGTCAATTGGACTCACTGATACTATATAATATATTATATACCAAATATCTATCATATCCAGGAGATAACTCATCGCTTCACAATTATTTCCTATATATGTATATTATTAAAATTAGATTTTTAATTTAATCATCGTTACTTACCACTTTGATATATACTAATTTTTTAACAAGAGTGCCCCACAAAGGAGTTATCTTTACTAGGGAAGGTTTTTGTTGTACATTTAAACATATTATATCAGCAGATCTGAGTGTCCTGATTCAGAGATGTGCGCAATGCCGATGTTTGCGCAGTTGAGCTATAATCGGTAGCCTGCTCATGCGTCACGTTTTATTACCGATGTATCTTGCAGTGAGGATTATCCGCAATTTGATTGACAGGCAGGGATTGTTTGTGGGCAGCGACGTGGAGGTTGCAGCTCAAACCCAGGTGCGTCGCAATTGTTTTTGGGGTGTGTGACTGCCTGCGACTGCGATCCCGTATATAGAGAAAATGGCATCTCATTACGGCGGCCATTCTGCACGCCCATAGCGTTACTCAGGAGTCTGATAATCAACTGATCTGCGACCGTCCTGCTACTTTGCTATTTTTCAGATCCCTCTGCTGCATCAGGTGCTGTATGCCATCTCAGGATGGCATACATGCAGTATAACTGCCAAGTTCCAAAAAAAATGCTTTTTGGAACTTGATGAATTACACAAGTTCCACATCCACACACTAAAGTATGGGGACTATGGGCCATATTCAATTAGAGGCGAAAAGTCAGTTGCCAGACTTTTTGCCATCATCTCAGCTTTTTTGGAGGATAAAGTATCGGGTGCGTGCCCGCGTATCCCCATATTCAATTCGGAATCGGCAAAAACGGAACCCGGCAGAAAGGTAAGTAGCGAAAAGTCCTACCACTTTTGTGGAAATCAGCCTGTCACCCCCCAAAAGAAGCACTAACATGGGGGATCACTATGGGTACCCCCCGAAAAGCCTTGCTAAAGGAATTTAGGGTTTTAAGCGGTCTCTACAGGTGCTTTAATGCGCCTTTAAAAAGATGGTGACGATTAGCATTTAGCAACATTTTTTTTGAAAAATAACTAGTCCCATCAAATTTGGAGAAACATGAAAATTGTTGCAAGCATATTTTTAACTCCCTAAAGTGAACTTTAAAAATCTTTAAAAATCCACCTGCCGCAAGCAACCACAACCTAAATAACACCTGCCGCATACTTGGGAACCCCCCCCCCCCCGAGTCTATTTTGCTAGTTTCTAAGTATGTCCCCCAAAATTAAACCACTTTTTTTGTGGTGTCCTATGGGGTTTTATAAAAATTTTTTACACAGATTACTTTTAGGGGAAATTCCAAGGGGTGCAGGGTACTTTTTTTAAGTCTGCACCCCAAAGCCCCAATTCTGCACTTTTTATTTCCACCTATTCTATGGTGAAAAGTTATAACCAGTTTTTGACAAAGACTTTTCACACCTGCGAAAAGTCTTTGAAATTGAATATGGGGAAAAGTGAAAATGGCAAAAATTAAGTCACCGGCGAGAAAGTATCACCGATAACGTGTTTTCGCAGCCTAATAGAAGGACAGGTTAAACCCTGTGGTTGTGGTAGCAGTACATCTTTAAGATTTTTGATGTTGGTGTCAATCAGCAGTCTGGGGGGGTCGCGGAGGGTCCGCGATCGTGGGGGCGGGGCTTAGCGCCGGTGGGCAGGGCTTAGCACCGGGGGGTAGTAGCGACAGTTGGCCGGCTCATGCGCGGGCACTTTGTCACGGTATTTTTTGCGAAAATACCGTGATAAGCCTCCGAAGGGGATTCGCAGGAACAGAGCTTTCTGCATTCAATATGCGAATTGTAGTAAATAGAGCCCAATGGGGCTAAGAGACTAAACTATTTAGCACAAACATATTAAGCATATTTATTATACATAATATTTGCAGGATATTTCTTGGTTTGTGACCTGAATCACAGTGTAACCAAAGCTATTGGGACTTGTCATTTCTTTTCAGATAGTGACATTTAAAACATGATACTGCTTAGCTCACAGAACAGAAATCCTACAGCAGATGTTAATCCCTTTTATTCTTTGGTGATTACTAGAATGGGGTTATAATAGAACATACACTATACAGCTCGTTCAGATGAAAGTGAATTTATGTATGTTATTGGCACAAGCAGATCACGCAATCTAATATAATTCAGTCTGCCCTTTATATTCTCATTAGAAAATGATTTACAAACTCATTTTTATTCCGAGTGACCCACAAATACTAGAGGTTTGAAGAAATCAAAATACACTAAAACAAAACGGGCAATAAAACTTATCTTATGACGGCACATTCTGTGTTTAACTACTGAAGGCAGAATAAACCAGGTGTTTAACGGTGTTTGCTCTATGCACCATGATTGCATGCAGACTGTAGTTTAATATGACTGATGAGTGGGGACTTTGACAGCCTCACCATCCGGATGGCCAGCTACAGCTATGTCTTAATGCTTCCTCCTCTGAGCTGTAGGCAGACCAGCGGTACAGGTTAGACCCGCTAGGCTTGGTTCACCTGCTGCATAAATAACATTCTAGAGACACAGGAAAAGGGCTTCAGATGGGAAAGGCAGCAGGTGAGTAAGCTCTGAGCCAGGACTCGTTACTGTACCTTTATTATGTGTGCCCACAGGGCTCATTTACTAAGACACTCTTATTATTTGTGCTCATAGGATTTGCTGTGACTGCTAGCTCCAATTTTATATTGCTATGGAAATCATTCCCGTGTACACCTTCCCTTACTAACACATTCTGCATATTTAAGGATTCTTTTATTTCTTAAAGGAAAAAAAAAAAACTTTTATTTTTTTAAGAGGTACTAAATATAAGAAATGTGCGCACAGTTGCCTGGGATATAAGAATAGCAATAACGGCGCAGTATCGGCACGGCCCTGAGGCATCGGCCGTCCGGGGAGATTAATACGCCTAACACACACTGACATTCTGTACACAGTTTATTGTACTGCAGGAACTAGAAGATTTTTCGCCATATTCAATTAGAGCCGAAAAGTCAGTTATCGGCGATAATTTATCGCCGATAACGTTATTTTCGCCAGCTTCACTTATTCCCATATTCAATTACAAAGACTTTTCGCAGGTGCGAGAAGTCTTTGTAAAAAAAACGGGGATAAGCTTTCACCACTGTTTTGGTGGCGAAAAACAGTGCAGAATTGGGGTTTTGTGGTGCAGACTTTAAAAAAGTAGCCTGCACCCCTTGGAAAGTCCCCCAAAGGTTTTCTGTGTCAAATTTTTAAAAAAAATTTCCTCTGGACACCCCAACAAAAGGTACTTTCATTTTGGGGGTGATAAAAAAAAATGGGGGACAAACTTCTAAACTAGCGAAATTGATTCCTGAGGGGTTCCCGTGTATGCGGCAGGTGTTTTCTAGAATGCGGGTGGTTGCGGCAGGTGAATTTTTGAAGCATTTTAAAAAAATCACTAAAGGGACTTAAAAATATGCTTGCACCCATTTTCATGTACCCCAAATTTGATGGGACTAGTTATTTTTGCCCCCCCCCATTAAAGATAAATGCTATTCTTCACAGGCGCATTTATGCACCTGCCGCGGCTATTTAAAAACCCTGATTACCTTCAGCAGGCCAAATCGGGGGTACCCATAGTGATCCCCCATGACAGACCATCTTTTGGGGGATGACAGGCTGATTTCCCCTAAAGTGACAGGACTTTACGATACTTACCTTTCCGCCGGGTCCCCTTTTTGCCAGATCCTAACTGAATACGGGGATAAGAGGACACGCGCCCGATACTTTATCCCTGCAAAAAACGGCGATGATGGCGACCTCTGACTTTTCGCCTCTAATTGAAAATGGCCCATAGGGGTCTATTTACTAAGCCTTGGATGGAGATAAAGTGAATGGTGATAAAGTACCAGCCAATCAGCTCCTAACTGCCATGTCACAGGCTGTGTATGAAAAATGACAGGAGCTAATTGGCTGGTACTTTATCTGCATCCACTTTATCTCCATCCAAGGCTTAGTAAATAGACCCCATAGAGCCTGTCTCAGAGGGGCGCACAGTTACAGCCTTGACTTCGGAGATTGCGCCAGACCTCTGGAGGTGCAGAATCTCCAACTGAACATGGCCACCGGTGTCAGTGCTACTACGTCCTTGGATGTATTCGCTGACCGCGACACGCCCCCCCGCAAAACACGCCCGCGTCTGACTAGCCACCCCGTTACCTCCCTGATATGGCCAATGATATTGCATCTGTCTGCATGCAATCTCGATAAGTGTCTTAGGGGTCTATTTACTAAGCAGTGTTAGGAGACAGAGTGAAAAGTGATAAGAAAGTGATAAGGTGCCAGCCAATCAGCTCCCAACTTCCATTTTTCAAGCACAGCCTGTGAGATGACAGTTGGGAGCTGATTGTCTGGCACCTTATCACTTTCTTATCACTTTTCACTCTGTCTCCTAACACTGCTTAGTAAATGGATCCCTTAGAGTGTTAACCGCTGAGACACATGCGCAGTGCGTGGACTGAAAACATTGGGCACTTGCGTGTGCCATCGACACTGCGTCCACCTCTAAGTAAGGCACATAGGCCCTCATTCAGAGCCGGACGCTATTTGCGCTCGCTCGTTCAGAAAAAGGGGGTGGCTATTCAAATGAACCGTTCGCTGTTTGCGGTCTGTTCACGCCTCTATGTCTGAACGAGCGAACAAAACTTGTGGTCGTTTTTTGGAAAAATACGCCCCCTGGCCGCTCGCATCCTACGTCATGTCCGCTATTTATTAGATTAATCGAGTACATCGACCAGGGTATGAACTGCTCGCTATTCTTGTGGTTGGTTTTTCCTACCACTATATTGCGAGCAGTTCAGGCTATAAAATAACCCAGTGACGTGGTCAATGACGCTGCTGTATTAATTATGCACACCCATAAAACGCCTGTTTTGACCTTTAAGCACGCCTGCGTTCTGATCTCCACTCCCCGTTTTCAAGCACCTTCCCCTGTTACCACCCACATACGCCTCATTCTGTCACTCAAATTATCAGGCATTCGTTATTTTGCGAGCACATGAATTTCGACCGCACTGACTGGTTCGCGCATGCGTATAACGATGCGTACGCATGCGCAGTTGGCCAAACATCGCTAGGAGCGAACGAGCTGCCGCTTACGAGTGGCTCTGAATCAGGCCCATAGTTTGCTCATTTTAAAAGAAAAGACAGCACTAAAACAATCAGGGAAAGCAGATATATATTCGGGTTGGGTCAGAGTTGCAAGTAAGCCCATTTTGCGAGTGGGTATTGCGATTTTTCGCTCTGCGCAATGCTCTGCAGCCAACTTGGAGTCATTTGCCTCTCAGCCGTATTACCTCCGGTCTGGTGTACTGTGAGCAATGCTGGGGTTGTGCCCTTATGATGGCATTTGAATGCCTTCAATGTCAACTTACATTACCCCTACATTGTGTAATGTTACCATATGTACATATTTGTGTGCACTGTATATCGTCTATACATGTATAGGCAGGCCCGCTGAGAGCCGCGGCGGGCCCGGGTAATAGGGGGCGTGGCCAAATCGCGGGAGGCGTGGCCATGGCCCCTTCCCGGTCAAAAAAATAGATATGCAGCGCTGCGTGCTGGGAAGGGGGGGGCGCTCTGTGCCCCCTCAGCCTTGCTCAAAGCTAGGGGGGGCGCGATCAGTGTGATCGCTCCCCCCCACAGGCATAGGAGACTGCTGTGTGCTGGGCTGCTGTGAGGGAGGGGGAGCGGCGCCGGACCCGGGCCCCTCAGGAAGCCCGGGTAATCTGTCTCCGCTCCCCCCCTCTCGGCGCCCCTGTGTATAGGGGCAAATAGATACTTTATAGAACACAGGAGCTTATTCAGACCTGCTCGCTAGATGCGTTCGCTCACACCCAGCGTATGCAAATCCAGCGCACGCCCAGCAAGGCAGGCGATCACACGGCAAGGCAGATCACTTAGTGTATGCAGATGGCAACCAGCCATTCATAAGACGCCCACTTGCACACGTCGTCTCCTAGTGCATGAAAACATTGGTACATCGAGCACCATCGGATACGATCACAGCACTTGAGGTTGACTATACCCTGCCGCAAGCACTGCAATCCCTTCAGTGTGATATACAACCAGGTGACGTGTACAATAACGCTGCCTCTTCATTATGCACGCCCTTGAAACAGCGTTGAGATGCTCAGGCACGCCTGCGTTCGCACCTTCACTCCCCCGTTACTAGTGGCCTGCCCCTAATACCACCCACAAACGGCCTCTCCTGTCACTCATTAAGCTGGGCTGTCTGTGCGCAGCGAGCGAACACTTCTTGATCTTTTGCAGTGGTTCACGCACGCGCATTGCGATACATACGCATTCGCAGATTGCAAACATCGGCCAGCTACGAGCGTCCGCATCCAAGCGAGCGGGTCTGAATCAGCTCCACAGTGTATGAAAATTAGGTGAGCGCCTTTGACAAATCACCAATTGAGGCACAGAAACTGGACGGTGGGCAATCTCCGCAACTGCGCGCAGGAGCCAGCTCAAGATACTTCATGTTACAAAGTATCAACTTGCAAAAAGGTTTTACTAAGGACGTTTGAACCAAGTAAAACACAGATTGAACATTTAGGAGTTAGTTTTATGTGGATGATGTTATAGCATAGGAGCACAGAGTAAACGTTTTATTTACTTATCCTATGATTGATTTATTTTTGTACTATATTGTTTTAGAATAGTTATTTTTTTTTAGCAAAGTGGGAAATTAACATTGTATTTCTATGGTGATCTAATGTAATATTGGAGCATGATATAACATGGTAAAATTATACAGAAATAAATATCAGTGCCAAGTCTGTGTAAGGCTTGTTAGGAAAGACTTTACAATAAGAGAATACTGTGTAAAGGCCCCCATACATCAGAGATGGATTGCAGCAATCGTGCAATTTGCAATCAATTGTGTATAAAATTCTTTCCCTTATTCAATCGATTGTGGCAATTCTGCAATCTGCAATCGATTGAAAAAGGAAAGATTTTTATACACAATCGATTGCAAATTGCACGATTGCTACAATCCATCTCTGATGTATGGGGGGCTTAAGACTGTGAATAGCTCTCACGGCTGCAGAGAGATTTAAGAGGGACTCATCAAACCTAAAGACGACATGTGAAGGTGTTGCCAATGGTAACCAAACTGATTGTGTCTCAGAGCCGTAACTAGACAATTTGGTGCCCTGGACAACAGCATCTCTCCCCCCATTTTGTACTCAACCACTGTAATCGCCAATCTGTTTTATGTATTACGCAGTCACTTTGTGTCTTTAATTGCTGTGGCTGCTGCCTGTTCATTGGAAATGATTGAAGCTAACAGCGTACCATAAATATAAATATATATATATATTGTTCTGTTGAGTAATGGTGACTAATGTGGATTTACCCTTAAGCATTGCATATTGGGTTAGAATCACCGCATATATGTTTTTTATTAAATAAAATATAATCTATTTGACCAGCATGGTAACACAATGATTGACTTGCTGCCTCGCAGCCTTGATGTCCTGGGTTCGATTCTCACCAGGGCCCTATATGTGTGGAGTTTGTATGTACTCACCAGTTTGCTTGGATTTCCTCTATGTGCTCCTGTTTCCTTCCACAATACAAAAACTTATGTACTGTTTGGTTATAGGTTTCTGAAGCAAATTAACTCTAATGTTTATGTGTATGTCCATGTGATAGGTAATATAGATTGTAAGCTCCACTGGAGCAGTGACTGATGTGAGTGACTAAATATTATCTTAAGCACTGTGGAATATGAGCTCTCTCTATATAATAACTGTTAAATATTTACATTTTTTAATAGGGTCATTTAATCCTGCCCTTGTGCTGTGTACGTCACTACGCTCCCCGCGCCCTGTATTGCCTCTCGCAGAACCTGTCTACTGTAGGGTGGGTGCCCTTTTAGTCCCAGCCAGCAGGGAGGATCCTTGTTTGCACCAGTAAATATGAGTGATGGGAGATAGAGTAGAAATCAGATATGAGGGAGATGATATATGAGAGAGGCAGAAAAGTGCAACTTTTGTATATCCCTATTAAATAACCAGCCTAGATCGCTATAGAGATATTAGATTGCAGAGAGGTAGCGAGATATGAGAGAAAGATAAAGTGGGCAAATAAGTAGAAAGAGATGGGACAAAGTGGACGTGAGTGTGGCGGGGCATCACTGAGGGGCAATTATTGCCTAGGGCAAATGAGTAAGGAAATGAGTCAACTTAAATGTGTCAGCATAACTAGAAATAAATGATATTAAAGTACTACTAATGATAATAAAGTTATAAAAATGATAAATAATAAAAATATTATACTATAAAAAAGGTGGGATAGAATGATAGGGATAGAATGATAGGGATAGAATGATGTGGATAGAATGTTAGGGATAGAATGATAGGGATATAATGATAGGGATATAATGATAGGGATATAATGATAGGGACAGAATGGTAGTGATGGAATGATAGGGATGGAATGATAGGGATGAATGATAGGGACAAAATGATAGTGATGGAATGATAGGGACAAAATGATAGTGATGGAATGATAGGGACAAAATGATAGTGGTAGAATGATAGGGATAAGAATGTTAGGGATAGAATGATGGGGATAGAATGATAGGGGTAGAATGAGCGGAATGTAATGATAGGGATGGAATGATAGGGACAAAATGATAGTGATAGAATGATAGGGACAAAATGATAGTGATATAATGATAGGGATGGACTGTTAGGGATATAATGATAGGGACAGAATGTTAGGGATAGGAATGTTAGGGATAGAATGATAGGGATATAATGATATAGGGATAGATTAGAATGATAGGGATAGATTAGAATGATAGGGATAGCATGATAAGGATAGCATGATAGGGATATAATGATAGGGATAGAATGATATAGGGATAAAATGATATAGGGATAGAATGATAAGGATATAATGATATAGGGATAAGATGATATAGGGATATAATGATATGATAGAAAGATAGGGATAGGAATATTAGGAATATAATGATAGGGATAGGAATATTAGGGATATAATGATAGGGATAGAATGATATAGGGATAGAATGATAGGGATAGAATTATAGGAATAGGAATGTTATTGATAGAATGATAGGGATAGAATGATAGGAATATTAGGGATAGAATGATAGGGACAAAATGATAGGGATAGAGTGATGGGGATAGAATGATGGGGCTAGAATGATAGGGACAGAATGTTAGGGATAGAATGATGGGGATAGAATGATAGGGGTAGAATGAGAGGAATAGAATGATGGGGATAAAATGATGGGGATAAAATTATATGGATAGAATGATGGGGATAGAATGATGGGGACAGAATGATGGGGACAGAATGATGGGGACAGAATGATGGGGATAGAATGTTAGGGATAGAATTATATGGATAGAGTGATGGGGATAGAATGATGGGGATAGAATGATGGGGATAGAATGATGGGGACAGAATGATGGGGATAGAATGATGGGGATAGAATGTTAGGGATAGAATGTTAGGGATAGAATTATATGGATAGAATGATAGAGATAGAATGATGGGGATAGAATGTTAGGGATAGAATTATATGGATAGAATGATGGGGATAGAGTGATGGGGATAGAATGATGGGAATAGAATGATGGGGATAGAATGATGGGGATAGAATGATAGGGATAGAATGATGGGGATAGAATGATGGGGATAGAATGATGGGGATAGAATGATAGGGATAGAATGATAGGGATAGAATGATGGGGATATAATTACTGTGGTTGAAGAAGAGAAATGGAGGAAAGAAAGTATCATTCTTTCACAATACAGTATTAAACGTTTACTTTAACTATTTTCTATTATCATTTGTTCTTTTTTGCTGTAACACCCCACCCCTTATTAAATTAATGACTTTCTGCCACCCAGTGCCCACCACCTCCTTTGTCACTTACATGCCCCTTCACAAAAACAGCTATTTTATTCAGTGTTACTTTCTGCAAGTTGCAGGTAGCTGGGGGCCGCTGGCCATGTTCCACGCTCCTGATCCCTACCCCTTGCTGCTCTTCTTGGGAGATGAGACCTCATTACATCCCATCTCCTCGCCCAGTGTCACTGGCATGCCACAGGAGGTGGAGAGGTGGAGATAGCCGGTTGCACCATTCACATTTTAATTATCATGGTGGGTCCCGCCATTATTCACTGAGGCAGTCTGATAGTGGGCTGGGGCATCATACCCAGGGTGAAGGCACTGGCCGAACCGAGCCCTCCTTACGGCTCTGTTCTAGCTATCATTTACCAACTACATTCTATAGAATTATAGCTAGACTATGATTGGGTTGCTGTTTGCAACACCTCCGTTTTTCCATTTTAGAAGGGCTGATATCTCTCCCTCTAAAGCACATATTTATTAAGGGGATTTTGAGGGAAATCCCTTGTAAGCAGCATTTTTTAGGGTATACCCATAAAAACTAAGGATCCGTAGGATTTATGAATGGAGGGCTGTGGCAGATATCTGCAGCAGTCCCTCCATTTTCTGTCGCATAAGCAGCCCCCGTAGGTTTCACTGTGAGTTGCTAAATTGTCAATTTTACCAAGATGAAGTTAGCCCAGAGTAGGTTACAATATGTATGACTCAATCGCGTTTTATTACTGGAAAAGGATACTTCAGATCCCTCCCCGCCGTCTCGTACTGGCACGTATGTAGCACATTCAGATCCCTCCCCGCCGTCTGGTACTGGCACATGTATAGCACATTCAGATCCCTCCCCGCCGTCTCGTACTGGCACGTGTGTAGCACATTCGGCTAGCCAGGTCCGTATCTGAAAACAAATCTAATGTAATTAGAGATGTGCGCTGACCCCCATGTTTTGTTTTTGGTTTTGGATCTGGATTCATTTTTGTGTTTTGGTTTTACAAAACCACCTTTTGGTTTTGGACCTGAGATTGTTTACAAAACAATTATAAAAAGTTTTTAAAAACAGCTAAAATCATGTAATTTTTGCAATCCAAAACCCTCCGAAATTCCGATTTAAAACTTTGAATTCCGAACAGCGAGAAGATCAGAACCGCGACTCAAGTCTGTCCGGATTCACGAAATTCGGGTGGATTTGATTTCCGGGGATCCGAACCGCACATCTCTTATGGTAATAATAATATATATATATTTTTTTGCTTTTACAGTAATAGCACGAAAAAAGATATAAAAATAATAAAAGGAGGAAAGGTGAACTAAAATGAAGAGATGGAAACATTTCTGAAATGCCGATCAAAGGCTGAATCTGTGAATGGTTAACAGGAACTTTTGTTAGAAGGTATTTACTAAGGACGACTGTAGGCGCTGAGGTTAGAAAAAACATCGGTGGAATCTGGTCCGCCTTGTAAGAAATGTGTAGAAAGGTATAAAGCAAAGTATAAAGCACACATGTCTGAAGGGATGATTAAAACAAACACGACAGGTGTTTGGCAACGGGTTATAAATATAGTTACCAAGGTAAAGGTGACCTGTCAGCTGCGAGATAAATGATCTCCAGGTCACTGCTCATTCATGGACAAGTTATTGTAGGTTGGATATCTCACACGTTAGTGTAACAAGTTGCAGATTAAATCTACACGCAAATAACATGTCATGATAAATAGAGATTGGAGAGCTTTAGCAGACACCAAAGATTTTTCAAAATAATGTCGTGTATCCCAGTTCCGTGCACCTGTATTTGCAGCAGGAGCAGTCACTGCATCTGTACATTCCTTGCAGCAGGTACATTAGTCTTCTGCTCTATGGCAGCCCCTTCCCTGAAAACACTCATTTATTATGTACCGTGTCTCGGTGCTTATTGTAAAATGACTGTAATGCCTGATTGTACCATGTGTGCTTTATACCATTATACGGACCTCTCAGATCTGCCCTGAAAGCAAGCATATACTGTATATAATTATATATATAAACTTTGGCCATATATCTTGCCAATTTCCCCTTTACTTTTCCATTGCTCCACCCACTGTGTGATATACTGTACCCCGGCACTAAATATAAGAGCCTAGCATTCGGTGCATTGGTCCATTACCCTGATGCATCTGGTGTACAGCAGATCACAGGTACGTTTAACACTGGGCTTGATCCTAGCCTAGTCCTTTCCACTTAGCTAATGGTCACGTATTAATGTTGGGTATGCATCTTTTCCGCGTTGCACATATTATTATTGCAATCCTTTATATGGCCCACGAGGGTTCCTCAGCGCCTTACAAAGTACAGAAACAATAGGAACAAAACAAGAAACAAATGTGAAAACTTCATTTGCATACTGTACGCCACGTACATACTCTCCTGTATATCATTTACTTGTCTCTCTTTGAGACTGGAGAATTGGACTAGAGGGAGAAGGAGCAGACACACATAGGCCAAGTGCTGTAGGAGCGAAGGTGTATCTATAATGGGTGCAGGGTGTGTGGTGCACACGGGCCCTTGGTCGCAGGAGGGCCCACCCTGCACCCATATATAGTTATGCTTACCTCTCCGCAGTCTCCGAAATCCTGTGTCTGCCACCAGCACTGCAGAGCAGCAAAAATCACAGGGAAAGTGTCGCAGTGACCATTTTCCCAGTGATTTGAGCATGAGCAGTAGAGACGTCCCTCGGGTGCCATTTTCCAGAAGACCTGTAGAGTCTACTGTGTTGCCAGAGAGGAAGGGGCCCACACCATGGAGTCTTCACATGGGCACTTCTCCTCTCTAAACTGCTCCTATATAGGAAGGTGTTTATGTAACTGCAACCCTGCTAGAAGTAGATGCATCAGGATATATACGCCAGCTGGATACACAGGGAGGATGAAGGCCATCAAAGCACCAGCTACCTACCTCCCGATCTCCTGATTGTATCATTATGAAGTTGTATTCATGTATTTACATTGCTCAGTGTGGACTACTGCAGAAAAGAAGAATTGAGTCTTAAAACAATGAATGTTTGTATTTTAATGTATTTGTGTTTATATAAATTTAAATTACCCCTTGTCACCATTTCTAGACTCAAATGATAGTCAAGCCATTGGTACACTTAGGGGGTTTTTCCTAGTGCCCAGAAAAAGAGAGCTCTGTCTTTGTATCTACTCCAGCCGTGGTCAGTGCTCTAGAGTGCAGGATAGTAGATAGGCATAGGAGAACTGCTGCAAATGCCCTGTAACTCATCTCATGGGTCTTTGCAGAGCTCTAGTGCTCATTTCTTTATAAGGAAGATCCAGCGAGGTTAGTGTGACAAGTGCTGCAGCAATAGAAGACTGCCTGGAAATACTGTACAATGTATTAATATTAAGTCACAGCAATCATCATTTGCATTCTGTCAGGCTCAGAAAATGAAAGATATTATTTAATTCAAAGCCAGACCTAAAAGGCATATAACACATAGTAATACATATATAAAACAAAGCAACAAACCATAAAAAAGGAATAACATACAATATACTGTTATCGTAAATGAACAGACTCTGTTTTAGATCTGTAGTTTCACTCTGTTTTTCTGTGTATGTTTCATCACTGTGATATTGTCAGCGGATACATTGATAGGTAGCGGTATGTGTGAGCAGGTGAGTGTGTGAGCAGGTGAGTGTGTGAGCAGGTGAGTGTGTAAGTGTGTGAGCAGGTGAGTGTGTAAGCAGGTGAGTGTGTAAGCAGGTGAGTGTGTAAGCAGGTGAGTGTGTGAGCAGGTGAGTGTGTGAGCGGGTAAGTGTGTAAGCGGGTGAGCAGGTGAGTGTGTGATCAGGTGAGTGTGTCAGCAGGTGAGTATGTGAGCAGGTGAGTGTGTGAGCAGGTGAGTGTGTGAGCAGGTGAGGGTGTGAGCACGTGAGTGTGTGAGCAGGTGAGTATGTGAGCAGGTGAGTGTGTGAGCAGGTGAGTGTGTGAGCAGGTGAGTATGTGAGCAGTTGAGTGTGTGAGCAGGTAAGTGTGTAAGCGGGTGAGCAGGTGAGTGTGTGAGTGTGTGAGCAGGTGAGTGTGTGAGCAGGTGAGTGTGTAAGCAGGTGAGTATGTGAGCAGGTGAGTGTGTGAGCAGGTAAGTGTGTAAGCGGGTGAGCAGGTGAGTGTGTGAGCAGGTGAGTGTGTGAGCAGGTGAGTGTGCATATACTTGTGTTTCTTGGAGTGTTGTGTGTATGGGTTCAATGCTGGTTAGAAATAGGCTGATACGTTTTTTTTATATTGCGCACAATTCTAATGAATGCAAGCAATGAATACACTGTATATAATTATAAAATGTAAGTGTACTCCCACATATGCTTAGTGAAATAAATAGTGTTAATGAGAGTATTATTCCATCATAGTCTATAATGCTTCAGATTACACTGGCAGAGCAAGCAGCACGTTGGTGCCTACTCATGTAATATGGGTGGAGAGCTGGATATATAATGTTATAAAGAGGTGAGGAAGGTCATTAGTTATTTAATGGTGGGTGGGTGATGTTCTTTTAGTAGTGGGATGATGGTGAGTGCTAGTTAATAGTGGGGACATGGTAGTTCCTATTAATATAAGGTGTGGTGATTGAGTGTTTGGGGGGGGACTTGATTGTGGGGCAAAGTTTGGGGATAAGGATGACAATTTGTTAAGAGTGCTGTATAGACATGACAGTAGGACACATAGCATTGCCTGTGTGTTTTGAAAGGTTTGGGAGAAATATAGCAATGTATAAAATAGGGATGTGCAGGCTCGGATAGGTTCGAGTTTGCACGTGGAGTTCGGATTTTTCCCTCCAAAAAAACGGAACTCAGAACGAGGCAAAACGTCATCTTACATGGACGAACATCATCATTCCTGGACAAAAGACTTAACGCAGGTGATATGACTAATATCTCCTCGTTAAGTCAGTCTCCGTTAATTTCCACACTCCCCATACTTTAGTATGGGGATGCGGAAATTACTGCATTTACCAAACCCTGAAAATATTATATTTTTGGTATTTGATGTTGCTAATGAATGCCATCTGTAGACGGCGTTTACCCTCTGAAAGAGCTCACAAGCTCTTTGTGACTGCACAGGCTGCTTGTGTAGCAGCGCGCTCCTCCTCCCTCCCTTGAATCGGCTCCCGCTGACCGCGCCAGCCACAGTGAGTGACACATTGCATGCTGGCTGGTGCTCCGCGGCGCTGACCGATCCCGCTCACTGCATCCGCATTGCTTGCTGTGGCTGGTGCTCCTGTGGCGCTGACCGCCCCAGTCACAGTGTACAGGTTGCGCATGCCCACTGCAGGTATGGCAGTGTTAAGCATATGATATCGGAGCAGTAAAGTATCACTATCCGAAAAAATGCTTGTGCAGAAATGGCAGTTTTTTGGATTCGATACTTACGTAGCTTCATCATAACGAATACTGCAAACATTTTTTAAAAAATCAATGCTTATTCTAAACTAATTTAACACTTAACAATTTTAAGTGTTGATGAATAGACCCCAAAGTGAGGTGGAGAGAAACTTATTATTCATGAATTTTAGAGAGAAAAAATATTTTTTTATTGAGAATGGAACAGAAAACAGTGAAGCTTCGTCCTTCCAAATAATCAATTGAGCTCCGTAACAGCACAAAAAGCAAAAGTTGAAAAAGACATCTGTCAACACCCATCTCGTTCTTTGAATCTTTGTGATGTCATTAAGCTTCATGTTTTACAAATCACGTTGTCTCGAATCTTGTGATATGAATTTGTCATTAGATTTAAACATTTTAATGAAAAGTGTCCGAAAAAAAAAAAATTTGGTTGGCAGGGTAAAAAAAATTCTCCTATATGGAGATCTTTTTATTTTTCTCTGATGATATTAGCACAAAAATATTTCCCTCACAAAAAGCGCCCCTGAATTCCGATAGCCTCCCAGAGGTTTCGCCTGAATTTGTGTATCTTCGTCATCTCCTTTATATAAATTTTCATGTGTTCGCTTCATACGGTTCTCCAAATTACAGTATTTGCATAGTTGTTGAAATGATTATACTTGAAATGTAAGTGTCTGTTATTTTACTTGTTAGATGTCGGAATTATTGAGCTTCATGGATAACTGTCCTTTGTTGGTTATGAGGTTATTCAGTAAGAGACAATACACTAATGATCTATTTTCTTCTTTTCCCAGCAATGGGGTGTTCTCAGGCTCTGTCGAGCCTATTTCTGCTATGTCTGGCGTACAGTAAGTATATTTTGATGCTTCAAATCCTGAGAGTGATTTAAAAATATACAAAAACAATAGTTTGCTTTACAGGCTGAGTTTATTTAAATGCAGAAGGGGGTCAGTACCATTTGGGGAGGTGTAACCTGTTTTCCAAGTGGGAACACAATTTTCTTACTGCAAAACTACATCCTTTGTGCACCTGCTCTGAGATGCTGAAAGTCTATCAAGTGCAATTTCCTCTGGTGCACTTTACCGTTTTTACATATAACACAGAAATTACCGGAGTCCCCTCACTTTGATGTATTAATTAAAGGTATAATCCAGAGCTATACTGACCAGTGATTTATGAGAAAGACTTAAAAGGTGAATCCACATGAAACGCGTGGTCCTAAAGTGGTGCTAGCTTAGATTTTGAAGTCACATATTTACTGATTCCACTATGCACATTTTTAGGTTGATCTGAAAACCTGCAAAAGTAGGTGCAACCCCATTATTAGTATCTCTCAAAGGCTCTGTGAGGAATCTGCAACAGAATTACTTTCTTTATAGTTGTATGAGTACATAGATCTACTGATATTTTATATACAGTCAGGTCCATAAATATTGGGACATTGACAGAATTTTCAGATTTTGGCCTCTATTCACCACCACAATGGTTTTGAAATGAAACAAACAAGATGTGATTTAACTGCAGACTTTCAGATTTAATTTGAGGGTAAGTATATCCAAATCGGGTGAACGGTGTAGGAATTACAACAGTTTCAATATCTGCCTCCCACTTTTTAAGGGGCCAAAAGTAATGGGACTATCAACTCAAAAGCTATTTCATGGACAGGTGTGGGCTATTCCCTCGTTATTTCATTATCAATTAAGCAGGTAAAAGGTCTGGAGTTGATTCTAGGTGTGACATTTGCATTTGGAATCAGTTGATGTCAACTCTCAATATAAGATCCAAAGAGCTGTCACCATCAGTGAAGCAAGCCATCATTGCAGATGGACAATGACCCGAAGCATACTGCAAAAGCAACCAAAGAGTTTTTTAAGGCTAAAAAGTGGAATGTTATGCAATGGCCAAGTCAATCCCCTGACCTGAATCGGATTGAGCATGCATTTCACTTGATGAAGACAAAACTGAAGGGAAAATGCCCCAAGAACAAGCAGGAACTGAAGACATTTGCAGTAGAGGCCTGGCAGAGCATCGCCAGGTATGAATCCCAGCGTCTGGTGATGTCTATGCGTTCCAGACTTCAGGCTGTAATTGCCTGCAAAGGATTTGCAACAAAGTATTAAAAAGTGAAAGTTAGATTTAGGATTGTTCAGTTTGTCCCATTACTTTTGGCCCCTTAAAAAGTGGGAGGCACATATAGAAACCGTTGTAATTCCTACACCGTTCACCTGATTTGGATGTAATTACCCTCAAATTACATCTGAAAGTCTGCAGGTAAAGTACATCTTGTTTGTTTCATTCCAAAGCCATTGTGGTGGTGACTAGAGGCCAAAATAATATGAGAATTCTGTCAATGTCCCAATATTTATGCACCTGACTGTATATCTCTTTCTCTTTATGTAAGAAAGAGAGAGAGAAAGAGAGGGGTGGATAAAGAGGGAGAAAGAGAAGGGAGGGAAATAGAGAGAGAGAGAGAGAGAGAGAGAGAGAGAGAGAGAGAGAGAGAGAGAGAGAAAGCTTCAGAGAATGAGAGGGGGGAAAGAGGGAAAAATAGAGAGAGGGAGCATGATAATAAGCATCTTCATTGCATCGTATTGATGCATATTGATGAGAATTGAATAAATGCATTTCATGTCTGAAAGGACAAATATTGATAGGGCCACATCACAGAGCATTATATCTTACATGTAAAATATCAGTAGATCTATTTATTGTTATTTTATTTATTGACAGTTATTTATATAGCGCACACAAATTTCGCTGCTCTTTACAGAGAGAATATTTGGCCATTCACATTAGTCCCTGCCCCAGTGGAGCTGACACTCTATATATCTATATTTCCCTATCACATGCTCACACACACACACACACATGCACACCAGGGTTCATTTTTTTTGTTGGGAGCCAATTAACCTACCAAGCACAGGGAGAATATATAAACTCCACACAGTTAGTCCCATAGTGGGATGCAAACCCAGGACCTCAGTGCTGTGAGGCAGTAATGCTAACCATTACACCATCTGTGCTGCCCTATGTACTCATATATGTATAAAGTATGTAATTCTGTATTTTACTGAGTTACTGTACTCAACATCCATTAGCAAATCAAAATTCCTGTCTTGGAATCAGCGGTCCCTGAGGGTCTGTAATACGTTAAATTCTGTAGTCATTATGTGTTATTTCTTAAAAAATGAGAGGGGTGGAATGGACAGGGGCAAAACCTATGGATTACCTAAAGCCTCATGAGATCTTTTACAGGCATTGACTGTACTAATTCCTTTTTCCAATCCCAATATCAGTATATGTTATGTTGAATTTTAAATTGTTGAAATTTTTTTATGAATGTTTTACTAGGCAAGTCTGAGTTTTAATCCTTTATTTATTGGGGATTTATTTTGCATGAGAAGTTGTTAGTATAGAGCTTTAGTAACCAACCACCTTTAAGATTTTTCAGATATTTTCAGGGTCATTGAGACATTAATTCACTCAAACTTGGCATGTTCAGTATAACGTGTTGACAATTGTAATAGACAAATTCTAATACTTTTACAGATGTCGCTGACAGTTTGTTCAACAGCAAATACAATCTTGTTACCTTGGTGACTTGAAAAATACATGCAAAGTGCATAATATAATTGTGAGCCGTCTAGTGATAAGCAACTCGATACACTTCAGGGGCCATATGGGCAGCAATCTAACCTGCAAAAGAGCTGCACAGTACCCTAAATCTCAGTAACGAGGGAAATCTATACGATTAATAAAGGAAAGATACACCTATCTGATAATATCAGCAGGCATTTTATACAAGTGTTACAAGCTATAAGATACAAATATGATGATAAAGCAGGAAGAAGCACAGGGCTGAAAGTGAAGGTTCAGATGGGCACATGGGGGCTGCCTGTTGACTATCAGTGCTGTATTCTCCAAAAAATATATTAAAACTTCTAATCATTTAAATGTAAAAGCCTCCATGTTTAATGGCGAAACGCGTCATAGGTTTTACCAATTGCTGCCGAGGACATCAGCAAATGAAATCACTAGACAGCGCTGAGTACTTTCTCTATACCCTCTGCCACTGGAACGAATCATTCTATCTAATCATTAGAGGGAATCCTAAAGTGGGGAAGGGGACACTGCACATGTGCTGGAGCTGGGAACTGTCTAAGCAGCCAGAAACTTGTCAGAATATATATATATATATATATATATAGATATATATATATATATAGATATATATACTATACCCCTTATATTAGTCCAGACTTGAATATTGCTGCAGGCATAAGAGCACACTCCTTTTTGGGACTTGTAGTTCCACAAGCATTCTCCTCAAGGTGGCTACACAATATATTTATCTCCATGCCCACTTTTGAACTCATGGTTATTGTTTATTAACTTAATGAGCAGTGATCACCTCTGCAGTGTCCTTTATTTAGTTTTTAAGTGCTATTAACATTGTTCATATTGTGATTAATATTATGTGATTACTATTTCTTATTTTTTTTTCAATTATTATTACTATTTTCATTATACTGAAAACACAAAGCTGTATCCATACAGGAACTATTAATTAATTTAATCTCTTTCCCTATTGATATTGCACTTAATATCTATTTTTATCATGTGGGGAGGTGCACCTAAGAATAAATAACATCAATCTAAAAAAAAAAAAGAAACAAGTATTCTTATATAGGGCACACACAGATTATATGTTTTAATAATTCCATGGTTAGATAGAGTTCTGGTTATATAATTAAAGCTTAACTTTTATTGAATTATAGTTATAAGGTGAAATATAATTTACAAAAAAATGTGCATAAATTATAATAACGTGATTGTCCTAATATATAGGTGAAGTAAAATTATGACTTTAATGTTTGTATTATTTTTGTAAGTTATTCCTTAAATTAATAAACTCTTTAATATATATTTGTTTTCTTATTGACCTTAAATGAATAATCTCTTTAATATAAATTTGTTTTCTTATTGACTGCCAAGCTAAGTGTACATCGCTTTCTTTCTGTACAACAGAAAAATTTATATTTATTATTATTATTATTATTATTATTATTCTCAGATATCTAAATTAGAAATTGATCTTAAGTCCAGATATGGTATAGTGACCTGAGGAAATTTCTCAATTCAAATGGAGTAGTAAATGTATACTGACTATATGAATTTATTCTGCTTTATTTTATTTATCCCACCAACATTAATTTTATATTGATTATAATTATCATATCATATATGGTTATATCTGTGGGACTTAATATTACATATAGGTTAGAAATATGTTAGATATTCTCCTCTCCTTTTATCTTTATGTCTGGTCAGTATATATCTCTTTTTCTGGATTTATTATTAGAAATACTGATTACGTGACTGGATGGACTGGCAGGATGTAAATAGCACTATAAATATCCATCACACCACTATTAGTATCAGATAGATGAGAGCTGCTGGAAATTCTTAATGCCATATATTTGTTTATAGATTATACAAAACATCATATTCTGTTTCATTGTTGTACCATTGTTATAGTATCAGCATTGCCGTTCCTCACATGTACAATTAGAGGAATATAATGCTCACATCAGTGGTGAGATCAATCAGGAACGCCTCCGTCTGGGCAGCCACGCCCCCCGCACACCCACCAAAGGGGGCGTGCTGTCACTCATTACTCATTACTCATTATTATTATTACTGTCACTCATAACATTAAGGTTGGTGGGATAAATGTAATAAAGCATAATAAATTCATATTGTCAGTATATATTTACTCCTCCCTTTGAATTGAGGAATATCCTCAGGTCACTATACTATACAGTATCTGGACTTAAGATCAATTTCTAATTTAGATATCTGAGATTAATAATAATAAATATACATTTTTCTGTTGTACAGAAAGAGAGCGATGGTCACTTAGATTGGCGGTCAATAAGAAAACAAATGTTTATTAAAGAGTTTATCCATTTAAGAAAAAACTTATAAAAATAATACAAACATTAAAGATGTATAGTCATAATTTTACTTCACTTATATATTATTTAGGACAATCACTTTATTATAATTTATGCACATTTTTTGCATTTTTTGTTAATTCTATTTCACCTTATAACTTTAATTTAATAAACGTTAATTATATAACCGGAACTCTATCTAACCTTGGAACTATTAAAAGTATATAATCTGTGTGTGCCCTATATAAGAATACTTGTTTGTTTTTTGTTTTTGAGATTACTATATTAAATATATAATGAATTTATATTCAACATGTCTTGACAATATTCAGTTTTTCCTCTATATCAGTTTGAACTTTTACTTTTATTAGCACAATTACTCGTGATATATTAGTAAACATCTAAGGGCCGTATTCAATTAGGTGCGAAAAGTCAGTTTCTGTGGAAAAATTTCGCCGGTGACATAATTTCGCTAGGCGAGAACTTATGTTCAAAATCAATTCCAAAGACATTTTCGCCGGTGCGGAAAGTCAATGCATTGGAATTGGCGAAAAAGATTCGCCTATGAAACCAGGCGAAAAAAAGTGCAGAATTGGGGTTCTGGGGTGAAAACTTGCGGGAACCACCCAGCACCCTTGGGACAGTCCCCCAAAGGTAAACTGTGTAAAAAAAAACTAAAAAATAAACTTAAGAACACCCAAAAAAGTACTTTCATTTTGGGGGCGAAAAAAAACAAAGTTGGGGGATAAACTTAAAAACGAGCTAAATAGACTCCAGGGGGTCCCCCAAGTATGCCCCAGGTGTTTTTAAGATTGTAGGTGTTTGCGGCAAGATGATTTTTAACATTTTTTAAAACTTCACTTTAGCATCTTGAAAATATGCTAACACCCATTTCATGTACCCCAAATTTGTTGGGACTACTTAGTTTGTAGGAAAGATAAAGCAAAATGCTATTCTGCACAACAAATGTAAAGATGCTAATTAGCAGCTATTGATAGCATTGAAGTACCCTAAATACTTGCAGCAAGGCTATTCGGGGGGATCTATAGTGATCCCCAATGTCAATGCATCTTTTGGGGGGTGTCAGGCTGATTTCCCCAAATCTGACAGGACTTTTTGCTGATTTTGAATTCGTCGGGTCCTTTTTTCGGCGACCTGGAATTGAATACGAGAATAAACGGGGACGAACGCGATACTTTTCCGCATGCAAAACCAGCGATGACGGCGAAAACCTCGCCAGCAGGACTTTTCACACCTAATTGAATACGGACCTAAGTGTGTAAGCAAATAAAGAGGAAACAGTTTTGCCAACATTTTATTTATGTTTACTTTATTACAGCCCTCTGCTCCGCTGGGGTTCCAGGGACGGAATTTATAACCGCGTTCATGCAGAACTATAATAGCGCTGCCGACAGTGATCCCGCCCTGTCCATCACCGCCTTCTCCGACTCCACAACTGTCCAAATCAAGGTCAACACAAATTCATTCCGAAAGACGGTCCGATTAGATAAATTCGAGGAAACTACAATTTTGCTCCCACGAGTAATCCTAATGAAAGGTTCTAAACGTTCAACTTATTCTGTGATTGTGACCTCCGACAATCCAGTATCCGTTATTTCCATGAACTTCAATGACCAGAGCTATGACAGTTCCTCTCTGTACCCTGTGGTGGTAAGAAATGTTTTATCCCATATAATGAAAAAAGTCTCTTCTGTTTTTTTGGCTACTATTTATAAAGATTGACATACTGTAAATATTTGACTGATGCCGCGTATCCACTACGCGACATTACTGAGCGATTGCACGATCAAGACATCGTAATCGGGCAATCGCTCAGTAACTGGGCACAAATCGCGCACATTAATGTCAGAATGGGGATGATTGATGTGCCTATACTGAACGACTGATCGGTCAGTGTAGGCACAGCGCAGACTGTGAAACGACTGCACGATTACAATGTCATAATCGTGCAGTCGTTTCACAGTCTGCTAGTGGATATGCAATGACTCTGTTTAGTGATTGGCCACTACTGGGAGTTAGGGTGACTATTTTCTATTTCAGCATAGTATGGCTGTTTCTTAGGGTCTTTATTGTACAGTCTCTTATGAAAACATTGATTGAATAATTGGACTCAAAATGACTTGCACCCTACTCATGTTTATTAAACTGGGTTTCAGTACCAGAACATTTTGTTCTACATCTCTCCTCTCCTACACGGAAATTAATTTTTTTTACGAGATTTGGAATATGATGATAATAGATAAAATTTGGAACATGAGTACTCAACGCGTTTCTCCATCTGTTACATGTACAATATTTATTAGAGAAATGGTCCCAATTTATCATTGATGGATTGTGTGCAAACAACTTTTATGATCCATAATGATGTCTTGTAGTTAATTTGTCTAAAATTGAATTTCTTCTCTTCTTAACTTTAAATGAAAATAGCAATCACTTCACCAAATGGGTAATATTTATATTATATACTGTACAATATATTATTCGTTCCTCCCTCACTGTCAGGATGTTTTGACCCTATGGCCTGTATTCAATTAGCTGCAAAAAGTCAGAATCCACGGATAAGTATGGCGGATGACTTAATTTCACCAGGCGGAAACTTTTCGCCGTATTTAATAGCAAAGACTTTTCGCATACGCAGAAAGTCAATACAATGTAATAGGCGGAAAAGATTTGCCTATGAAAGCAGGTGGAAAAAAAGTACAGAATTGGAGTTATAGGGTGCAAACGCCGGAAAACCACTCAGCGCGCTTGGGACAGCCCCCCAAAAGATAACTGCGTCAAAAAATCCCTGAAAAAAAAGTGAGGGACACCCCAAAAAATTACTTTGAAAAAGGGGGTGAAAAAGCTCAAAGTTGGGGGACAAACATAAAAAGTAGCTAAATAGACTTTTGGGGAGTCTGCAAGTAGGGTGAGGTGTATTTTTGACTGCAGGTGACTGCAACAGGTGGGTTTTTCTCAAAATTTTGAACTTCACTTTAGAGACTTTAACATACGCTCACACCCATTTTGAAGTACCCCAAATTTGACAGAACTACTTTCACCTTAAAATCCTGCTTTATGCCATTCTTCACCACTTGTGCGAAGATGCTAATTAGAAGCAATTGAAACAATTTAAGAAACCCAAACAGCTTTATTAGGCCTATTCAGTGTTCCCCAAAGTTAGTGCACCTTTTTGCGGGGTTCAGGCTGATTTCCCCATTTCTGACAGCACTTTCCGCCTGTTCCGACATCGCGGCTTGCCGTTCTTCGCGTCCTTTGGAATTGAATAGGGTGAATAGAGGGGGCATGCCCGATAAGTTTCCGTGGCCAAAACACGCAATGTAGGCAGAAACTAGATTCCGCCGTTGGCGGTGAAATTATTGTGGCTAATTGAATACGTCCTATGCCTGAGGCACTCCATAGATATTTAAAATAAACTGAGATTAATTACTGATAGTGAAGGGTACTTATAGCAGCACCCGACCGAAATCCAGATCATAATATTTTAAATGCAAAAGTAGGAATGAGCAAATCTTTTGTGATCAGAACCATATTGCGAGTAATCCCAATATTTGGCTTTCATTGAACAAATTTTAGCTTTGCTTCTAGGTCTGCAAATGTTTTGCAATGAGTAACAACTACAAGGTCACTAGATTGATTTATTGGACCTGACAATGAGGTTTTCCTATTGTGCATACACAAAAATATGTTCTCTCTGTGTGTATACTAGAGATGTGCGGATCCGGATTTCTGAAATCCAAACACATCCGAATTTAGGAGTTCAGAGTAGAACCAGGTAAAGGTTTGGATTCACTTCTGTGACCCGGTTCGGATGTGTTGCCGGTTCGGAACATGGATTTAAAGAACCTAAGGTTTTGGATTTGGATATTTTAACTGGTTTTATTGAATTTTATCGATTTTTATCCAAAACCAAAAACAAAACACTTGAGGGTGGTTTTGTAAGACCAAGACCAAGACCAAAACACAAAGATGAATACAGATCCAAAACCAAAACACGGTGGTCTGCGCACATCTAGTATACACATAGAGGTGCACGGTGTGTGAATTGTTTTGGAAATGTATTGGGCAATATTGGTTGGTGTCTGGTTGGTACCATCTTATGGGCGCATTATGGAAGTTTCACAGGAGCACTGCTGAATTACTGCAGTTATGTACAAAGCTACAGTACATCGCTCAAATTGGATGCCATACGCAGACAAATGATCTGCACCTAGTAGGATGTTGCATCTAAAGATGCATCAAGCGTTCTTTAAGCATCTAAAGAGGCACCAAGTGGGCATGTTAGTCCTAGCACATGCAGATGCAATTATGTAACCAGGGAAGGGCTTGGGCAGTATTAGTATAAAGTCATATGCGCTACACCAGCAAAAGACGCACACAAGGGCACTGCAACACTTGCTTTTATCCAACCCAATGTATACCCAAATGTCGCCCATAGAACTCTTCTGCTAATAAGACTTGGGGGCCTATTCATCAACACTAAAAAATTGATGGAGGTAATTAGGTTTAGAACTTGCATGGAGTTCTACCAAATTACTGGAGGAATTCATCATTCCTCCTCTCCATCAGTATCTATTCTGAAAAGCTGTAATTGTTCCCCTCTTCTCCCCTCTCTCACCTACCTGGCTGCCTGTCACAGGCTGCAGCCGCGGATCCCAGCCTCTGTCTGAAGATTTTTTTTTTTTTAAACTTTATTTTGTTTAAAAAACTTTACTGTGTTCTTCCGGGAGAACACAGTCAGAGCAACAGCAGGAGCCAGAGGAGGGACCAGAGAGCCAAGGAGGGAGCCAAGGAGGACTTGCTCACGCTGAAAGCAGGTAAGTATCACCCACTATATGCAACCTGAGAGTGGCGTATAGTAACGCCATCAGATTCCAAAAATACATAATTTTTGGAATTTGATGAATTTCTACATCCCCATACTAATGTACTAATGTACCCATACTAATGTACTAATGTATGTGGAGTGTGGAAATTAATGCAGGCAGATTCAACCAGGAGATATCAGTGATATCTCCTGTGTAAAGTTTGTTAATGAATACTAAAAAATCAGTAATTAAGGAAAATGTCCTTAGCCACTTAACTGACTAATTCTTTTTCCAAAAACCGCTCCAAAATTGTCGGTTTATTTTATGATTGACTTAGGTCAAGAACATAATCTGAAACTTATCCATAACTATTTTATTTGAAATTTATTTTGTTTTAAAACACAGTATACCATAAAAATAGCGATTTTTATGTTATACTGTAGTGATGGCCATTGACATCTGTACCATCGATGGTGCAACCATCTTTAGAAGCCATGAGTTGTTTAGCGATTGGTCGAGGAGATCTGTGTAGACCACAACTGCCGATGTTTCCTAAACATCGATTGAGGGTTGCCATCGATGGTGCAACATTGATGCCCACCAACAATGGCAAACTACTTGTTTTCAGTCAGACCATCGATGGTTTGCAACCATCGATGGTCAGTTGCCATCCCTAATCAAAGGCTCTGCGATATATATATATATATATATATATATATATCGAACATATATATATATATATATATATATAGTATATATGTACATATATTTATATCTGCTGTTGCTTACACACACGTGTGTGTGTGTATATATGTATATATATATATATATATATATATATATATATATGTATATTTACACACACATTACATATAAATATATATATATATATATATATATATATGCACACATATGCGCCTAATCAGCCGTGTGTGAATCATTTATTCCAGAGTGCCGCCGTGTGGATTACACACATATATATATATATATATATATATATGTGTGTGTGTGTGTGTGTGTGTGTGTAATCCACATGGCGGCACTTCCGGAATAAACGAATCACACAACGCTGATTAGGCGCATATGTGTGCATATATATATATATATATATATATATATATGTATATGTAATGTGTGTGTAAATATATGTGTATATATATAGAACAGCGGCGGCTACCAGAGCCGCCGCTGCTTCTTCTACACAGCGATCACTGTGTGTTCCCGGAGCCGCAGTGGGAGGATGTCCCGCTGGCGGCTCTGATACATAGCAGCTGCGGTGGCTATCAGTGCCGCCACTGCTGCTTCTCATTGAAGGGGGTGGGGCCGGCCGGTCTGCCCGACCACTGCTGGCCACAGTGATCGGGGTCACAGCAGCAGCCGGGGCTACATGAACCCTGGCTGTTTCCTCCATTGAAGTGGCGCCAGGAGGGGGGTGTTGATGGTTCCCGATCACTGTCGCCAGCAGTGATCGGGACACAAAGGAGGGGGAGCCGCGGGTGTAGAGGGACCAGAAGGTCCCTCTGATATAGGCGGCAGTGGGAAGATTAACTTCCCTTAGCCACCTAGTGGCCATTTCTGACTGGTCATATCAGATACGACCATGTCAGGGAAAGCCCAGTCTGGTATGGTCGTATCTGATACGACCGTGCCAGGCAAGTGGTTAAAACTGTTATTTTAGTGTTGATGAATAGGCCCCATAGTGCCTAAACAGGAAGGGATTCAATCTTAAAATCTGTTTATGGACAATAAAGACAGCCATAGTTTATTTATGGAAAAGTAAAAAGTAATTAAATCCGCCCATACGTATATGCCGAAGATCTGCCTGTCTGCATGTGGAATCCTAGCCACAACTGTCATCATTGTAATTGGACCCCATGGTGGATGTAAACGATCCAGCAGTAACAGGCATCCAATTTCTGCCCACTCGCTACAATCGAGCAAGGAAGCCAGCATATATGCCCGTACACTCCCATGACACTTCCACGAGACAGAATAGTTCTGCGCCTCCCAGTTACCGCCTCAGATCACCCATTTCAATGAAAGTGTGCTCCTTTGATGGATGGATCAATCCGTAAGCACTAGCGATCCATCGCTTGCGCAGTTGCTGAATTCTTACTATAGCGCATGCGTAGTCTGCTGGAATCATCCCCGAGATCCGTCACTTTCATCTGCCTCAGAATCAGGTCCAATAAGATCCTAAAAGTCGTCACCATTGACCTAAGCAAACACATGCTGTAAGAACACATACTGTACAAAAACTTTAGATTCTGTAATTTAGAGACATACATACAGTAAATGGAAAGTAAACTCTATCTTTCTGACTAATAATATAGTAAAAATATAATTATTACTAAACTGAGTGTTGAGGCCAAGAGGTGGAATAAGCTTGTACAGTATGTAGCGATCTTCCCATTTCAAATATGGAACTTAGATGGCATCTTTATTTTCTATCTCTGGTTTTAAATGATCCTTTTCATTCTGCAGGAATGGGGAACGGAGTATTATGTTTTCACACCTCCTGATGGTTCCTTCAAAGAGTTTGCTATAATTGCCAAGGAGCCTTCTACGTCAATAACAATCACTCCCACTGGAACACTAAACTACCTGGGCAAAAACTACGACAAAGGGAAGACCTTCACTTTTAAGCTTGACGACTATGAGGTGATACAATTCCAGAGTGAGGATGATCTGAGCGGCTCCAAGATTGTTTCCTCCAAAAAGGTTACTGTCCTGAGTGGTCACACCTGCTCCATGAAGTTCACCAGATGCAATCACATCTATGAACAGCTGCAGGCTTTGTATATTTGGGGAACTACGTACTTTATACCAACAGTCTCATTCCAGAGCAAGTACGACCTGGTATACGTAATGGCAGGAACTCAAAACACACAAGTGACCTATCAGGCTGGGTCTTTGATGGAGAAGAAGACACTGAACGCGAGTGATGTGATAGCAATTGAACTCCAAGCAAATGCTCCAATCTTTATCAATTCGACTGAAGGGATTCAAGTGATGTATTACAGTACTGGGGGTCACAAAGGTTCAATAGAGTATGATACAGCTCTTATGACTGTCCCAGATGTAACCTCTTTCTGCACTTCATTCAAAGTGGTTGGTCTGGAACATTTCAGTAATGAAGTCCTTTTTGTGGCTGAAACAGCAGCTTTGAAAGAACTAAGTGTGAATAAAGCCCCACTGGAGGACATCAGCTGGAAGACCATTCCAGGGACTCAGTATTCTTGGGGGGAGTTCCCACTGACGTCAAACTTAAAACCCTACATATTTGAAAGTAGCAAAAGCCCTTTTGGTCTCAGTATAGAAGGGATCTCTTCATCAAATTCCTATGCAGAATCAGCTGTCTGTATTGGCGGTAAGTGTCTGTGTGTTGTCATCAACAAGCAGCACAGGTCTGCAATTGGGTGTGCGTTACCTGGGATATGTGCAGGTACAGGGGTAAATGTGGATTCAGTATGAACCACCGCACGGCCAGTGGTTCAAATCCCGACAGCGGCATCCCGGCAGCAGTGACAATCAAGACCGTCCCAAGGTAAGTATTTCCTACCATATTCTACCCCCTAACCCTCCTCCAAGTGCCTAACCCTAACCCCCCTTCCCCGCTGCCTAAACCTAAGTCCCCCGGAGGGGTGCCTAACCATAACCTCCCCCCAGGGGTTCCTAACCCTACCCTTCCCTTCCCCTAGCCTATCCCTAAACTCCTGGGTGGGTGCCTAACCCTAAGTCTTCCCCGGTACTCTAAACCTAACCCTACACCCCCCCACCTCTGTCCACGGCCGGTTTACCTTCGATCGGTAAGCCAGGTGTCGGGCTCCTGGCGTAGGTAAAATGACAGGTGTCGGGATCTTGACGCCTGTCATTTAACCCCTTGCTGAGATTACACAGTCGGGAAGCTGACGGTCGGGAGATCAGTCTGTCGGCTTCCCGTCTGCTTCCCGTAAATGTAATAGCCTGTGTGATGCTGGCATCAGTGAGTATCTGACGAGTCTGCCCAATGTTTTAAAGGGGCAATCATATAAATGGCAAAACCAACCTGAATATTACATTGGCTTGGGTAAGAGATGGTGGCACTTGGAATCCTGGCGGTCAGAATCCCGACTCAGCATCCCGACAGGGTTAGGCTACTGATACCTGCCGGTAAGTATCCTAACCTTACTTATAACCCTAACTCCCTGCACCCTAAACCAAACCTCTGCCCCATGTGCCTAAACATAACCCTCCCCACTACTGCCTAAACATAACCCTCCCCCTCCAGTGCCTAACCCAGCCTCTATTGCCTAAACCTAACCTTACTTGGGGGTGCCAGCACTGGGGTTCTGATTGGTGTCTGGATTCTGGCATTCTGAGCGCCGGCAACCTGACAGCTGGGATTTCAACTAGGGATGTGCTGGCTCAGAGTTTGGATTTTCCAGCCAAGTTTGGATTTTTTCCGCCAAAAATCGGGTCTCAGAAAGAGGCAAAACATCATCTTTCATGGACTTTTGTCTAGGAATGATAATGTTTGTCCATGAAAGATGAAATTTTGCCTCTTTCTGAGACCCGATTTCTGGCAAGAAAAATATGAACTTGGCTGGAAAATCCGTACTAATCCAAGCCTGCACATCCCTAATTTCAACTATCTCACATTTGCTCCTTACATTTTGTGGGCCTGGAGCAGAGTTGCAAGTAAATTGGGGGTATTGTGCTTAAAAGATGGCTTCACGGAAAAATAGTTACCCCTATTTCTTGAGTTGTACTCCACTTGCATGCGCCTGATTTACTACAACTGTATTCATCACAAGTGCGGACTTGAACCTGCCCAATACTAGGTGAAAATGATACCCCTACAAGAAGGAATATTGTTGCGTATTTCCAATTCTGCAGAGACCGCAATTGTGTGAACGCGCCCTCAATGCACTTTGTTTATTGAGAATGCCCCATTACCATCCAGTTTTGCCTCTTCAGTCATAATTATTGATGTGACTGAAATGCGATCCAGTACTTGGGTGCGCTCAGGTCCAGGGCATGTGAAGTACAAATTCACAAGATATGCACCACAAATGGGCGTGCATACAACTCTGCATCGCCACCTATGTGGGTATACCATACATGAAGCACAAGAAATGTTGCCATTCATTATGTCGACACTGATGATAAGCCAACATGGTCAAAATGTCGACAGTGTGCTTCTGCAGTAAGTCTATCCCTAACCACTAAACCTAAGCCTAATGTTTTGACAATGTCGAAATTTCATATATCAAAACTGTGTCCATGTTGACATTCATAATGTTGACATTTTAACCATGTCAAAATCATAACTGTTAATACTCAGGTGTTGACATGATAAATAGCAACATTGCCAATGCTGACTTCATGACTGCATACAGTTTATATAATATTTCCATAAAGGATGAATGATTTGATTTTTGTGTTTTATTAATTTATTTATTTCTACTTTTTATGTCCACTCTTTAGTTAACACAATTCCAATCTGCTAATCTGTAGCCTATGCCTCTGATATATTCTGTTCCGTTACACAGGCTCCTCCCGGCCCTCCTGCACCCAAGTGAAGTGCAACAGGAAAGAAGTCTGTAAGATCGTTCACGGTAAAGCCGTTTGCCTATCAAATGCAGTGGCCACATGCTGGGCATGGGGAGACCCTCATTACCACACCTTCGATGGAAAGAACTACGATTTCCAGGGGACCTGCTCATACACCATGGCCAAGACCTGTAGCTCCAATACTGACCTTCCTTATTTCAATGTCGAGACCATGAATGAAAACAGAGCTACGTCTCAAGTATCTTACCTCAAATCAGTCAACATTCAGGTGTACGGATTTAATATAACTGGCTTCAGGTCTGAATACGGTGTAGTGAGGGTAAGTGTTGGGTGATGTCAATTTGTTTTTTTCAATTAATAACCTTTTTTTCTTTCTAAATTGCTATAACTGGTCCTGACTTAAATGTAGATGCAACAACTTTACAATGAATATAAATACCCAATAGTTCAATACCCAATAACTGCCATAGCAGGTATACTTACTGTCAGGGGCTGTCTGGCAACTTTCAGTCTGGGGGGCAAACATAAGCAAGTGGCCCTGGCAAATTGCAATTCAAAAAAATGGGTGTGACTTAACTGCTATAGGTGTGGTTTATCTAATGTGGGTGTGGCTTAAAATCGGGAATGACATATTGTTCTGTCAAAAAGCTATAAACAAATATAATACCTACGATTCTCATCTGACAAAGCAGAGACTATTGTAGTGACCACTATTAGAAACTGAGCATTCCTTAAACTGTATACAATACAGAAAGGATTCTAGTTACTGATACACAGTACAGCGAGCATCGACAATACCCAAATAAAATACAGATACTATTCTAATGATCAACATACACAGGAGAGGATTTGGAATTTACAGTGTCTTGTCTCTCCAGCCTCCTGCCACTTGTCTCTCCAGCCTCCTGCCAATTGTCTCTCCAGCCTCCAGCCACTTGTCTCTCCAGCCTCCTGCCACTTGTCTCTCCAGCCTCCTGCCACTTGTCTCTCCAGCCTCCTGCCCTTGTGTTTCTGCAGCCTCCTGTCTCCTGCATCTCTCCAGCCTCCAGCCACTTGTCTCTCCAGCCTCCTGCCACTTGTCTCTCCAGCCTCCTGCCCTTGTGTTTCTGCAGCCTCCTGTCTCCTGCATCTCTCCAGCCTCCTGCCACTTGTCTCTCCAGCCTCCTGCCACTTGTCTCTCCAGCCTTCTGCCACTTGTCTCTCCAGCCTCCTGCCACTTGTCTCTCCAGCCTCCTGCCAATTGTCTCTCCAGCCTCCAGCCACTTGTCTCTCCAGCCTCCTGCCACTTGTCTCTCCAGCCTCCTGCCAATTGTCTCTCCAGCCTCCTGCCACTTGTCTCTCCAGCCTGCTGCCAATTGTCTCTCCAGCCTCCAGCCACTTGTCTCTCCAGTCTCCTGCCACTTGTCTCTCCAGCCTCCTGCCACTTGTCTCTCCAGCCTCCTGCCACTTGTCTCTCATGCCTCCTGCCACTTGTCTCTCATGCCTCCTGCCACTTGTCTCTCATGCCTCCTGCCCTTGTGTCTCTCCAGCCTCCTGTCTCCTGCGTCTCTCCAGTCTCCTGTTCTCTGTGTCTCTTCAGCCTCCCGTCTTCTGTGTCTCTCCACTGCCTACTGCCCCCTGTCACTCCAGCCTCTAAATTCCACCTTTATGGCAGCCAAGGATCCATCCCATGGGGGTAGGGAAATGCTGTGCTGCTGTTGCATATGCGCTCAGTCCTCAGCCATTGCCTGCACGCTGCTGCTGTGTTGTGTGGCCATGCAGCGTGAATCTCTTGGTCTTGGTGGTGCTGCAAACAGCAGTGTGCATAGGCTTGCCATATTATCCCTTTAATTTGAGACACATATGAATAACACAGGTTCTGTGGCTGGCTTAATTCATGTCTGAATTTCACCTGGTATTAATTAGCCAAATGAGTCCCGGATTAAAAGAATATTATGGCAAGCCTATGTATAATACAGGATGGGTGACAACACTACCCCACCCCCCTGCCTTCTATATTTTGTTTTATAACCTCCTCTCTGTCCTCTGTCCTGCATTGTTCTTTCCTCTCTGCCCTGCATTGTCCTCTTCTCTCTGTCTTTCTTGATCCCTCTCATCTTCCCTCTGTTTTGCATTGTCCTCTCCCCTCTGTCTATTATTGTCTTCTCCCCTTTGTCCCCTGTCTTGCATTGTCCCCACAGCTCTGCCTTGCATTGTCCTCTGCCATCAAAGTTCCCTGTCTTCCCCTGCTCTTTTGTGCTCGGAGCTCCTCTGTCCTGCTGCTGCTTCTCCAGGTACACCGCAGAGTTGACAGTCAAACGGCATTGACGGCAGCATCATGACATCATCGCCTGACGTCCGCACCGCTGCCTGGATGTAGTATGCTGCGGAGGAGGGGATCAGTCCCATGGGCTTCCACCGGCCACTGACTGAATGGCTGGGAGGCAGGCTGACGATTCTCCCTGTAAGCTGGGCCAGCATGCAGGGAGAATCGTCCACCTATTTCCCGCCGTCACTACAAAAGTGTTAGTTTTTAGACCTGAATTTCATGAATGTGGACAGATCCGACTCACGGTTCTAATCTCCTGAAGAGGTCCGGATAAATCAGAGATGCAATACTGATGTTCCATTGGTTCAGAATTTGGATTTTAAATTCGACTTCCGGGTTTTGGATGGCAAAAATTACATGATTTTAGTTCCAGATCCAAAACTCAAACCAAAACACTGCAGGGGTGATTTTGAAAAACCAAAAGATGAAGATAAATTCAGATCCAAAAGTAAAACCAAAACACGGGGGTCAGCGCACGTCTCATGGCGTTCCTAGGTACAATACCACACAAGGGAGGAAAGTGTGAATACAGACTATAGATGGACAGTTAGACAGAGTAGCCATAGAGGTTGTGATATTACCTGTCTTGGGTCACCTTAATCCCCCACATTCACGTAGGGCCACTTAGATCGTTAGCTCTGGTACAGTGGATCAATAATCCCAGTAGCTGGTACCAAGGCACAGAGATGGTACATATTACAAGAACAGCAGACAAGACTTATTACTGTATGATCTACATGATTGTCACAGGGTCATTTGCAGGTGACATATATGTGTTACAGTAAATATATTTCCACAGAAAGCTGTATCTACTGTATGAACAAGATAGACAAGATGCAGGTAACGTTCCATACTGTTATAGTAAATGTGCACACAGACTCCAATACAATCCTCCAAGATTGTCTTTTTTTCCCCTATGGATTTAGGGCCTGGTGGTGGTCTTGGTGGTCGATGGTGGCCCAGTACGCATGCGCATGACGGAGAGGGCTCCGTCGTGCGCATGCGCGAGACCCGGATAGCGACGGGCAACCGTCGCTCCGGGTCTTGTACCAAAGGGGGCGTGCTGTCGATGTTGAGTGACAGCACGCCCCCTTTGGTGGGCGGGCCAGGGGAGTGGCTGCCCAAACGGAGGCGTTCCCATGAGTGATGTCAGTGGGAGAGATTTCGGCTCTGTGAGAGCTGAAATCTCTCTGGGGCTTGCGGCCACGAGACCCTACCACAAGGGATCTATTTCTGCAATGTTGGTTGTAGTGCCTCAAAACCCGCAGCATGATTGACACGCTGCTGCCCTTGGGGTGGCGATGGGGCGGTGACAGTGAGCGTTCCAGAAGACGGTGATGCTTTTGGCCTCATTCTCTGGGCGTACCAAAGCCAAGGTCTGCCTCCTTGGATGCAGCGTCACTGGCCTCAGCAGCATGATTTACCTGGACACCCTGAGTAACCTGAGGGTCACTCAAATGTCTGATACTAACACAGCTGATCCATTGCTGAGTCTTCAGATGCCTGATTCACAGATGAATGCAATGTTGTTGTCAGACCCAGGGGAACGACTTATTGGTAGTATGCATGCGCCCAAGCCGCACTGCGCACGCTCAGCTATAGGTTAGCGACGCCAATCAAAGAGAGGATTTTTTCACAAAGTGAGTGACAGCTGGTCAGTGTTTGGGGGAGGTAATAGGGCGTGGCTAGGAAAATGCAGGCACAACGGGACCATTTTCTGGGGTTCTGCAAATTCGTACACAGCTGGAGAGACCCTGGCATCCTAGGTGAGCCGTTCTTTCTGAGACAGCATAGGCTTACTGAGAGGTTCAATGTGATGGTTTTGCAGGTAAGCTGCGGATGTTAGATGCAGTCAGAGGGTGTCTCTGTGCCCAAGAAGGCGGCTGAGACCATTAGTATATTTATGCAAGTCAGTTTATTACGGGATTGTAGCAGCGAATGGCATTTCATGCATCTATGAACCACTGTGTATTCCCAATTTATATACATGACAGGACCACAGTGATGTACTTACCATATATAGAGAGCTTGGGCATCGCAGAAATCATTTAGGGGACCTGCAAGGCTGCAACACACAGATGATATATCTGAAATACTTTGTAATACTGCAGGTGTTTTATATCATTGACGAACCAACACTTATAATTTTGTTATTTATATACTTTATTCATAATGGCACCATTTTGGTACTAGTGATAGTGACATGTTTATATTGTTGCGTGAAATAAATAGTTAGATCAATATTGTTATAATTGTTTCCCATTAGAATTGATATATTTATTATTTTTATTTTAGATAAATAATCAAAAGTCTCAGCTTCCAGCCCAGCTGTTAGATGGGAAGCTGACGATATCCCAAAGTGGAACATCTTTGATTCTTCAAACAGACTTTAAACTTAAAGTCCTCTATGACTGGGACATTCTCCTGAAAATCATTGTTCCCGGGAGCTACTATAACAATGTCTGTGGTTTGTGTGGCAATTATAATGACAACCAAAGCGATGACCTCACTAAAGGAGGCGTGGCATTAAGTCCTATAGAATATGGTAAACTTTGGAAAGTTAATGACAACAGCGATGCGTCATGCTGGGATGACTGCAATGGGCCGTGCGTGACTTGCACCCCTGAACAAAAGTTACTGTATGGAAGTAGTAAGAGTTGTGGCATCCTCAGAAGTACTGATGGACCCTTCAAAGTATGTCATGAAAAAATTGACCCCGGGGTGTACAAGGATAACTGTGTCTATGATCTGTGCCTAAACCAAGGCTTCAACCAGATTTTGTGCCAGGCATTGAAAGCTTACAGCGATGCATGTGCAAGAGAAGGTATACAGGTTGGCGAATGGAGGAGTCGAACGGGATGCCGTAAGTACAAACACGTCTTCTCCTCTGTGACAGTGTCACCTTGAGGTTCTGTTGGAGGTATAATAAAGAGTGACTCATCATCTCATACACAATGGGCTCTATTCATTATGTTAATTATCGGGGCCGGAATGGCACGCGAGCGCTGGAGCAATTCATCATTGCTCCAGCGCGGAGACAGCTGATCCGAAAATCATCTATCTCCCCGAATGCTTTCACTGCTTCTTTCACTAGTGCACCTGCGTGACCTGCAATATTTTCAGAGCTTTACTGCGGGAGCATTCACCATCATCAGATGGTGTTTTCTCCCGCTACCCGTTCCTTCCCTACAGGTCACGCATGCGCACAAAAGCCCTGGCGTCCGGCAGAAGGAGGCAGACAAGGGTGGAGGATCTGGAAGAATCCTTCTTCTGAAGATGGTGAATGCTCCCGCCGTAAAGCTCCGAAAATATTGTATTGTCAGACCTTGATGAATTCTGTCCCCATACTAGTGTATGGGGACAGTGGGCCTTTCCGTCAGAGAAAGGTAAGCAGGAGATATCTGTGATACTAGTGTATGGGGACAGTGGGCCTTTCCGTTAGAGAAAGGTAAGCAGGAGATATCTGTGATACTAATGTATGGGGACAGAGGGACAATCCGGGAGAGGAAGGTAAGCAGGAGATATCTGTGATACTAGTGTATGGGGACAGTGGGCCTTTCCGTCAGAGAAAGGTAAGCAGGAGATATCTGTGATACTAATGTATGGGGACAGCGGGCCATTCCGGGAGAGAAAGGTAAGCAGGAGATATCTGTGATACTAGTGTATGGGGACAGCGGGCCATTCCGGGAGAGGAAGGTAAGCAGGAGATATCTGTGTTACTAGTGTATGGGAAAAGCGGCCATTCTGGGAGAGAAAGGTAAGCAGGAGATATCTGTGATACTAGTGTATGGGGACAGCGGGCCATTCCAGGAGAAGAAGGTAAGCAGGAGATATCTGTGATACTAATGTATGGGGACAGCGGCCATTCCGGGAGAGGAAGGTAAGCAGGAGGTATCTGTGTTACTAGTGTATGGGGACAGCGGGCCATTCCAGGAGAGAAAGGTAAGCAGGAGATATCTGTGCTACTAGTGTATGGGGACAGCGGCCATTCCGGGAGAGGAAGGTAAGTAGGAGATATCTGTGATACTAGTGTATGGGGACAGCGGCCATTCCAGGAGAGGAAGGTAAGTAGGAGATATCTGTGATACTAGTGTATGGGGACAGCGGCCATTCCGGGAGAGGAAGGTAAGTAGGAGATATCTGTGATATTAGTGTATGGGGACAGTGGGCCATTACAGAAGAGGGAGGTAAGCAGGAGATATCTGTGATACTAGTGTATGGGGACAGTGGGCCATTCCGGGAGAGGAAGGTAAGCAGGAGATATCTGTGATACTAGTGTATGGGGACAGTGGGCCATTCCGGGAGAGGAAGGTAAGCAGGAGATATCTGTGATACTAGTGTATGGGGACAGTGGGCCATTCCGGGAGAGGAAGGTAAGCAGGAGATATCTGTGATACTAGTGTATGGGGACAGCGGGCCATTCCGGGAGAGAAAGGTAAGCAGGAAATATCTGTGATACTAGTGTATGGGGACAGCGGGCCATTCCGGGAGAGAAAGGTAAGCAGGAAATATCTGTGATACTAGTGTATGGGGACAGCGGGCCATTCCTGATATCTGTGATATCTCCTGCATTTCCTTTTTTGATGAATGGCCCAATAACTTAATTTCTACAAAAGCAGGTGAAAATGTTAATTTTCCCCTGCTTTTGTAGAAAGTAAGTGATGATGAATAGACTCCATTTTTCTCTACTGCTTTTCTGTTTGGCGAGAACAGGGCTTTTCAGTAAAGAAATGTAGGTATGTGTATAATACAAAATAATTGCTTATATACAGTAGGACTAATTAATTTATTCTTATATTTTATCAGCTATGGAATGCCCCGGTAACAGCACTTATAACCAAAGAGGAAGCGCTTGTCCCGCCACGTGCCAAGATCCAGAAGCTCCATCCAAATGCACGGAGCCCTGTCTAGAGACCTGTGAGTGTAATTCAGGCTTTGTAATGATCGAGGGAAAATGTCAACCCCAAGACAACTGTGGCTGCACTTACAAAGGACTTTCTTATCCTCCAAGTGCCTCATTCTGGGATGACACTGTTTGCAAGAGGAAGTGTGTCTGCGATCCAGACACTCGTATGGTTCGATGCTACAACACCAAATGTGCAAGTGGACAACGATGTTTTGTCAAAGATGGTATACTGGACTGTTACGCAACCTCAACCAGCACCTGCACCGGCTCTGGAGACCCTCACTACATCACGTTCGATAACTTTCACTATGACTTTCAGGGAGCTTGCCAGTACCTGCTCTCTGAGCTCTGTAAGCCAAAAAGTTATTTACCCTATTTCCAAGTCATTGTGCGCAATGAGAATCAAGGAAGCCTTGTTGTCTCTTATACCACAGCTGTTACATTCAAGGTCTTTGAAAGGGAAATCCAGGTCCTTAGAGAATATCCGGACGTCGTTTTGGTAAGTTCAAATTTGAAGCAAATGTCAAACTGTGGTAGACCTGAATTATACACTTCTGAGAACACGTCAAAAGGACATTCAGGGTCTGATTCAGAGCAGCATGCAAAGGCGAGTTTCACGTAGTTGATCAATTTTTGCTACTTTGCGCATGGAGAAATCCCTAAAAACTCTTTTGGCGATATGCATTATGCAGTGTACGCACCAAGACGCTGTTGCGATTAAAATGCCCAGTTTCAGAAATGTCTGGAAATGTGTTGGGTGTTCCTGGGCAGAAACTGGGTGTTATGGGCGTGTTTTGGACCTGTAGCTCCAGTGTTTTTATACACAGATGCTCAATCGTTCTCATTGGAATGCCATACTCAGATAGAAAATCTGCACTCGCCATTGGACTGGCGGAAGTGTTGATAGTACGACTGATGGTGGTATCTAAAGATGCATCAGGTGGTAATGCAGCATCTACAGATGCTCAAAGTGGGCGTGTCATTCCTTGCACATTCGTATCCACGGATGTATAACAGGGAATGGTGTTTAGTGGCATTTGCATAAAAACAGGCGACCGCCATTAGACGCAGTCACGGATGTGAATTAGGCCCTAAGAGTCATTTATAAATGGCAATGGTGTATGACCGCAGTGTAATTGTTCTTTTGTGATGTACTGCACGCTTTACTGCGATTGCAGTGGAAAGTGTATGGAGCTGCCAGACCAGATGGTGGCGCCGGCGGGTGTGGGAACATTTTCATTGTTTCACGGGAACAAGCGGCCCTACGACCACAGCTGCAGGAAATAAGGATAACACTAAAGCATGTGACACTAATGGACTGCTTGGAACTTTCGGTAGCGTTAATGATGACTATGGTCCTCATTCAGAGCCGCTCGCTAGCGGCCGTAAGCTCGTTCCGAGCGATGTTCGCACATCTGCGCATGCGTATGGTTTTTAGTACGCATGCGCGAACCAGTCAGTGTGGCCGAAAATCGTTTGTACGCTATATAGCGAGTGCCTGCTATTTTGAGTGACAGAATGAGGCGTATGTGGGTGGTAACAGGGGAAGGTGCTTGTAAACGGGGAGTGGAGATCAGAACGCAGGCATGCTTAGAGGTCAAAACGGGCGTTTTAAGGGTGTGCATAATTAATCCAGCAGCGTCATTGACCACGTCACTTGGTTTTTTTAACTCAGAACTGCTCGCAAAATAGCGGTTGAAAAAACCAACCACAAGAATAGCGAGCAGTTCATACGCTGTACGATGTACTCGATTAATCTAATAAATAGCGGACATGACGTATGGTGCGAGCGGCCAGGGGGCGTTTTTAACAAATAAACGAGCGTATGTTTTGCTCGCTCGTTCAGACTTAGTAGTGTGAACAGACTGCAATTTGCGAACGGATCATTTGAATAGCCACCCCTTGTTTTAGAACGAACGACCGCAAATAGCGAGTGGCTCTGAATGAGGGCCAATATTAGTGTAAATTGACTTTATTTTCCTCATCACATGTAAAATTGGAAATAACTTCAACAACTTACATAAAGAAACGGATGCAAACAAAAATGTAGCCCGCCACGTTTCAGAATGAGAATTGGCTCCCGACCATAATAGTATTGAATCTTAAATGGACATGAAAGTATCACTCATCTCTGCTGTGTTCCCAGTGGAATTAAACGTTGAAGATAATATTGTAAGTGCTGAACATGTCCGTTTTCTTTATGCTACTTAACTCTTTGTTCTCTTTACAGGTGGACGGTGTAAAATCTAACCTGCCAGTGTCACTGAGGCTAGCGGTTGGCAATATTGCTATATCCAAGGCCGGAAGGCAGTGTATAATTCAGACCAGCCATGGGATCCGTGTTACATTTGACTGGGAAGCTCGGGTTGGCGTGACGCTCCCCTCCACTTACGCTGGATCAGTGTGTGGTCTCTGTGGCAACTTCAACAACAATACAAACGATGAACTCATTAGCAGGGAAGGTAACCTGCAGCCTAACATTACTCTCTTTGGTCATAGCTGGAGAGAAGGCGAAGATGCAGATTTATGCAAAATCGTCAAGGAAAATAACTGCACTAATCTCCGTCCGTTGGAAGTCGAACAGAAGAAAAACCTGAAGCAGTGCGGTATGGTGCTGGACAAAAAAGGACCTTTTAGAAAGTGCCACGCCCTAGTTGACCCTACCCCTTACTTCCAGGACTGTGTCTATGACATTTGTGCATATGGAGAAAGAGAGGACCTTATCTGCCGACTGCTGACTGGTTACACTGCTGCATGTCAGGAAGCCGGAGCTGACCTCGACCAGTGGAGATCTGACATAATCTGTCGTAAGTATAATTATTGCTGGGTTAGCAAACATACATTATAATCGTGCACCTATGGGCTCATGGGAGACAGAAGGCACTTTAGCTATAGTAACCACACTACTGATGTGATAGGCGGAGACTTTTCACAGGAATATTTAATTGATTACCCAACCTTTGCTGTAGGATTGTCAGTTATATGTCCCCAATAGCTCAGATCCAACATGCCTATGCAACCTCTACACCAGAGGTTCTCAAATACGGTCCACAAGGCTCCCCAACAGTTCAGGTTTTAGAAATATCCAAGGTTGAGCACAGATTACTTATTTAGTACCTGTCACAAGTCCCCACAGAGACCCCAGAACCAGACCCTGCTACTTACCTTTGTGGGTGCTCACATGGATGCTGCAGCGGCTCCATCCTCTCCGGCTGGCTCCGTCAGCATCCTCCCTCCTGGACACAGGCACCTTTATTCTGCTCCAGCTCCAGCTTCTGCATGGTTGGGCTGCTGCCCTCCGGTCCATGGGCGCACCATATTGGATTTGCCCACGTGACTCCGCCTCCACTAATGGAACAGCTCCTTCACAGTTCTCCACCAACCAGCCTCCTGCAACCTCTATAAAAGGATACCTGCTGCAGTAACAAGTTGCCAGTGCAACAGGACTCTTAGCCTCATCTAGGGAGCTTCCTTACTGTGCTCCACCAAGTGTATCTGCTGATTCTTCAATTGCTACACTTCTTTGTGTATCCAGCTGTCCCCCATTACACCTGGAGTCCAGTTATCCTCCGGTCCTGCCTGGAGTTCCAGCCATCCTCCATTACACCTGGACTCCACTTATCCTCCGGTCCTTCCCGGAGTTCCAGCCATCCTCCATTACACCTGGAGTCCAGTTACTCTCTGGTCCTGCCCGGAGCATAAGCCGACCTCCATTACAGTATATCTGGAGTCCAGTTATCCTACGGTCCAAGCCGGAATTCAGACGTCCTTCAGTATTCACTCAAAGGCCACTTCAACCAATATATTACTACATGCGCAGGAACTTCATTAAACCAAATTCTTTCCAGAGCATACCTGACCCAAACAAAACAGACCCAAGACCCAGCCCGGGAACACAGCCTCAATTCCTTCATCTGTGACAGTACCTCAGTCATTTTGATTCAACCACATGCGCTCAATCATGGATACCTCTAAAACCTACACTGTTGGGGAGCCTTGAGGACCGCGTTTGGGAGCCTCTGCTCTACACTGAAGTAATAGCAAATTATAATACTCTATTGTGGTCTGGGAGGGCAAAAGAGGGGGAGAAGCGAAACAGAAGGCGGAGGGGGAACTACAAATGCCTGAGGATACTTTAGAACTATCAATTTACCAGTAGCTGATGAGAGACACAGGGGGCCTGTTTCTGAGTCAGATGTAGCGGCGATGTCGGACGCAGTCGAGCGATGATTTTCGTCTGCGCATACATCTGAGTTGCGCCATGCATGCATCCCGACTTTGCTTATACAGAGTCACAGTACACATTTAGACGCACGGTAGCAGAAATGTGAGGGGTGGTCCTGGATGGGAGGTAACAGGTAGGCACCAAGATGTTGGCCCTGATTTAGAAGTGCACGCGATGGCAATGCCACATGCAAGCAGCCAAGGTTCTCAGTCTTTTGGGAGTTGGGAGCTGCTGAACAAATTTGGACACAAAAGCTGGGGATTTCAGTGGGCGTTCCTGTGGGGCAACATGGGGTGTGGCTAAAAGGACGCAGACGTGTCAAGGTCAGCGACTTCATCTAAAGATACAGGCGGCCATGTTCAGACGCATTATCTGCACCTCCCTGGGGCTGGTGCAATGTAAGATGATGGTGCGACCAATTGTGCATATTAATACACGCAGCGAGGGATTAGCGCAGCAGCTGGTGGGCGCCTCTGTATGACTAAAATCGGCCACGGCATTAGCATTAAGGTGTAATTGGGGGAGATGTACTAAGTCTTGGCGAGTGATAAAGAGAACTCGGTACATCCCTCCTCTCATTGGGTACATACTGCAGTTGATTACCGCGGTATGTATCTAGAATATCGCAAAGGACAGCTGTCCCGGTAAGATCTGTCCTTAGCGATGGCTCCAGATACAGGGAATTCCAGATTAACACCCAGGACTCCCTCTGGCATCTTTCTGCACATGAGGGCTGCAGGGGGGGGGGGGAGGGATCTGATTGGATCCCTCTCAGGGGAGGCATCCCAAAAAGAAACCTATAGGCCTCTATTGGGTAACGTCACCTGAAGATGGCGTTATCCATCGGGACGAATCACTGGAATGCATCTTCTTTGTACAAATGAAAAAAATGTGGTTAAGCCCCCCAAAACTGCATTTTCCCCTTTAGTACATCTCGCTCAAAGTAACAACCAATAAGCTCCTCACGGTCACTTTGCAGTCTACGTTTGTAAAAAGACAGTTAGGAGCTGTCTGGTTGGTACTTTTTCTCCATCCACTTTATCTCTCACTTAGGCCCTGATTCAGAGCCGGACGCTCTGACCAGAGCGCTCGCTCTGAATCAGGGCCCTCCTCCATTAAAATGGAGCGTCCTCCTGGACGCTCGTATAGCTGTGGGTCACCACCCACAGCATATACGAGCGTCCATCAAGATGGTCGCGATGGTCTTGGCCATCACGACCATCGGACTTGCCAGTGAAACCCTGTGGTCGGGTTTCACAACCGCAAGCCCTTTAGTGATTTTGGCTCTATCAGAGCCAAAATCACTCCCACTGACATCACTAGTGATGTCAGTGGGGCCGGCTTCAGACGTCTGGCAGGCACACCCCCGGCACGGCCACCAAAGGGGGCGTGCTGTCAATCAACATCGACAGCATGCCCCCTTTGGTGCGAGACCCGGAGCAATGGAAAGTCGTTCGCTCGTCGGGTCTCGCGCATGCGCACGACGGAGCTCCCTCCGTCGTGCGCATGCGCAGTGGGGAACATAGACCCACTTGTGAGCGTACTGCCGCTCGCGAGTGGGTCTGAATGACCCCCTTAGTACGCCTATCCCATTGCCTTATGGGAGTGCTGTGGGCGTGTCGCTGATAATGGCTGCGTTCATAGACACAGAACCGCTCACCACACTGGAGGCCATACTGGTTAACCTGCACCTGCCATAGGACTGGTAGAAGAGTCAATGCTGCAGCCAATGGTGGCGCCTAAAGACACAACAAGCCGGGATTCAGCATCTACGGACGCTGACTTTAGGTGTCTCAGTCCTTGCACAGTTAGACACAAGGACGGACACCAGGGACGAGCTTTGTAGCAGCATTCGCCTAAAGTCAGAGACATGCATTACATCGTAATCGCGCAATCGCTCATTAACCATCCACAAATCGTGCACTCTAATGTCTGATACGATCAGCGATGCGCGCTCCCGCTAGTCATTTCCGACATCAATCACGGTGTGAACATGCCGGTCAATCTGCCGATAACGACAGATTGCGCATGTTCACAGATGATGGAGGCTGCCTGCACTGAATGACAAATCGCTCAGTGTAGGCACTCGGGGAAACAGGAAAGACTGTACGATTACGATGTCGTACTCGTACTGTGTTTCCGGAGTCGGCCAGTGGATGTGCGGCTTTAATTATTGTTTATTGCTGAACGGACCTGTTCCATCTATGGATATTTGTGTTGATGTTAAGTCAATAGTTAGTTCCCCAAAACATAATTTTTTTTAAACCTGATTGTTCTCCCTTCGGTGCCTGTAATTAGCGATGACTGATTAATGCAAACTGGCTGAAATGTCATGAAATTTGGCCGGTTTGAGGCCTCAAACGTGATTTTAACAGCAAAAGTGACTTTTTTTTTGTTGAGTTCATCGTTTGTTGCTGGCTCGGAAAGATGTTAAACTATAGACATTAAACTCAAACATTATAAGCTTGGCAGCAGGGCCCTCTTACCTATATGCCTGTCTCTTACAACCCAGTCTTCCTCTTTTAATGTTGTTTCAAATTGTAAAGCGCAACGGAATATGCCGCGCTATATATTAAGCTGTTAATAAATAATAACATAAATTTGGCCGGTTTGAGCGCTGTCGGACCTATTCACCCAGACAGACTTTGAGTTTTGAGAGTTTATCTCAAATTTTCAAGCTCATCGAACGGAAGAACTAGTTTGGCCGAATCAGAAACCACTCTAAACTCTTTTGGTTATCTCTATATCCTCTAAATTAGCACTAGGGGCCTTATTCTGTGTTGTACACAGCTGAGTCTGTCTTTTGCTGGAGTAGGGTCTGTGACTAGGCTAATACAAGCCCCTTCCCTGGTGTACAGCCATGTGTCTGATTCTGCAAGGACTGATACAGTGTCAGACACTATGCCGGGATAACACTAATTGTAACTTCTCAGCAGACACCTGCCCAGGGCCGAATTAAGGCTTGTGGGGGCCCCAGGGCACCTAAGTGGTGGGGGCCCCCTCCAAGCCACAATATTCCCAAACCCCCCCCCCCCCGCTGTTGACTCACCTGGCGTGCCAGCCGGCAGAGCTGCTACTGAGTCCCCTCCTCAGTGTCACCCTCCTCCCTTATTATTACCCAGCTCATATCACCCCCTGATCATTACCTCCTCACATCACCCCCTTCACTCATCATTACTTAGCTCACGTGACATCACCCTCCGTCATTACCCTCCTCACATCACCCCATAATCATTACAGCGCTCACATCACCCCCTCCCCTCCTATCACCCCATGGCCCGTCATCATTACCTCCCTCCCATATCACCTGGCTGCTTGAAGTTGTCAACAACTATTCATTTTCTCCAGCGCCTCTCAGCCCGCCCCTTGCGTGACATCAGGGAAGTCTTACAGAGCTTAGGGGTCTATTTACTAAGCTTTGTTAGGAGATAAAACGAACGGTGATAAGGTACCAGCCAATCAACTCCTAACTGCCATTTTTCAAACGCAGCCTGTGATATGGCAGCTAGGAGCTGATTGGCTGGTACCTTACCTCCGTTCACTTTATCTCCTAACAAAGCTTAGTAAATAGGCCCCCTTAGTGCGGCCACATCCACTGGGCGATAGGTGCTTCCCCTGTACTGTACAGCCGCTGCCTGTGTGTGGGCCCCTCTGTGTGTGGGGGCCTCGGGATATCCGCCCCCTGTCGCCCTCCCCTTAATCCGGCCCTGCACCTGTCAATATTAAGAACAAGTTTAAAGGTACAATTAGTATTATACCGGCTTAGTGTCTGACGTAACATCAGGCCCCGTGTGTCGCACTGCCATATTGAAAAACCACTTCATTACATTTTGATATTGAAAATGTAACTCAAAAAGTTTAGTAATTTATTCTGAATGCAAATCTTTCCTTTTCTGTTTATTTTGCAGCAATTAAATGTCCTCTCAACAGCAAATACACCATATGCGTTACTGGCTGTCCCTCCACATGCCAGTCCATGACGATGTCCTCAAAATGTGATGTTGATTGCAGGGAAGGTTGTGAGTGCGAGACGGGCTACGTACAGAGCGGCAGCGAGTGCGTCCCCATGTCCCAGTGCGGCTGTATTTACGACGAGAAATATTACAAACCTGGGGAGATCTTCTATCCCGAAAACACGTGTGAGAATAAATGTACCTGCAGCAATGGCGGGGCCGTAACCTGCGAGCGCACCTCGTGTCGGCCCTATGAGGAGTGTAGCGTGGTGAATGGGGTGCAGAGCTGTAACCCTGTGGGGATGTCCGTCTGCTCAGCTATTGGAAAAACAAGCTACAGTACGTTTGATAATTTGGGGTATGACTTCATCGGAAATTGCACTTATACATTGACGAAGACCTGTCTAACCGAGGGATCCACGCTGACTCCATTCCATGTCCTGATGAGAAATCTAGAGAGCACAGCGTCAGCCAATAAGAACGTATGGCTGGAGGTCTACAATTATACCGTCACCATTCTTCAAGGACCAGAAAATAAAATCCTAGTAAGATAATGTCCTGCGTTACTTTTTACGCTTGTAATATGTGTTATCTTGTGACTCAAAGGGCAAGATTTACTAAGCGGCGGTTTGACGGCGGGTTCTATTCTATTCTAAACCCCGGCGGTTTGACGGCGGTTTCTATTCTATTCTAAACCCCGGCGGTTTGGTGGCGGTTTCTATTCTATTCTAAACCCCGGCGGTTTGGTGGAACCTTTAACAACAGACATGATCATTTTATTGTGTGTTAGGCTACAGACTATGGTGAATTTCACCAGGTCAGTTAACCTACTAGTTTATGTTTGTATGTGGGAAGAAACCATAACATGAGGGAAACCTCTGATAGCATGAGGAGAGCATACAAACCCCACACTTAGAGATGCTCAAAGTACATCCGTAGCACTGTGGGGGGGTCAATGCTAACCACAATGCCGGCAGTCAGATTCCCGACTTGGAGCCGTATTCAATTTGAGCAGACCCGCGATACTTTTCCGCCTCCCGGACTTTTCGCCTACGTCGCCTGTTTTGCAGGCGGAAAAGCATCACACACGTGCCCATGTATCCCCGTATTCAATTTGAAAGTAAGCGAAAACGGGACCAGGCGAAACTTAAACAAGCGGAAAGTCATGTCAGATTTGGGGAAATCAGCCTGACACCCCCCAAAAGATGCTCTGACATGGGGGTTAGCTATGGTACCCCCCGATTTAGCTTTCTGAAGGTATTTGGTGTTTTTAAACGGCCTCAATAGCTGCTAAATAGCTCTTTGTATAAGTGGTGAAGATTAGTATTTAGGGGTTTTTTTGTTTTGCAGGAAATAACTTATCCCAGCAAATTTGGGGTACTTGAAAATGGGGGTCAGCATATTTTAATGTTGCTAAAGTTAAGTTAAAAAAATCATGAAAAATCCACCTTCCGCAAGCACCTGCAATGAAAAAAACACGTGGGGCATACTTGGGGACCTCCCTGGAGTCTAGTTTGCTAGTTTTTAACTTTGTACCCCAACTTTTTTTTTTTCACCCCCAAATTGAAAGTGTTTTTTTTGGGGTGTTGTTAAGTCTTAAAAAAAATAAAATAATTTGACACAGTTTACCTTTGGGGGACTGTCTGAATGCTGCACGGGGGTTCCCGCAATGTTGCACCCCAAAACCCCAATTCTGCACTTTTTTACACTTGCTATTCATAGGCAAAACTTTTTCGCCTATTACATTGCATTGACTTTCCGCCTAGGCGAAAGTCTTTCAAATTGAATATGGCGATACTTTTCCACCTGGTGAAATGACGTCATTGGCGAAACTTTTTCGCCGATTCCGGCTTTTCGCTCCAAATTGAATAGGGCCTTGGTTAGAATACTGACCCCTTGGTTAGAATACCATCACTTGTAGGTCAGTATTCTAACCCTCCCCCTCTCCCTACCCTAAATCTCCCTCCCCTGCCTGACCCTAAACTCGCCCCTAGTGCATAAACCTAATCCCTCCCCCTGAACCCTAAAACTAACCCTCCACCTTAGTGTATAACCCTCCCTCTAGTACCTAACCCTAACCCCTAAACCACCCCTAACTCCACTACTTACCTCCGGGATTCTGGTTGTTGGTATTCCAGCACCAGAATTGTGAGCGCAGGAATCCCCACGGTCGGGATATTGACCGCATCCCACAAAGCCATCTCCTTGCAAAACCTATGATATACAACTAACTAAGTATCTAGGTATTAATCATGACACAGTGTAATAATAAGTGCATATAAATCCATCAATTTCATATTCATTTAGTAATAATATACATCAGAGCTGTCTATTTAGACAGAGAGTTAATGGCCAATTGTAGCGCACCAAGGCTTTTTAGTTGTCCTAGCCTTCTATGACAACCTCAATAGAGTACATTGTTTTATATACAGATAATTTACTTTTTTATCTGTATTTGACCCATGAGCTCACTGTTATAACCTAAATACTGCTTTGTCCATGGAGCACTTAAGGCCCCTACACACTACATGACATTGCTGATGATTTGGCCGATTCCAACGCATCAGAACAACAAATCGTCAATATAGTGTGGTAGTAGTGCAGTAGTAGTGCAGTAATAGTGTGGTAGTAGTGCAGTAGTAGTGCAGTAATAGTGTGGTAGTAGTGCAGTAGTAGTGCATTAGTAGTGCAGTAATAGTGTGGTAGGAGTGCATTAGTAGTGCAGTAATAGTGTGGTAGTAGTGCAGTAGTAGTGCAGTAATAGTGTGGTAGTAGTGCAGTAATAGTGTGGTAGTAGTGCATTAGTAGTGCAGTAATAGTGTGGTAGTAGTGCACTAGTAGTGCATTAGTAGTGTGGTAGTAGTGTATTAGTAGTACATTAATAGTGTGGTAGTAGTGCATTAGTGTGGTAATAGTGCATTAGTAGTGTGGTAGTAGTGCATTAGTAGTGCAGTAATAGTGTGGTAGTAGTGCATTAGTAGTGTGGTAGTAGTGCATTAGTAGTGAGGTAGTTGTGCAGTAATAGTGTGGTAGTAGTGCATTAGTAGTGCATTAGTAGTGCAGTAATAGTGTGGTAGTAGTGCAGTACTAGTGTGGTGGGAGTGCGATAGTGCTGTAGTAGTGCAGTTGTAGTGTGGTAGTAGTGTATTAGTAGTGCAGTAATAGTGCAGTAATAGTGTGGTAGTAGTGCATTAGTAGTGCAGTAATAGTGTGGTAGTAGTGCATTAGTAGTGTGGTAATAGTGTGGTAGTAGTGCAGTAGTAGTGTGGTGGGAATGTGATAGTGCTGTAGTAGTGCAGTTGTAGTGTGGTAGTAGTGTATTAGTAGTGCAGTAATAGTGCAGTAATAGTGTGGTAGTAGTGCATTAGTAGTGTGGTAGTAGTGCATTAGTAGTGCAGTAATAGTGTGGTAGTAGTGCAGTAGTAGTGTGGTAGTAGTGCATTAGTAGTGTGGTAGTAGTGCATTAGTAATGTGGTAGTTGTGCATTAGTAGTGTGGTAGTAGTGCATTAGTAGTGTGGTAGTAGTGCAGTAATAGTGTGGTAGTAGTGCAGTAGTAGTGTGGTAGTAGTGCATTAGTAGTGCAGTAATAGTATGGTAGTAGTGCAGTAGTAGTGTGGTAGTAGTGCATTAGTAGTGTGGTAGTTGTGCATTAGTAGTGTGGTAGTAGTGCATTAGTAGTGTGGTAGTAGTGCATTAGTAGTACAGTAATAGTGTGGTAGTAGTGCAGTAGTAGTGTGGTAGTAGTGCATTAGTAGTGTGGTAGTTGTGCATTAGTAGTGTGGTAGTTGTGCATTAGTAGTGTGATAGTAGTGCATTAGTAGTGCAGTAATAGTGTGGTAGTAGTGCAGTAGTAGTGTGGTAGTAGTGCATTAGTAGTGTGGTAGTTGTGCATTAGTAGTGTGGTAGTAGTGCTGTAGTAGTGTGGTAGTAGTGCAAACAACAGAATTAATCTGGGCTCTCATCTCCTTTAGGTTGTGAGACAATTCACAAATAGATAGTGAATCAGATGTACAAACATATTTGGGTCTGGTTGAATAAATATTATCATCTTTCTCTGTGGCATCAAAACATTCCACACTGCCATGAAAAATATAAAATTACATGTACATGAAAATCAATATGAAATGTACAAAGATACATTCAATTGTCGTTTATTTGCATCTTTCTTCATACAGGTGAATAACATACAACGAAATCTTCCTTTCGAAGTGGAAGCCGGGAGACTCCGGGCCGACTATCAGGGTGGAGGAATTGTCCTTAAAACTGACTTTGGCTTAATCATAACTTCTGACAACGCCATTCACATCACTGTGCCTGGAAACTATCACAACCAGACCTGTGGTCTCTGTGGAAACTACAATGATGACCTGAAAGATGACCTTAGCCCATACAATGACGATGTCGTATCATTTGCTGAATCCTGGAGGGAATTGGATGAGATCTGCAGTACCAGCGAGGTCTGTAAGGCAGGGAACGAAACCTGCTGCCCCAAAGCTAAACAAAGAGAATTCTCTGGGCAAAACTTCTGTGGTATCCTGACGGATCCAAGTGGCCCATTCTCGCCCTGTCATGGAGTGTTTGATCCTATTCCATATCTGCAGAGCTGTGTGAGTAATCTGTGCTCAGCTACAGGAGACCTTTGTCCCATCCTTCAAGTTTACGTCAAAGTTTGCCAAGATGCCGGCGTGGTTATGAAGCCGTGGAGGTCACCGAGTTTTTGCCGTAAGTTCTGCTTTTTCTCGGTTGCCATGAAGCTCATAGCTAGAATGAAATATCATTTACAGATGTGACCTCACACGTCTAGCCTCAGGGGGCGATTCTGCTGCCGTCACAAGTGCTATCGCAGCTGCTAACATGTTAGCAGCTGCGATATGGCCATTATGGTAATACAGCAGGATGCGTCACACCTCCTGCGTGCATTACTTTTCCGAGCTGCGTCAAAGAATGCAGCATCGGATAATCTGCGATTCCATCAGCCGGCTGAATGACCCACGGGGTCACGCCTACCGCCCGCCGCATATCCAATGAAGAGGCCAGGAAATATCTGTCAGCCAACGGAGATCCTGTCCTCTACTCTCCTCCCCAATGGGGGCAACGACCCTCCATTTTGGGAAACCAAGGCCGTTGCCGCTTCCTCCCCGGCCACAAATGGCAGCAGACTGTCAAACAATAACTGACCGTCTGCTGTCACTCTGCGTAGGATCACATGTGCAGTACGGGTCTGGCACCTGCACAGATTTCTGACCATTGGGAATCTGCGTTTAGCAGTGTACATACGCGCACTGCTGAATCAGGGCCTCAATATGCGTGCAAGGTAAAACTAGCTGTGTTGTTGCAGCAATGTGCCGCTGTTATCAGCATTCCCATGCTGCTTCAGCGCCACAGAACCCACATAGAGAGTCTAACCCAAGATATATACCAAATCTCACCAATCTCTTTTTCTCTGTACAAATATAATTAATTCCAATATTCAACTTGACTACCAATCCACTTTTAGAATGTACATACTGTAGATCAGTGGTTCTTAAACTCGATCCTCAGGACCCCACACAGGTCACCCAGCAGGTGCACAGGTGTATTCATTACTCACTGACCCATTTCCCAGGTCACCCAGCAGGTGCACAGGTGTATTCATTACTCACTGACCCATTTCCCAGGTCACCCAGCAGGTGCACAGGTGTATTCATTACTCACTAACACATTTCCCAGGTCACCCAGCAGGTGCACAGGTGTAGTCATTACTCACTGACACATTTCCCAGGTCACCCATCAGGCGCACAGGTGTAGTCATTACTCACTGACCCATTTCCCAGGTCACCCAGCAGGTGCACAGGTGTATTCATTAGTCACTGACACATTTCCCAGGTCACCCAGGAGGTGCACAGGTGTACCTCACTTAATCACTGACACATTTTAAAAGATCCACAGGTGGAGATAGTTATATCACTTGCGATTCTGTGAGGAGACCTGGAAAACATGCACTGAGGACCCAGTGTGAGAACCAGTGCTGTAGATAGTTTGTCATGTATTTTTGCAAGTATGAAATGTAGAGTTACAGTAACGTGTTCTCCTCAACAACGTTGTCTGTTCTGACATTCTAGCATACACCTGCTCAGGGGAAAACAGTCATTATGAGTTTTGCGCTGACGTCTGCACCACCAGCTGCTCCTCCCTCTACGACATCGCCATCTGCCCGAAGACCTGCTCCGAAGGCTGCCAGTGCGATGATGGCTATTTCTTCCAAAATAATCTCTGTGTGACCGCTGACGTGTGCAACCGCTGCACCTTGAATGCAACATTTTATATGGTAAATGGCCTCATGGGCTAATGATACAGAAATATATATATATCACATCCTATTGAGGAACATTATAGAGACTCCAAGCTAAGTGATGTTTATTATAGAATTGTCTACAGAAAATCCTCTCACGTTCTTATAGCAACATGTGTCGCAGCTCTGATTTATCATAGATACAAATAATCTTCTTATACACGTTGCAGAATTATAATATAGATTAGCTTTGAAGCATTTACTTATTGTGTTGGCAAAGTTTGGGATTTTAGGCAAAAGTGTTGAGAAAACTGCATTTGTAGTATGTTATGCAGGTATGTTATATTATATAATATTATATGTTATGCAGGTATTCTATATGTTATATTATATAATAGTATATGTTATGCAGGTATTCTATATGTTATATTATATAATAGTATATGTTATGCAGGTATGTTATATTATATAATAGTATATGTTATGCAGGTATTCTATATGTTATATTATATAATAGTATATGTTATGCAGGTATTCTATATGTTATATTATATAATAGTATATGTTATGCAGGTATTCTATATGTTATATTATATAATAGTATATGTTATGCAGGTATTCTATATGTTATATTATATAATATTATATGTTATGCAGGTATGTTATATTATATAATATTATATGTTATGCAGGTATTCTATATGTTATATTATATAATAGTATATGTTATGCAGGTATGTTATATTATATAATAGTATATGTTATGCAGGTATGTTATATTATATAATATTATATGTTATGCAGGTATGTTATATTATATAATAGTATATGTTATGCAGGTATGTTATATTATATAATAGTATATGTTATGCAGGTATGTTATATTATATAATAGTATATGTTATGCAGGTATTCTATATGTTATATTATATAATAGTATATGTTATGCAGGTATTCTATATGTTATATTATATAATAGCATATGTTATGCAGGTATTCTATATGTTGTATTATATAATAGTATATGTTATGCAGGTATTCTATATGTTATATTATATAATAGTATATGTTATGCAGGTATTCTATATGCTATATTATATAATAGTATATGTTATGCAGGTATTCTATATGTTATATTATATAATAGTGTATGTTATGCAGGTATGTTATATTATATAATAGTATATGTTATGCAGGTATTCTATATGTTATATTATATAATAGTATATGTTATGCAGGTATTCTATATGTTGTATTATATAATAGTATATGTTATGCAGGTATTCTATATGTTATATTATATAATAGTATATGTTATGCAGGTATTCTATATGCTATATTATATAATATTATATGTTATGCAGGTATTCTATATGTTATATTATATAATAGTATATGTTATGCAGGTATTCTATATGTTATATTATATAATAGTATATGTTATGCAGGTATGTTATATTATATAATAGTATATGTTATGCAGGTATTCTATGTTATATTATATAATAGTATATGTTATGCAGGTATTCTATATGTTATATTATATAATAGTATATGTTATGCAGGTATTCTATATGTTATATTATATAATAGTATATGTTATGCAGGTATTCTATATGTTATATTATATAATATTATATGTTATGCAGGTATGTTATATTATATAATATTATATGTTATGCAGGTATTCTATATGTTATATTATATAATAGTATATGTTATGCAGGTATGTTATATTATATAATAGTATATGTTATGCAGGTATGTTATATTATATAATATTATATGTTATGCAGGTATGTTATATTATATAATAGTATATGTTATGCAGGTATGTTATATTATATAATAGTATATGTTATGCAGGTATGTTATATTATATAATAGTATATGTTATGCAGGTATTCTATATGTTATATTATATAATAGTATATGTTATGCAGGTATTCTATATGTTGTATTATATAATAGTATATGTTATGCAGGTATTCTATATGTTATATTATATAATAGTATATGTTATGCAGGTATTCTATATGCTATATTATATAATAGTATATGTTATGCAGGTATTCTATATGTTATATTATATAATAGTGTATGTTATGCAGGTATTCCATATGTTATATTATATAATAGTATATGTTATGCAGGTATTCTATATGCTATATTATATAATAGTATATGTTATGCAGGTATTCTATATGCTATATTATATAATAGTATATGTTATGCAGGTATTCTATATGTTATATTATATAATAGCATATGTTATGCAGGTATGTTATATTATATAATAGTATATGTTATGCAGGTATTCTATATGTTATATTATATAATAGTATATGTTATGCAGGTATTCTATATGTTACATTATATAATATTATATATTATGCAGGTATGTTATATTATATAATATTATATGTTATGCAGGTATGTTATATTATATAATATTATATGTTATGCAGGTATGTTATATTATATAATAGTATATGTTATGCAGGTATGTTATATTATATAATATTATATGCTATGCAGGTATGTTATATTATATAATAGTATATGTTATGCAGGTATGTTATATTATATAATAGTATATGTTATGCAGGTATGTTATATTATATAATAGTATATGTTATGCAGGTATGTTATATTATATAATAGTATATGTTATGCAGGTATTCTATATGTTATATTATATAATAGTATATGTTATGCAGGTATTCTATATGTTGTATTATATAATAGTATATGTTATGCAGGTATTCTATATGTTATATTATATAATAGTATATGTTATGCAGGTATTCTATATGCTATATTATATAATAGTATATGTTATGCAGGTATTCTATATGTTATATTATATAATAGTGTATGTTATGCAGGTATTCTATATGTTATATTATATAATAGTATATGTTATGCAGGTATTCTATATGCTATATTATATAATAGTATATGTTATGCAGGTATTTTATATGCTATATTATATAATAGTATATGTTATGCAGGTATTCTATATGTTATATTATATAATAGCATATGTTATGCAGGTATGTTATATTATATAATAGTATATGTTATGCAGGTATTCTATATGTTATATTATATAATAGTATATGTTATGCAGGTATTCTATATGTTGTATTATATAATATTATATGTTATGCAGGTATTCTATATGTTATATTATATAATAGTATATGTTATGCAGGTATTCTATATGCTATATTATATAATAGTATATGTTATGCAGGTATTCTATATGTTATATTATATAATAGTGTATGTTATGCAGGTATTCTATATGCTATATTATATAATAGTATATGTTATGCAGGTATTCTATATGTTATATTATATAATAGCATATGTTATGCAGGTATGTTATATTATATAATAGTATATGTTATGCAGGTATTCTATATGTTATATTATATAATAGTATATGTTATGCAGGTATGTTATATTATATAATAGTGTATGTTATGCAGGTATGTTATATTATATAATAGTATATGTTATGCAGGTATTCTATATGTTATATTATATAATAGTATATGTTATGCTGGTATTCTATATGTTATATTATATAATAGTATATGTTATGCAGGTATGTTATATTATATAATAGTATATGTTATGCAGATATTCTATATGTTGTATTATATAATAGTGTATGTTATGCAGGTATTCTATATGTTATATTATATAATAGTATATGTTATGCAGGTATGTTATATTCTATAATAGTGTATGTTATGCAGGTATTCTATATGTTATATTATATAATAGTATATGTTATGCAGGTATGTTATATTCTATAATAGTGTATGTTATGCAGGTATTCTATATGTTATATTATATAATAGTATATGTTATGCAGGTATGTTATATGGGAATGGGATTGAAATACCGACGGCTTAATAGCCGCCGCTTCTAATCTCGACAGTGAGAGACCGACGGATGAAGATCCCGACATGCGCCTGTAAGTATACTAACCCTCCCCTCCTCCCCTTCTAACCATAACCCTCCCTTAGGGGTGCCTAACCCTAACCTCCCCCCCTAGTGCCTAACCGTAACCTCCCCCCCTAGTGCCCAAACCTAATCCCCCCTCCCCACACCCTAAACCTAAGTCTCCCGGGGGGGGTGCCTAACCCTCTCCCCCCTGGTGCCTAACCCTAATCCTCCCTTTCCTTATCCTAACCCTAACCTTCCCCGGGGGGATTGCCTAACCCTAACTCCCCCATCCCCGGGCTAAGAGTATACTTACCCGGCATGAGGACGATCGGTCTGCATCCTTCGGCATTCCAGCGTCAGGATTAACATAGGCGTTGGTATTTTGACACATATGTTGTCTCAATCCCTTGCCGTGATGACACTGTCGGGATTGAGACTGTTATATGTTATATTATGTCATATTATATGTTATACAGGTATGTTATATATTATATTTTATATAGTATTTGTTTTGCAGGTATTCTATATGTTATATTATATTCTAGTATATGTTATGCAGGTATGTTATATTATATAATATAATATGTTATGCAGGTGTGTTATATGTTATATTATATAATAGTATATATTATGCAGGTATTCTATATGTTACATTATATAATATTATATATTATGCTGGTATGTTATATTATATAATATTATATGTTATGCAGGTATGTTATTTTATATAATATTATATATTATGCTGGTATGTTATATTATATAATAGAATATGTTATGCAGGTATGTTATATTATATAATATATGTTATGCAGGTATTCTATATGTTATATTACAGTATATAATATATGTTATGCAGTTATGTTATATTATATGTTATATTATATAATATAATATGTGTTATAGTATTATTTTCTGTTATATTTTTCAGTGCACTATAACATTTTGTGTACTCTTGTAAAAACACAATATTGTAGATATCTCCATCCATTGTTCTGTCTCTTTGGCAGATAAATGAGACCGTCATATCAGAGGATTGCAGCCAGTTGTGCACCTGTAGCTATCACCAGGTCATGGACTGCCAGCCCTACAGCTGTGCTGCTGATGAAGTTTGCAGGGTCCTAGATGGAAAAGTTCAATGTATTAATAAGGGTAAGTACACGACACTCGCCACTGACTCTGTGTGTTTAATAACATTTCAGATCAATAAAGGTGAGAAGGGGTGAAGGGGGTCGTTCAGAGGTGGATGGTTTGCAGTAACACCTGTGACCATGGTCCCCGCCCAGAAAGACCCATGTTACGGATAGTATGATCTGCCGACAGGTGGATCAATCTGTAAGAGAACCCTATGTGCGTGTGTATGCCTGATCTCTGGCACCTGAGCAGATGCTAATCTCTCTCATTGTCCAGGCTAATATGCACATTTGTGTCAATGGCTTCACTATATGAAAGATCTGTCAAGTAGTTCCTAATGACTGAGCTAAGTGACATGAATGTTGCATTGAAGACATCTGCGTCTGAAGATCTGCTGTAATGCAGAAACAATATTGAAGATGTCATTAGTGCAGAAGCATGCCTCCCAACATAAAGCAGGACACCGCTGCAAAAAGCCTATCCCAGGAGCCTGATATTAATTAGGACATTACACACATTTGCATAATGACCTAATCATGGCTGTGGCATGAGTACATCACACCTAACATGCATGGAGCGCGCCGCAGCTCCCAACGCGAGCACAGTGCACATGGGATGGGAGAAGCGTAGCGGCTGCGGAGGCAGAGCAGCTAAGGTGACCCATCACTTGCCATGTCCATTTATTTGCTAGTAATCTATATGTATATGTCAGTTATTATTACAGAATTAGTAATCTTCTTAGATTTACATGATCCATATCACAACAACATTATACCTTTATTATGTGGTCAGATGACTTCTAAAATTAATTATTATTAATATACAAAGTAGAGATGTGCGGGTTCAGATTCTGGAGCACATACTCACCCGAACTTAAGGGTGTTACAAAATATAACATAATTTTTAGGGTGCCACCTGGCTTATACTAAGGGTGCTGTGAGGCTGTTTCTTGTGTGTTCAGGGCCTTTAGGCACTGTTAAAAACATTTCATAAAACACTTGTGTGTTAAAAAATATAAAGTCATAAAGGATGCTACCATTACTAGTAGCGCTATGAGGCACTGTGTTGCGTGTTCAGGCACTGTTATAAAAAGCTAAAATTATAAAATATGTGTGGCATAATGTCATTAGGGTGCCACCCTTAAACTCACTATGATTTGATATGGATCAGTCGATAGAAGAGCAGCAGCAGCAACCCAGTACTAGTGCTGCAGTTGCTGCCAGCAGTCATGGTAGTAATTCAACGTCTACTAAAGGTGGTCCAGGGAAATAAAGGTTAAGAAAGTGCACCCAAATTCTAAACAGTATTTCACAATTTCACAATGTTAAAGAAAACATCACCTCTAAAAAGACAAGGAGAAATTACTGACGGAAAAAAATTAATTGCCAACATTCTATACACCACACACAGTGGCAAGGAAAGGCTCATACCATGGCCTTCCATTGTGAGTGGTGGTCCTACTACTGATGTTCATGCACTAGAATGACTGTAGAGAAAGCCGGATCCAAACATTCCGAAACCTCATATGCAACACCTTCTCATTCTGAGGCTACTGTCTCAACTTTAAAACAGGCAAATCAGTTTGCCAAAATAAAACTAATGTTGAAGCAAAAACTGTATGTTCACAAACTTGACAAATCACTGAGGAGAGTCTAAAGCTGGGTACACAATGACAGATATATTGGCCGATCAATTGATCAATATATCTGCTGCACGTCGGCCAGTGTGTACTAGCGATATGTCTGTGAATGACGTTGTTCACAGTCATATTACATTGGCTGTGCTGCACAGCTGATGGACAGATATGTCTGCAGACATATCTGTCCATTTGCAAGTGTGTACTGGCGGTCTGCAAACCGCCCGTACACATGCAGCGACAGCCGCAGGCCCCCTGGAGGCAATAATTCAGTCAGCTTGTGACCGCCTTTGTTTTTAGCTGCTAGTTCAGAACTGATGAAAAGGCTTTAACTCTGCATACAGCAAACCAATAACCGCTTTTTACTAGTCAGAGGTACCTGCCACTTACCTTGCCGGACATTCTTCCAAGTTATTCGTTCAACTATAACATGCAGTTATTGGTTTGCTATATGCAGAGTTAAAGTCCTTTTCATCAGGTCTGAGTTAGCAGCTAAAAACAAACGCAGTCAAAAGCTGACTGAATTATTGCCTCCGGAGCTGCAGAAGGTGGGTTCGTCAGGTTGCTTGCTTGCAAACCAGGAATCTTTATTCTATCACTACAAAAGAAAACACAGCTATTATACCAAACCTCCATTGTCACAGACATGGAAGTCTGATTACTCAGGACTGAAAGACTCAATATATAAGTCCGGTAAGAACTGTGATCTTGATATAAATATTTTAAGTAAGATTGATTTACTTTTTACACTGACCAGTCTGTAACTTATACATTTACATAAGGTTTTTTATTCTTGGCTTCATTAAGACCTACAGTATTGTCTATGCATGATTTTGGACAATTTATCATTTGTTGTTTTTTATATACATAATTTTTGAATAGATACTAGATTGGCATCTTGGTTCTTTATTTCTGACATGTCAAGTTTTTTTTTTTATATATGTATGAACATTAGCGCAACACTATTTAAGTGGTTTATAGAATTTGAATATGACCCATGTTTTGCATAGAAAAATGGGATCACCCTAGCTCTTAAAAACACATGTTTTGCACCCACAATAAATTTGGTAGTTCAAAATTTAAAAAAAATAAATGGTGTGTACAGAAGATGCTGGAAATTTTTGGCATGCAGCAACCGCATGTAAAAGATTGTAGTGGCTGCAAGAACTGTTCAATTTGTTCTGCCACCAACTGAAGCAAGAAGTAGTGACCACATGGAATTCCACCTTTTGTATGCCTCAGCAAAAGGAGGAACAGCAACAAACCTTCCAAACCTACACAACAAGCCATGATTTAGGGAGAGTAGGGGAATGTACCTTACTCCAGCACACTGGAGAATACTCTCTGTTTTATGCAAGCTACTGAAACCAATTCAAGTAGTAACTAATGAAGTGAGTTTAGACACTGCCAGCTTGAGTTAGGTGATTCCATTAATAAAATTGCCACAAAAGCAGCCAGAGAAACTGAAAGAGGAGATAAACGAATTCCGCTAAGTATGGTGGAGTTGTAGATCAACTTCTTTGTTCGCTTTTACAGATCCAAAGGGTTGTCAATAACTTGCAATTGAATAACTACATTTTAGCAACCAAGCTTGATCCTAGGTTTAAGTCATACATAATATTGTAGACACAGGGCCTGATTCAGAGGCGCTCGCTGTTTGCGAGCGCTCACTCTGAATCAGGGCAGAGTTTTTTTTTTACCAGCCCACTCGCTAAGCTGTGGGTGCCCACCAACAGCTTGTGCAAGCGGGCTGGAGATGGTCACGATTATTGCGACCATCGGCATTGCGAGAGCAGGAAGTCCACAACTGACATCACAAATGATGTCAGAAGGGCCACCCACAAATGGCTGGCGTTCCTTCGGGAATGCCTCCGTTTGTGCAACCACCCCCCCTGCCCACCTACAAAATGGGGCGAGCTGTCAATCACCATTGACAGCTGCCCTGTTTTGTTGCAAGCCCCAGAGCGAGTGAAGTTCTCACTCGCTCCGCGGCTCGTGCATGGCGCGTGCCATGCGTGCACACTGGGCCACCATTGACCCGCTTGCGAGCGGGTCTGAATCAGGCCCACAGATCTTAAGCAATGCAAAGAGCTCCTTGCCAGTAAGTTGTCAGCTGAAATGGCACATGACACGACAATGTATCCTGCTTCAGTTTCTCCTGAAAATGCTTCTGCCAGGAAAAAAACTAACCTTTTCCATAAGACCCACTGGGGTAGGGTTGATGAGTCAGCTTGGTGCACCAAAGTGAAACACCATTTTGACATATGGTCAGGCTTAAAATAATTGCCCACAATTATTGATACCTCTACCTTGATTCAATCTGATACAGTAAGCATCAGTAGGATGGTGGAGGTTTATTTTAATGACAATGTACAAATTTGCATGTCACACAGTCGTTTGATTACTGGGAAGAAAAAAAGGCAATTAGTAGCCCCTCATACAAACTAGTTTTGGTGTACTTAAGCTGCTCACCCTCCAGTGTGTAAAGAGTCATTAGCAAAGCTGGGAACCTTGGGAGCGATTTTCGTAGGAGGCTACTTCCTCAAAATGTGAAAAACTCATGTTCATTTTTATGAGGTCTTCCTCATAGAATTTTAATGAATTTTAAAATATATCAAGGGTTTGAACAAGGTGCAGGATTCTTCAAAAGAAGAAAAGTATTAGGACAAGTGGACATGAACTGAAACTGGAGAGAGGTAGATACAAAGGAAATTGTAAGAAAAATTACTTCACAGAATGAGTATTGGATAAGTGGAATAGCCTCCCATCAAAGGTGGTAGAGGCTAAGACAGTAGAGCAAGACAGACTTGGGATAGGCATAAGAATATCCTTACAAAGGATAAAATTATTTATCTGCCATCAAATTCTATGTTTCTATGTTACATACTCCACCTCCATTTCCCCGTACAGCTATCTCCCCGCCTCATTCTCAGACTTCACCTCATAAATGTACTAAAGGAGTGTGTTACCCAATTATGAAGAAGGGAGGAGGGGTAGTATGGCCAGCTTCTCTTGCAATCCTTGTCCGTAATCCTTGGCTCTTCACATTGTATTCTTTTATGGCCTTTTCTCTTCTCAGTTGCTACAAAACAGGTCTTGCTAGGCCATTTCTCAATTTAATTTTTTTTAATTAATCAATTGAATCATTATGAGTTGTGAGGTGGTCAAAATTGGAACTGACTGGAAAATATTGTTATTGAGGTTAATAATACTGCAGGAACAAAAACAGGCCCAAATGACATGATTTTAGCTGTTTTTGTCAATATTTTTTGTAAATCCAAAACCAAAACACACGAGGGTGGCTTTGGCAAAACCAAAACATGACCATAAATTAACACAGGGCTCCGCGCACTTCTCTAATACAAATCTTTCTTTAAAGTAATTTCATTTAAAACAATGATTTTGTTTGTTTTTAGATCCATGTAAATCCGTCACATGCAGAAATCAAGAGCATTGTGTAAATATTGATGAAAAGCCTGTTTGTGTCCCCGACTATATAAGCTCCTGCACGGTGTGGGGAGATCCTCACTATACGACCTTTGATGGCTATAGCTATGACTTCCATGGCACATGCACATATGTTTTGGCCACATACATTGGGCTTGATACAACCTTGGAGTCCTTCCGTATTGAGGAGAAGAATGATAACAGAGGAAACCCAACATCCTCTTCTGTCAGACTAGTCAATATCTTTGTGTACAACTTCAACGTTTCTATCATGAAGGACGAATCAGGACAAGTTCGGGTGAGTAACTGACATTCCGCAATTAGGTATTCACATGTCTAAATTTAAGTTTTGTTTATCCTTTTGAACCATACTTACAGTACAGTGCAATTAAAAATGACCATCGGTCAATATTTATTTTATATGTCCGTGCACACAACAAAGTTTGACATATTGTCCAATAATGGCTAATTTCTTTGGCCAAGAAACTGTTCTAATCTGTGTGATTCCCTAGGTTTATGATTGAAACTAAGAATTTATAACTCTTCTGGATCCTGACAATTCAGTTTTCCAATACTACATGTTATTTTACTGGAACATGGGAAAATAATTCTGAATCTAGCATCTCTGTCTCTGTGTCTCTCTCTCTCTGTCTCTTTCTCTCTCTGTCTTTGTCTCTCTCTCCAGATTTTGATGGGGTTTTCACTATTCTATACAGCATTGGTCATTGAAGGTTTAGGTGTATGAAACATTGATCTGTTACAAGAGGGAGCTGAGCAGTGACGATTTTAGTGAAGCAAGTCACAGGAAAAAAAACTTGCACCAAGCTGCTGTATAGGAGCTGGCCAGCATATGAAACTGAGACTTGGAATGAAGCAAGTCACAGAAAAACTTGTGCTGTGTGAGTGACAGACTGCTGCATTGCTAAGGGCTGCACTCTGGCCTTTTGAGACAGAGCCAATCAGAGACAGCAATGTGCCCTGTTACTTAGCAGCCTAGAGAGGTGAGGGAATCAGGGACTGTGAAGGGTCACATCTGAGGCAGACAGAGAGTGAGAGATAGGCTCCAACGAACCCATGAAGATGCCCTGCTGCAGACAAAGAAGCCAGGAAGGAGACAGGGGAGGCATAGCTGTCAGGAAATTAAAAAAAAAACATTGGAACACCATTGAATGATTTCCATTCAATGGTGGCAAACATTGGACCGCCACCATCAATTGGAAAAAACACTAACATCTGAACAAAAACATTACTATGTCCATCCCTATGCTGAACCTGCAGGTGTACTCTGGCCACCACTCCTCCACCATGAAGTGCTCCCTCTTCAGCATGATGTTCTCACTCAGCCACATGCCCTCAGTGAACAGGAGGCACCTCCCATGGAAGTCAGCACTGTTCTCGGTCAGGGGCACCATGTGAGGAATCTCAACAGGAAGCCCAGGAAATACAGGGCACATTGTGCAAAGAGGACATTGCTCATTACCATGTTTGGCAGCTGGGGGGGAGGGTGAGCTAGTAGACTGTGGAAATATTCACAGGTGCAACAACCACGGGGACATTTTGCTGATGATGCTTATGGTAGCTGCCATACAAATATCTCATCCATAATCCTCCTGCTTTTCCCAGCACATTCCAGTGGCCAGGCCCCTGCCAGTTGCAGGGCAGCAGCAGTGGAGATTGCAGGGGGTAGGAGTTAGAAGTAGGAGGTCATTGTGAAATGCAGGGGCTGTAGTTACATGACCTTTTTAAAATTTGAGGGTGAAGATGGACATCTGTAGTCCTGCTTGATAACATCTGAGAGAGTGAGAGAGAGATAGCTGGAAGAAGGAATGCGAGAAGAGGAAGAGGGAGAGTGAAAAGGCAGGAAAAAGGAGAGTAAAAGTTAAGGGTGGAAAAGTGGAAAAGACAGAATAAAGAAAGAGAGATGGTAGGAAAATTATAAGAAATAGAAAGGAGGAAGAGAGATAGATGGTAGAGAAGGGAGAGAGAGCAGGAAGTAGGGGATATATGGGATGAAGTGAGAGAGATAGGAGAAGAGGGAGAAATAGAAGGAAGGAAAAGAGTGTGAGAGAGAGTGAGAAATGGAAGGATGAGGAGGTCCAGAGAGATGAGAGGAAAAGTTGAAGAAAGAGGGATGGGAGAAGAGTGGAAGATAGTGAATAAAAAGTAGTGGGGAGAGAGAATGAGAGTAAGAAGGATAGAGAGAAGGAAGGAAGAGGGAAAATAGAAGAGTGGAAGAGGGAGAGTGAAATAGAAGGGAAGAAAAGGGAGAAAGAGAGAGCGAGCAAGAGAGAAGGGAGGAAGAGGGGGCAGAGAGAGAAATGGAAATAAATAAAAAGAGGGAATAGGGAGAAAGATGAAAGAAAGGAGAGAAAGAGGGATAAAGATGGAGAGAGAGATGACAGGAAGTGGTGGAGAAATGGATGAAGAGTGAGATAGGACGAAGAGGGAGAGAGAGAAAGAGATGGTAGGAAAATAGAGAGGGATAGAGAAATGGAAGGTATAGGGGGCAGGAGAGATAAGAGGAAGAGGGTTAGAAGATGGGAGGAAGAGTCTGAGAAAGAAGGATGGGAGGAAGATGGGGAGGCAGGGAAAATAGAGAAATGGGAGTAAGAGGAGGAGGGAGAGAGAAATGGGAAAATAGAGGATGAGGGGAAGAAAGAGGGATGGGAGGATGAGTGGGAGACACTGAAGAGAGAGAAGTAGGGAGATCAAAATGTGAGAGGAAAAGGGGGACAGAGAGATGAGGTGAAAAGAAGAGAGAGACAGAGGAATGGGGGGAGTAGATGAGGGACAGAGATGGATGGGAGGAAAATGGGGGAAAAATATGGGAAGTTGGGGGAAGAGAGATAAAGAAAATCTGCAACGCCGGAAACAATAGCTAGTAACCCGGCCATGCAGGACCCAAACTACTATGAACCTTTATCAGGTCTATCTTACCAATTAAAATTATTAGATCTATTTAAAGCACCACTTAATTATATTTAGTTTTAGAAAATAAAACAGAGGATTCATTTACTTATTGTACATCCATAATGGCACATTAGAAGAATGGATAACCTTGGTTGAATTCCTTATGTTGTGGTAAATCATACAGCAAATTTACACAATAGACCTAAAACTAATAAAAACATTTTCTCATTTCTAGGTAAATGGTGAAATTGCAAACCTCCCTCTGATTTTACTAAATGGGAAAATCACTGTTACTTACAGTGGGCTATACGCTGTCCTGAAAACTGACTTTGGCCTTCAAGTGAGCTACGACTACAACTGGCATGTGGAAATCACACTCCCCAGCAGCTACTATGCCAGCACAGGTGGCCTCTGTGGAAATTTGAATGGTAATCCTCGTGACGACAAGGTGTCGCCCGACAATGAGAAACTAACTGTAATCACAAAGTGGGCACAGTCATGGAAAGTCATCGAAGATGATGTCTTCTGCTGGGACAGTTGTCATGGCAACTGCCTGGAATGCAATGAGACCAATAAGGCCCTCTATGAAGAAGAACAGTTCTGTGGTATCATCGAGGCCGACGATGGACCTTTTGCAGCTTGCCATAGCACAGTCAGCACCTCCTTATTCTTCGACAATTGTGTAAAGGATCTTTGCAGTCATGATGGGGTGGGCTTATGCCAGGCTTTGGAGGCCTACGCCGCAGCATGTAGAAAGCAAGGTGTGGAGCTACCAGTTTGGAGAGACGCTACTGGATGCAGTAAGTTACTATTATGAGCTATTTTTATGAAATTTACACAATTCATATAAAAGAATTTCAAATAAATAGAAAAAAAATATATAAGTGTTACATTTGTTTTATGATCCTGGTACTGTATGTAGGCCTTTGCCTGTTTCCCCCAGTGTATGATGTATCAGCAAGAAATAAGGTCCTCGCATTGCTCATCTATTTTATTGTTTTTGGTAGAAGCAGTGAAATCTTTTCATTTTACCAAGTCTATTTCCTACCTCTGCCAGGCCAAATTAGCCGAGTAGAGCTGTAGGTAAAGATAATCAAATATCCAGTAGAATTTTTGTTTTTTCAAACAAATTATTGCATTTTTTTCACAAATATAAAAAGTACAAAAACAGAAAGTATCACCAGCAGTGATATCGTAAATGTACAAAATAAAAAAAACTTAAAATAAGTGGAGTGGAACATAAAAGTTTTTGAAAATATATATATATTATTTTATACGCAAACAAAGTAATGTTTTATATTATATTATATATTTGTCTGTGTATTTGATTATCCAATTGGCCACTCAGTTGATAAGAGGCCCAGCAGTGGTGGGTACTTAAATAGCAGACCCAGGGGTGTAACTAGGTATTTGAAAGCCCCATAGCAAAAGTTTGTAAGGGCCCCTATGTACCACCCAATTGTGAAATAATTATATAACACATGTAACTTTGACAATGAAGACGGAGTGTCCCTTAGCTCTGGGCCACATAGCAGCTGCAGCCCTTGCATCTATGGTAATTACGCTCATGAGCAGAGCCAGTCAACATTGCTCTGGAGCGGAGACAGGTGATCCGATGATCAAACCTCCCCACGATCCCTATCACTGCTTCTTGTGCTACAGTGAAGCAGCACTCCCGAGCCTGGCTTGGCAATGCTAGTGCGCATGTCTGAACCGGGGTCCAAACATGTGCACAAAGTGACTGATGCCCAGCAGAGGGAGCCGAACAGGGGCAGACAAATCTGATACTATTTTGCAACCCAGACTTCAGTCCTATAGAAAGGAGTGAGGGCCCGGGAACAAGGACCATCTGTAGATGTTGTAGGTTCCCACTGTCAGGATCTGAAAATGTAGTATTTTCAGAGCTTGATGAATTTTATTCCCCATACTATTGTATGGGGATGCCGGGGATAGGTCATGACTGGTAGATAAGCAGGAAATATCCGTAATATTTGCTGTGTTACCGTTATGATGAAATGTTAATTTTCACCTATTGTTGTACAAATGATGGGATAATGAATAGACCTCCGAGAGGCATAAGCAGACATTGCAAATTACAATCAAATACGGTAAAAAAAGGAGTGTAACTATATAGCACTACACCCCTTAATGTGTGCACTATATAAATATGCGTAACTAGTAATGAGGTACCTATATTTATTACAACACTCCCGTTTATATTCCCAACACATTTTTCTCTGCCATTAATAGGATTATTTCTTTCTTTATTTGGGGTGATAAAAAAGCTAGAATTAAGCCCGACACATTATGTTGATGTAACAGTTTGAGTGCTTTGGCTCTCAACAATTTACAGTTGTATTATGTGACTCCCAATGAACTCATTTGCGGGAGTGGTTGCGAGATTATAGGGGAAGCACACTGAAGGGGTTCCTTGCTGAGCAGACGGGGTCTCTCCTTACTCCTCTACAAGTTTTGTTGACGATACTTAGATCATCCGATGTCGCACCACTGATCCGACAAGCCTCACTCTTATGGCTTTTCGCACAAACTCTCCTTGGGGGTGTCGGAGTTGACCCTGATACTTATTTGAGGTTCAGTGGGACCTTCTCTGGGCAAGATGCATACTGATAACTTTTGGATTAGATACAGTGTTGTTACCATTGGACAGGGTTACCCTGCTGGCCATCTTTGGTATTGCACTTGAGAAAGACTTTCAGTAAAGCTTTATAAAAATATTTTCTGTGCCTGACCACTCTGGTGAAAGTTGTGCTGGCTAGAACTTGGCTTGCATGGATCCCCCTTCCTTTCATATGTGGCAGGCTCTTGTTAATGACTATGAGGACCATGAAAGGTACTTATACACCTCCAGGAATGCTACTCATAATTATCATAAGATTTGGGGTAGCTGGTGTCAGTCTCAATACGGCCTCCACCTGACGGGGGATGGGGATAGTGTTGTTTTTAGAGTTTGCTGTTTATTTATTTTTTGTTTGTTTGTTTATATTGTGTTAGCCTGATTCTGCGCACCATGGGTGATACGTTTATACATAATATTAACTCGATTTTAATTTAAAATCTGTTTATGACTCTTCCTTTTTAAAAAAAATAAATATTATTTAAATAACTTTCATTGACTTTATCATATTTATGTATATTATTATATGTATAATATACCGATTTAGACACTACTTCTTTGACTCCCATATCATATGTCTTATTTGCTATTTATTCTGTTATTGGTTATGTTATGTTAATTTTTATTAAATTATGATAATAAATTCTTAACCCCCCCAAAGAAAAAACAATTAATGAATGTAATATACAAAAATGTATTTTAGTCTAAAATATATATTTTGTCCTTTATGAATAAAAGGAAATATTTTCCAGTTATAATTTGTTTCATCTTCTGCTAGATATGATCTGTCCTGAGAACAGCCACTACGAGTACTGTGCCAGCGCTTGTCCTGCCTCCTGCTCTGACAAAACCGCTCCGGACAGATGCACGGAACCCTGTGTGGAGGCGTGTCAATGTAACGAGGGACACGTCTCTAGCGCTGGCAATTGTATTGATGTCCCATCATGCGGCTGCTTCTATAACAATCTCTACTACAAGCCCGGCCAGGAGTTTTGGGCTGACGATAAATGCAGTGTGCTCTGCAAGTGCGATCCCTCCCTGGGGGTGGTAGTGTGCACGGAAAAGCCGTGCCAAAATAACACAAAGTGTATGATAAGAAATGGAATTAGGGACTGCTACCCAGTAAGTTACTCCATGTGTGTCAGTACCGGGGACCCCCACTACACTACTTTTGATGGGAAGAAATACGACTTCATGGGAACCTGCATCTACCAAATGACTGGAGTTTGCGTCACAGATCCTAACCTCGTCCCTTTCCAAGTTAAAGTACAAAACGAGAAGAGGGGAAGCAAAGATGTGTCCTATACAAAGTCAGTGACCTTAGAAGTATACAACCAAAGCATCACACTAACCAGGGACTATCCACACAGGGTTATGGTAGGTATTTTATAAAAGTATTCTATGTAACAACGTATCCATAATAGTATTCTATGTAACAACGTATCCATAATAGTATTCTATGTAACAACGTATCCATAATAGTATTCTATGTAACAACGTATCCATAATAGTATTCTATGTAACAACGTATCCATAATAGTATTCTATGTAACAATGTATCCATAATAGTATTCTATGTAACAACGTATCCATAATAGTATTCTATGTAACAACGTATCCATAATAGTATTCTATGTAACAATGTATCCATAATAGTATTCTATGTAACAACGTATCCATAATAGCACTGAGATCTAACATGACCAGAACTGCTCCATAACTCTGTGGATCTGATGTCATTTGGCGTAATGTGTGGCATCAGTCTTGTTTCAGACGATGTTTGGCTACAGCTAGAGATTGCAGCAATAAACCATTAAACTAATCTGAATTTAAAGGAATGTGATTGGTTACAGTAGAAGCCTTCACCGATGACTTTTGCTTTTGGCATTACGTATTAATGAGTTCATATACAGCAGCATATGTTTAAGTGGGTGTGGTACAATATGCCAACATCCAGAATGTCAACACCAGAATGTTGCCATGGTCTAAATGTCGACATTCAAATTGCTGACATGGGCGCTATGTTGACATTCAAAATATGTTGACATTCAAAATTTAAACATTGCCAGAATGTCGACATCATGTCAACATAGTGTTTTTAGCTGATTGTGGCCCTAACCCTAAGGGCAGCCTATCTCTAACCCTACCCTAATCCTAACCATAGCTTAAAATTAAACCTACCCCTAACACTAAAACGGACTGTCGACATTCTGCCTGCCAACTTTTACGATGTCAAAATTATGTCCATGTCTACATGCAAAATGTTGCCATTCAGACCAAGTCTGCGCTCTAATGTCAACATTTTTGAATGTCGACATTCTGATTGCCGACATAATGACTGCATGCCTTTTTGGTGGCTTATTGGTGTTTAACCACCTTGCATCAGTCACAATTATCTGTTGTCACTTTTTTTTTTTTTTTAGGTCAATGGCGTTGCCAATTATATACCTTGGTCGCTGAATTCCAACCAGATAAAAGCATTTATGAATGGAGAACACGCCTTCGTCAGGACTGATTTTGACGTAACAGTGAATTATAACTGGGACAGTTATGCGCGGGTCACGGTGCCCAATACCTACGCTGGAGCACTATGCGGCCTCTGCGGAAACTTCAATCAGGATCCGAGTGATGACCTGACCCCAGCAGACGACAAAGTAAATGAAATTAAGTTTGCAGACAGGTATAAGGTGGGTGAAACGGCCGGATGTAGCGGAGGCTGCAAAGGAGAATGTCCCCAGTGCAGTGATGAGCAAGTACTCAAGTACTCGAACCAGGCGTATTGTGGCATTCTCATCAAGAAGGACGGACCACTAAGTAGCTGCTACGCGACCATTGATCCATCTTCATATTTCACTGACTGTGTGTATGATAGCTGTCAGTATATGGGCCAATACTCTGCTGTATGTGGGGCCATTGCCAGATACGTTGCCGAGTGTCAAGATAAAGGGATCGAGGTTGGAGAATGGAGGAAATTTACAATCTGTGGTAAGTATTAAAATTATAGACACCTGCTTTTATTAGCAGTCTCTGGGGGCTGGTTCTAAGTCGGACGATGTGGCACCTGCGTCTCTATGCTAATGCTGCTACAAAGCTTTTCCCAGGTAGACATCCATGCGTCCGAATGTGCCAAAGCTGAGATGGCCGCTGTCTGTTTCCGTAATGTCACTTAGCAGGTGCAGTTTCTCTGCCTGAGTGTGGCCTCCTATGTCAGCGGTTCAGTGTCTTTATACATAAACACTTTCAGCGATACACTCGCGACACTCCCATAATACCCCATGTCTCTGTGCATCTCTTTAGCCAACCCCGTTACCTCCCAGTCAGCGCCCAGTAATGCTCCTTACATTTCTGCTACCGTGTGCCTACATTTCATCTATGACTGTCTTCTAACAATATCGGGATGCGTTGCCGGTGCGACTCAGACAGGTGCAGATGAAAAAACATTGGACCTTCGTGTGAATACCGGCATAGCGTGCGACTCAGAACCAGGTTCTCTATGTGTTTTAGCAATAACACGAATGATAAATATAATTTATCCATATATCATTGCTTGGTGAAGCAATCAGATAACCTCAACCTCAATTAATGTAGTCTTGATTAACATCTGATAACCAAATCCAATTTTAATTGTGTCTGCTGAATATTTCGAACAAACATGGGCCACCAGACTGTGGCAAAGGTGAGAAAGGCTGGATCAAATAATCTAATACATGTTCTACACTCTTTTTTCAGAACCTTTCTGTCCCCCAAATAGTCACTATGAGCTCTGTGGGCCTGGCTGCCGTGCTACGTGTTCAAACATTAATTTAGCTTCTGACTGCAAGAAGACCTGCACAGAAGGATGTTATTGTGACAGTAACTTTGTGCTCAGTGGAGACACCTGTGTCTCCATCTCTGAATGTGGCTGTGACTTCAATAACACTTACCACCAGAGAGGCGAGATATTTTACCCTGGAGAGCGATGCAATGAGCAGTGCCAGTGTAAGGACAATGGGGAAGTCCAGTGCCAAGCAGCGTCTTGTGGCCCCAATGAAGAGTGTACATTGGTCAATGGAGTCATCAGCTGCCATTCTAAGACCACTGGCACTTGCCTTGGGGCCGGAAACAGCCACTTCCTGTCGTTTGATGGTCTTGCCTACCTCTTCCAAGGCTCGTGTTCCTACATTGTGGCTGAAGTCTGCCGTAATAACATAGAGCTGGGGAACTTTTCGATTGTTGCAGAGAGTGAAAAAGGCAACATTTTTGGGATAAGTGCATTGAGAGTGAATGTATATGGCTATGAGATTACCATGGAGCGCGGTACACCATGGCAAGTGAAGGTAAGTCATTAGTAATAGTAAGCTTCCAAAATTCATCTATGGTCTCAGTTGGATAATCCATTGACCTGTTATGGAGCCATTAGATTTGATGGGAATTTACTTTTCATTGTACGTTTGACTTCCTGTCTGAGAACCTATCATCTAATCCTTACAATGTCTGTAGTGAAGATGTAAAATGTTTCTGCTATGGTAAAAAAACGTAACTGAATGCTGATATATCTATCTAAAATATGATGGCGCTGCACATTTTCTGTCTAAATTATTTATTTTTCTGATCAACCAAATCTGATGTATTTATTTTGAAAAACCTTGTTTTAAAGTCTTTTCCATCTGATGAATTTCTTGGGCTTGTATATGCCTAGCAACATTAACTGCACATATTTCTCTAACTTTCTTAGCTTAATAGACGTGTAATGATTCCACCAGTCAATGTTGTTCGTCACAATCTGAAAGGCTCTATGCATTAAATACAATCATATTTGGAGAAGATCTTACTAATGTATTAGAAGGCAACCAAAATAAACATATATGCCTGATGATATAAAGAGATGGCTAAAGTGCATAGAACAGTGGTTCTCAAACTCATTCTGTGAGGAGACCTGGAAAACATGCACCGTTTGGGGTCCTGAGGAGTGTTTGAGAACCTGTGGCATAGAATGAACATTAAACTACAATAATGTTTATGCATTTCTTAATGTTGTACAGGGCAAACAAATGCACTAAGGATATAAAAGGAGCAAAGTCCTTTTCAATCGCTAATCATTTTAATAAGGTCACATGTCTCTTCCCAGGTTAATGAGGAGGATCACATTCTGCCTCTTATTTTGGAGAATGGAAAAACTCATATCAACCAGGAAGGCTCCAATATAGTACTACAGACGGACTTTGAGCTGCTTGTGCTGTACGATTTAGCTAACTCGATTCATATTACAGTCCCTGGTGTGTATCAAAGTTCCATGTGTGGCCTGTGTGGTGATTTCAATGGCGAGCCCAGCGATGACCTCCGCCTGCCATCTGGGCAGCTGTCCACCAGCGTGGAGGAGTTTGCGGCAGCTTGGAGTGCAGACCCGCAGGTGACAGATTGCAGCTGTAAAGAGAATTGCAAAGGTTGTGAGGAACTGAGGGCTGCCATATTCAGCCGGGACGAGGCATGTGGGCTGCTGCTGTCTGAAGATGGGCCGTTTGTGGACTGCCACAAGCTTGTTAATGCCACTGATTACTTTAACCAGTGTCTGTTTGATATGTGTGCAAGTGACGGTCAAGAGCAGACCCTATGTGAGAGCCTTCAGGCTTATGCGACTGCTTGCCAGGCTTCTGGAGCCGATATCAAACAATGGAGGTCACCCACGTTCTGCTGTAAGTAGCTCTATCTTCTGTTACTAATGGAGGCCCATCATGTATACTCCATGAAGGAACCAGATGCAGTACATTAATCACTTTGCTTTGGCCCACAGCACCGCGTTGCCCAGAGAACAGTCACTATGAGTTGTGCGCTCGCACGTGTGACGTCACGTGTTCTGGGCTGATAGCACCTGCTTTCTGCGCGGGACTATGCTCAGAGGGTTGTGAGTGTGATGAAGGATTCCTTTTTGAAGGTGGTTACTGCGTGTCTATGGACAAATGTGGATGTTTTTACAATGGAAGATCTTACAATGTAAGTTCTACTAGTCCCATTATTTTACCATCATTATTGTTACTGTTACAATATTAGGGAGAAATTGATTAATAAGACTCAAGGGCAGAGTCAGCAAATTTGAATGGCATACTGTATCTTGCGTTGTTTAGTTCTGTGCATGCTCAGTAAGTGAATGTATGTATACAACCGTAGGGAGGGGCTCTAGACTGCAAACCCTAATAGTAATGAAAGGTGCCATCATGCTGAGATTTGAAAGTAATATATACAGAAAAAGGGTATGTGTTTATGATGCCGGTGGTTGCTATGCCGACCGCCGGCATCTCCACTACAAAATCCCAGCGAGGGTTAATTAACCTACGCCGGCAGACCGGCGCCCAGCATCTCGATCGAAGGGATGCCGGGCACCGAGCGCAGACTGCTGCGGGGGGGGTTTAGGCTTACGGTTCCGGGGAGGACTTAGGGTTAGGCACCCCCCTGGAGGTTAGGGTTAGGCTAGGAGGAGGGAGGGTTAGGCACCCCCCGGGGGACCTAGGTTTACATGGCAGGGAAAGAGGGGTTAGGTTTAGGCACTTAGGGGGGGGATTAGGGTTAGGCACGGGGGGGAGGTTAGGGTTAGGGACCCTAAAGGAGGGTTAGGGAGTAGATTAGGTTAGATAATACTTACCTTTCGCACGATCGGGATTTCCTTCCACGTCGGGCTGGTGCTGCCGGAATTTGCGGCCGGCGGTGTAACATATGTATTCCAGAAAATTTGTTGCAGATGCACTATGCGATCATTACTGTTCACATCTAAATGTATTTTGCAATTAAATATAATTTCAGAGGTGGTTGGCATATCAGTGGCCAATGATACGGGCCTGCCCACCAGCGTCAAGGTCCCCTCATTGAGCAAGTCCCTAACACTCTGGGGTTAGTTAGTTGAACATGACAGTATTGATATGTTCATGATGTCAACAATCGGCACCGATGTAATGTCAACATTGTTGAAAATTTTCTGTTATTCTACAATATCTCTTCCCCACACCCTAATGCTAACCCTAATGGAAATGTCAATATTATGACAATGTTGACATTTTCTATGCCAACGTTCTCTCAATGTCGACAATTTAACCATGTCAACATCATGAATGGCAACCTTCTGCTGTTGACACTCTGAATGTCCCTCGACAATCTAACCTGGGAAATGACATGGATTTTTGGATAAAATGTTAATACGGAATTTGAGATTAGTAATCATCCAAGTTATTACTGAAGTATGGCCTGGTTACCTGTTGGCATTCGTAGGGCCTTCTTTGTGCATAGCTCAGACATGCCCCCAAGCCACACTCTCATTCAGCCGGCTCATCTCTTCCTGGGGTGGCACTGGATCGGTGAATCTTCTGATGACGCTGCCTGTGCTGCCCTACTCCAAGGACCACGGCCAGGATCGGTGTCTGCCGAATACGGTGCAGTCACTGCAATTAATATTATTATTTATTATTATTAATAATAATAATCAGTACACCACATACAAAAAAGTCAGGCTATTATGCTAGACTGTCCTTGTCATATATATCTTTGTCAAAAATTTTTTTATTTCTCTTCTCTTACAGCTTGGGGATTCAATTGTGTCAGAAGACTGTCACCAACGCTGCACATGTCAGAATGGTGGTGTTGAGTGCACCGATCTGGGTTGCTTAGACACTGAGTATTGCGGTCTGCAGGAAGGAATACGAGGCTGCTTTCAGAAACACGGCACCTGTACCCTTAGCGCTAAGGGCAGCCTAATGTCATTTGACAAGTTGTCAGGCTCAGTTGCAGCTGACAATACCTTTGACCTTGCCTCCGTGTGCGACCTCGAGGATGACTCTTGGTTCCGACTGGTTGTGATTACCCAGAGTTGCATAAAGGATGATGAAAGTGAAATTTCTGCAGTTCACGCCTATTTCCACGATGTCTCCATTGCGTTAGCGCTAAATGGAAAGGCTTGGGTAAGATCCACAGTATAAATGTGGCCTCGTAAGATAACTAGAGGGGAATATGCTAGAGATAAGCGATACAAAGAAGATTACACTCATCAAATTGATGGTCAACCTGTGTACAAAGTTCTGCGATGCGGTGGACGCGGCTTTTTCTCACGCCAAGTTCTGTGGTGCTTCATCTGCAACTTTTTACATTTTTAACTTTAAAACCAATTCTTGCGTTGTGAAAGTCGCAGCCCATTATCTCTAGTGCACTGCGAGTGGTGTTTCAAAGCATCTGAGAATATGATGCAAAATTTAAAGAAAAAAATGGTATACTACACCTCTCGGAGCAGCTAAGTCGCACCGAGTGCCCCACACCATATAGGGCGTATAAAGTGTATGAGGTCCCACCTGTAAGAAAGGTTTTAATCTCCATAAGAAAAGTACAAAGTCTATAGTCACACACTACTGTCCGAGGATGTCACTGGTTCATGTGAAGCAACCAGTCATTTTTTTCACTTTTGGTGAAAAATTGTATTAAATAATAGAGAATAAATATAGTGTTTTATATTATCACATGGCTGACCAGACTGTGGAAGATGTCTTCCAGAGATAACTTATTGTTGTCCTTTATTGTAATTGTTTGCTTGTATTTTAGGCGAATGGTCGACCAGTTAGTCTTCCTTATACATCCGGCTCTGTGACAGTGGAGTCCACAGATGAAGGTGCACAGATAAGGAGAGGCAAAGACATGGAGTTTAGAATGAACAAGAACGGAGACCTCATCCTCAGTGTGGAACAGCAATTCACTGAGTCTCTATGTGGGGTCTGTGGGAATTTTAACAGGAAAAAGTCGGATGATCTTCAGGGTCCAGGAGGAAAGTCCGTTTCAAACTTTGCTGAGTTCATTGCATCTTGGAGAGCCCTAGACTTTGCCAGATGGTAAGAGTCCTCTTTGACCTAGCTGTCCATATGAAAACATATAATGGCGTTGTCTAGTTCTTGAAGTACAAATCCATAACCTTGATTACTAAAAACACAGCCCCATGCTTTTATAAGGAGAGTAACTTATGCTCCGCTCCTGGCACATCATATATCAATGCTCCAACATGATGCTCTCTCTCAGAACTAAAAACCATGGTTGGACGTTGGTCTACTGTTACCCAATGACCTGGATAGCTAGGTCCCCTTATCCAGTTACTTGAGCAACAATTAGCAATTAGCTATCAGCCAAGAGCTAGATAGAAGAAATAGCAAAATGTTTCATTAGAGATGATTTGCATCTAAAACCGTGAACCGTGACAAGGAGGCAGAGTGTGGAAAGCGGGTGCAACCAAAAAGAGCTCCTAGTAAACAGATCGGCATCATCCCATGTTACTTATAACATCTGCCTGCCTGTTCTGGGCTCTAAAATGGGCACAAGCAAATAACCGCAGACATGGGGAGACAGTAACCGTCTGCTCAGAGCGGAGTTACCGGCCTGATAAGGATTTTATTACATTTTAGGATTACTCTAGATGTGGTTTTAGGCAGGGATGGGGCCATGCTCGCTCGCTCGCTCGCTCGCTCGCTCCCTTCCTGTTAGCAGCCCTTTTATATCTGCTGTCCTGCCCTATCACTCCTTTACTTGTATGCAATAGGGACTGGGTGGTCTAGTAGGGAGTAACATGGAGGACAAAACAGCTGGTAACGTCACAGGTAAAAATGAGATGGCTGCTTCCCCTAAAGGGCCTATTTAATATCACCAACGGGCCCGTTATACATGCAGGAACACCAGTTTCTGCATGTTTTAAGTATTTAATTAATACCAGTTACTTATATAGCGCACACATATTCCGCAGCGCTGTACAGAGAATATTTGGCCATTCACATCAGTCCCTGCTTACGCTCTATATTCCCTGTCACATGCTTACACATATACACATTAGGGGTAATTTTGCTAGGAGCCAATTAACCTACCAGTATATTTTTGGAGTGTGGGAGGAACTGGAGCACCCAGATTAAACCCACGCAAGCACAGGGAGAAGATACATATTCCACACAGTTAGGGCCATGATGGGAATTGAACCCACAACCTCAGTGCTGTGAGGCAGCAATGCTAACCATTACACCATCTGTGCTGTAGTAACAGGCCCATTCATTATTAGGGGCCATATAGGAATGCCCAGTATTCAGGACACTGTAATAACTGAACGTTTTTGGAATTTGCTTGCGTGAACCAATGGCGTCTTCAGATCCCTCCACCGCCTCAGATCACGAATGCACACAAGGCCGGCCCAGCAGTACTAAGGAACACTAATACTTTGGTAGCAGTGTTACTGATCACGGGGACAGCCGCTTTTCAAGAGCAGCTTACCCCACACTGGAGAAATGCTGAATTGCTCTGGTAATTATTGTTTCCACCATTAGGTACTTAATCATCGTGGGCCAAACAGCTCCTATTCAATAGGAATAGGCCCCATAATGTTATAGGTCAATGCTTAGTTAAAATAAATCCCTTCAGGGTCTAGTAAAACCATGTTACACAGCAGGTGGGGCAGATTTAAAATGTGGAGATTTAGAGTTGGGAGGGGTTTGTGCTGCATGAAAAAAAGAAATAAATCCATTTGCACCTCACACATTGCAGAACGGATCTCCTCTGACTCCCTGTGCCCCAAATAAATTGGCAGTTAAGTGGTGAAGATAAAATAAAAAAATATATAGAACATATATATATATATATATATATATATATATATATATATATATATATTAGGGATGTGCAGGCTCGGATAGGTTCGAGTTTGCACGTGGAGTTCGGATTTTTCCCTCCAAAAAAACGGAACTCAGAACGAGGCAAAACGTCATCTTACATGGACGAACATCATCATTCCTGGTCTTTTGTCCAGGAATGATGATGTTCGTCCATGTAAGATGACGTTTTGCCTCGTTCTGAGTTCCGTTTTTTTGGAGGGAAAAATCCGAACTCCACGTGCAAACTCGAACCTATCCGAGCCTGCACATCCCTAATATATATATATATATACACTGTATATATATATATATCACTCCAGGTCTGGCTCTCCCAGGTATTTAAACAGTAAGTGACCAGTTGCCCTCATAAGTAAAATTAGTATATACTTAACATCTGGATGCGACACCCACGGTTCTTGCAAAAACGATTTAATAAGTCAGCAATGTTTCCGTGCCATGTATACACAAGCACTGTCCTCAGCTGAGGACAGTGCCTGTGTATAGGTGGCATTGAAATGTTGCTGACTGTTATGTTATTAAATCTTTTTTGCAAGAACCATGAGTGCCGCATCCAGATGTTAAGTATATGTATGTGTATGTATGTATATATATATATGTATATATATATATATATATTTATTAATAATAAAATATATTTTATACAGCGTGTATAAATTAAAATGAATTGTTCTTTAAATAAATATGTATTGTAAAAAATATTTACATAATACTATATAATAAATATCTATCTCGTTAAGTTGCGCTGTATTGTTAAAGCCCCGGGAAATAAGTGTCACCATACAGATTACCCAATACAGTATGTTTCTCTATTACAGTTAAGTTTAAAACTATCTCCGCTCCTTTTTCATCAATTTAATGTGTTCAATAGATTTTATTGACAATGTTTTCAAATCATCTTCTTGACAACTTAAAACATTGTTATAAAGTATTTAGAACATCCCATCTATTTTTTCCAAAATAGGGATTTTTTAAATAGCATGTGGTCCATACTACAAGGTATTGACTGAAGCCATACTGGATTATATATTTCATACTGTATCACAAATATGGACCTACAGTTTGATAAATCATTAAATATAAATGTAAAATCTTTTGACACATAAGACACAATCTATAAATTCCCTTCCTTATAGAATAAAAGGGGGTTTGGGGTTTTCAGACTTTCTAAAGAGTACCTTACCTTTGTCTTCAATGACAGGACTAAATTAACAACCAATTTTAGGGGATAGTTTTTTCATATGATTTTCCTAATATTTGATGTATGCCAGGTATATACTGTTAGAAAAGAAATGGTCTTATGGCAATTCTTACTCAGTTTTGATTTCTCTACCATACATCCATATTTTTCTTCATTACAACCTGATGTATAGTACCTGTGTAATTTTACCAAAAGCTTAGACTAAAATAAAACACTCGGATATTCCTGTTGTAAAAAATTATTTACTGTATATAAACCACAGGCTTGTCATTTATAAGCTTTATCTGTACAATAATTAAGTTTTAGTCTAAGGAATTAACCTTTAAGGATATTATCCCACCAGGAAATTAAATGGCTAGTTTTATAGTTAAGGTATCTGTTTTAAACCCCTTCCTTTACACACGTTTCCATTATTAGTCTCCCATACTTTACCAATTATGTCTAATTGAATGGGACATAGAATGCAGGCGCACACACTAAGAACAATGATAATCAAAATAATCCTGATAAACTCTACTATTAACTTGGAGTATAAGTAAGGTTCTTAGTACATATTTTCCCATCCACCACTTCAATGTGACCCCCATAAGGTGGGTCCCTAATGCTAACACATTAAGTCAATTTATTCAGGACTTACCTCTAATAGTGCCCATTCTAATATGTAGACAAAAATGTAAGAACATGGGCTGATTAAAAACACTGAAGGGCAGATGGGCATAGCAGCATCTCTTACTATGTTTAAACTTAGGGTGTGCAGTCCAAGCCCACTCCCCCTTTTTAATCGTGTAATATGTAATGTGCCTGTAATTGAGAGAAGGATCTAAATAACTAGTACATTTGAAACCAAAATTAATGTCACAAATTGAAATAACAAAATCAAAGATAGAATCAACATACCGATTCTAAACTATAAAAAAGTCATCAATATACCCAACATAGCATACCAAGTTGATCCCCGAATGTACTGTACTTATCTGCTCTTCCATGAAGAGCCCCATATAGAGGATAGCATAACATGGTATGAATTGGGTTCCCATAGATGTGACCAGTGTTTTAAATAAAATGTTGCATCAAAACAAAATTGTGCATCAATAGCTGATGAGACAAAATCGTGCAGTCTGAGGCAGAGAACAGTCACATTTTGAAAGAAACACTGTACTGCCTTAATTCCAATGTTATGTGGAAGACTTTTATGCAATGATTCATCATCACAAGTTTGTAAGTAATAATAATTACTTCTCCATTTTATGAGGGATATGTACGAAGTCTTATGCTGCATACACACGTAAAGATTTTCTGTCCAACCATCCAACTAGGTGATTGGTTGGAATGAAAATCTGGTAACGTATGGGAGTAAATTATGATCAGCAATTTGCTACAAAATGCCAGAAAACAGATGAAAATTGTCGTTCAGACAAGTTTGTTAAATGTTTGATCTAAACAATTTGTTCAAACTACAGTTTTTGTCCATTTTCCGGCATTTGGGAGCAAATTGCTGATTGTCATTTGCTTTCATACCTTACCAGATTTTCTTTCCAACCAATCAACTAGTTGGATAGAAAATCTTTATGTGTTTACCCAGCTTTAGACTGAGATAAATTACCAACCAATTAGCTCCTAACTGTCATGTTACAGGCTGTGTTTGAAAAATTACAGTTAGGAGCTGATTGGTTGGTACTTTATCTCTCGCCAAGGCTTAGCACATCTCCCCCTATATCTATCTATATATAATATATATATAAACTAGGGGTGTGCACCGGCCACTTTTCGTGTTTTGTGTTTTGGTTTTGGATCTGGATCTTTCTTCGTGTTTTGGATCTGGATTGGTTTTGCCAAAACCACCCTTCCGTGTTTTGGGTTCTGGGTTTTGTGTTTTGGATCTGTATTTTTTTTTAAAAAAGCATAAAAACAGCTAAAATCACATAATTTGTTGGTTTCTCTGCTCCTATGCTATTATTAACCTCAATAACCTTAATTTCCACTCATTTCCAGTCTATTCTGAACACCTCACACCTCACAATAGTGTTTTCATGTCCAAAAGGTTGCACCGAGGTAGCTGGATGACTATGCTAAGCGACACGAGTGGGCGGCACAAACACGTGACCCATCTAGGAGTGACACTGCAGTGGCAGACAGGATGGCAGTTAGAAAAACTAGGCCCCAAACTGTACATAATGCAAAGAAAAAAAAGAAGTGCAAGATGGAATTGTCCTTGGGCCCTCCCACCCACCCTTATGTTGTATAAACAGGACATGCACACTTTAACAAATCAATCATTTCAGCGCCAGGGTCTGCCACACAACTGTGGCTGAAATGATTGGTTCGTTTGGGCCCCCACAAAACAAGCTGGAAATTAATGTGTCCCTGCACAAACTGGCTCTACGGAGGCAAGATGTCATCCTCATCCTCCTCATCCACCGATTCCTCACCCTCTTCAGTGTGTACATCCTCATCCTCACAAAGTATTAACTCGTCCCCACTTGAATCCACCACCACAGGTCCCTCTGTACCTTCTGGAGGCTGGTCTCCCTGGAAGAGCTGATAATTCATTTTGATGAACATCATCTTCTCCACATTCTGTGGAAGCAACCTCCTACGCCTTTCGCTGACAAGGTTCCCGGCTGCACTAAACACTCTTTCGGAGTACACACTGGAGGGGGGGCAACTCAGGTAAAATAGAGCCAGCTTGTACAGGGGCCTCCAAATTGCCTCTTTTTCCTGCCAGTACAGGTATGGACTGTCTGACATGCCTACTTGGATGCTGTCACCGATGTAATCCTCCACCATTCTGTCAATGGTGACAGTATCATATGCAGTGACAGTAGACATGTCAGAAATTGTTGCCAGGTCCTTCAGTCCAGACCAGATGTCCAAACTTGGTCCTGCCTGCCCTGCATCACCGCCAGCGGGTTGCTTAGGATACCTAAGTTTTTTCCTGGCAGCCCCAGTTGCGGGAGAAAATGAAGAAGGAGCCGTTGACGTGTCACGTTCCGCTTCAGCTGACAGTGTGTTCACCAGCAGGTCTTTGCACCTCTGCAGGCTTGTGTCGGCCGGAAAGAGAGACACCACATAGGCTTTAAACCTAGGATCAAGCACGGTGGCCAAAATGTAGTGGTCTGATTTCAACAGATTGACCACCCTGGAATCCTGGCAAAGCGAATGAAGGGCTTCATCCACAAGTCCCACATGCCGAGCGGAATCGCTCCGTCTTAGCTCCTCCTTCACTTTCTCCAGCTGCTTCTGCAAAAGCCTGATGAGGGGAATGACCTGACTCAAGCTGGCTGTGTCTGAACTGACTTCACGTGTGGCAAGTTCGAAGGGCTCGAGAACCTTGCACAACACGGAAATCATTCTCCACTGCGCTTGAGTCAGGTGCATACCCCCTCCTTTGCCTATGTCATAGGTGGATGTATAGGCTTGTATGGCCTTTTGCTGCTCCTCCATCCTCTGAAGCATATAGAGGGTTGAGTTCCACCGCGTCACAACCTCTTGCTTCAGGTGATGGCGGGGCAGGTTCAAGAGTGTTTGCTGGCGCTCCAGTCTTCGGCACGCAGTCGCTGAATGGCGAAAGTGGCCAGAAATTTTTCGGGCCACCCAAAGCGTCTCCTGCACGCCCCTGTCGCTTTTCAGAAAATTCTGCACCACCAAGTTTATTGTGTGAGCAAAACATGGGACGTGCTGGAATTTGCCCAGATGTAATGCCCGCACAATATTGGTGGCGTTGTCAGATATCACAAATCCCCAGGAGAGTCTAAGTGGGGTAAGCCACTGGGCGATGATTTCCCTCAGTTTCTCTAAGAGGTTGTCGGCGGTGTGCCTCTTACTGAAACCGGTGATACACAGCGTAGCCTGCCTTGTAACGAGCTGGCGTTTCTGAGATGCTGCTACTGGTGACGCTGCTGCTGTTGCTGCGTAAGGTGATACATCTACCCAGTGGGCTGTCACAGTCATATAGTCCTTAGTCTGCCCTGTTCCACTTGTCCACATGTCCGTGGTTAAGTGGACATTGTGTACAACGGCATTTTTCAGGACACTGAGGACACTTTTTCTGACGTTTCTGTACAGTCTCGGTATCGCCTGCCTAGTGAAGTGGAATCTAGACGGGATTTGGAACCGGGGACACACTACCTCCATCAATTGTCTAAATCCCACTGCACTAATGGCGGATACCGGACGCACGTCTAACACCAACATAGCAGTCAAGGCCTCAGTTATACGTTTTGCTTCAGGATGACTGCTGTCGTACTTCATCCTCCTCGCTAAGGACTGTTGGAGGGTCAATTGTTTAGTAAAAGTAGTGGTGTTCCTACTTCCTCTCTGGGATGATGAACGACTCCCAGCAGCAGCAACAGCAGCAGCGGCAGCAGTAGGCGTAGCAATGCAGGATCCTCCAGAGGAATCCCGGATAGGAGAGTCAGTCATGCCAGTGACATGGCCTGCAGGACTACTTCCGATCCTGACTAAGGAGGAAATTGACGAGGAGGGAGTTGATGGTGTGGTTTGCAGGCGCTTGGATACAACAGGACAACGGGATTTAGGTGTCCCTGGACTGCTTACGGTCTTAGCCAAAGTTTCTGAACTTGACAGTAACTTTTTATGAACGCGCTGCAGGTGCCGTATAAGGGAGGATGTTCCTAGGTGGTTGACGTCCCTACCCCTACTTATTTCACCTTTACATATGGTACATATGGCAAGACAGTTGTTGTCCGGATTTGGATAGAAATATTGCCAGACCAAAGAGGTGGAATGTTTGGTCTTCTGCCCAGGCATGACCGTGATGGGCTTTTTCATCCCACGGACAACAACTGTCTCCCCCGGAGCCTGATTTAAACAAACCACATCACCATCAGAATCCTCCTCGCCAACTTCCTCCTCAGCGCCAGCTACACCAGTATCCTCATCCTGTTGTACTTCAACAGTGACATCTTCAATTTGCATATCAGCAAGTGGACTGTGGGTGCTCCTTTCAGCACTTGCAGGGGGCGTGCAAATGGTGGAAAGAGCCACCTCTTCCCGTCCAGTGCTGGGAAGGTCAGGCATCGCAACCACCACCACACTTGGACTCTCCTTGGGGATTTGTGATATCTTCTTAGAAAGCACAGTTCTTCGCTGTGCTTTTGCCAGCTTAACTCTTTTGATTTTTTTAGTGGGAGGAGGGCTTCCATCGTCATGTGAAGCTGAACCACTAGTCATGAACATACTAGGGATCGACCTTAGCCGTTCCTTGCCACTCCGTGTCGTAAATGGCATATTGGCAAGTTTACGTTTCTCTTCAGCTGATTTAAATGTCTTTTTCAAGGTCATTTTCCTGAACTTTGCCATTTGGGATTGTATGTGCCCTCTACTATGACATTGGGCATCGGCCTTGGCAGACGACGTTGATGGCATGTTATCGTCTATGTCATGACTAGTGGCAGCAGCTTCAGCACTAGGAGGAAGTGGTTCTTGATCTTTCTCTATTTTATTTTTATCGGAGAAAGTTTGGTCCTCCATTTATGTTATATCGATTTGATATATACGTGCGGCTAAACACAGAAAATATTTTTTTTTTTGGTTTGGACTGGAGTGTACTTTGTGGGTTACAGCACCCTTTAACGGTCAAGCCAGCCGGCCCTTTACTTATGACACAGGCGCACGCTTGGCACTACTTTGTTGATGCACGTGCGGCTACTGCGCACACAATTCACAAACACAGAAAATAATTTTTTTTTGGTTTGGACTGGAGTGTACTTTCGGGGGTTACAGCACCCTTTAACGGTCAAGCCAGCCGGCCCTTTACTTATGACACGGGCGCACGCTTGGCACTACTTTGTTGATGCACGTGCGGCTACTGCGCACACAATTCACAAACACAGAAAATAATTTTTTTTTGGTTTGGACTGGAGTGTACTTTCGGGGGTTACAGCACCCTTTAACGGTCAAGCCAGCCGGCCCTTTACTTATGACACAGGCGCACGCTTGGCACTACTTTGTTGATGCACGTGCGGCTACTGCGCACACAATTCACAAACACAGAAAATAATTTTTTTTGGGTTTGGACTGGAGTGTACTTTCGGGGGTTACAGCACCCTTTAACGGTCAAGCCAGCCGGCCCTTTACTTATGACACAGGCGCACGCTTGGCACTACTTTGTTGATGCACGTGCGGCTACTGCGCACACAATTCACAAACACAGAAAATAATTTTTTTTGGTTTGGACTGGAGTGTACTTTCGGGGGTTACAGCACCCTTTAACGGTCAAGCCAGCCGGCCCTTTACTTATGACACAGGCGCACGCTTGGCACTACTTTGTTGATGCACGTGCGGCTACTGCGCACACAATTCACAAACACAGAAAATAATTTTTTTTTGGTTTGGACTGGAGTGTACTTTCGGGGGTTACAGCACCCTTTAACGGTCAAGCCAGCCGGCCCTTTACTTATGACACAGGCGCACGCTTGGCACTACTTTGTTGATGCACGTGCGGCTACTGCGCACACAATTCACAAACACAGAAAATAATTTTTTTTTTGGTTTGGACTGGAGTGTACTTTGGGGGTTACAGCACCCTTTAATGGTCAAGCCAGCCGGCCCTTTACTTATGACACAGGCGCACGCTTGGCACTACTTTGTTGATGCACGTGCGGCTACTGCGCACACAATTCACAAACACAGAAAATAATTTTTTTTTTGGTTTGGACTGGAGTGTACTTTCGGGGGTTACAGCACCCTTAACGGTCAAGCCAGCCGGCCCTTTACTTATGACACAGGCGCACGCTTGGCACTACTTTGTTGATGCACGTGCGGCTACTGCGCACACAATTCACAAACACAGAAAATAATTTTTTTTTGGTTTGGACTGGAGTGTACTTTCGGGGGTTACAGCACCCTTTAACGGTCCAGCCAGCCGGCCCTTTATTTATGACACAGGCGCACGCTTGGCACTACTTTGTTGATGCACGTGCGGCTACTGCGCACACAATTCACAAACACAGAAAATAATTTTTTTTTTGGTTTGGACTGGAGTGTACTTTCGGGGGTTACAGCACCCTTAACGGTCAAGCCAGCCGGCCCTTTACTTATGACACAGGTGCACGCTTGGCACTACTTTGTTGATGCACGTGCGGCTACTGCGCACACAATTCACAAACACAGAAAATAATTTTTTTTTTTGGTTTGGACTGGAGTGTACTTTCGGGGGTTACAGCACCCTTAACGGTCAAGCCAGCCGGCCCTTTACTTATGACACAGGCGCACGCTTGGCACTACTTTGTTGATGCACGTGCGGCTACTGCGCACACAATTCACAAACACAGAAAATAATTTTTTTTTTTGGTTTGGACTGGAGTGTACTTTCGGGGGTTACAGCACCCTTAACAGTCAAGCCAGCCGGCCCTTTACTTATGACACAGGCGCACGCTTGGCACTACTTTGTTGATGCACGTGCGGCTACTGCGCACACAATTCACAAACACAGAAAATAATTTTTTTTTGGTTTGGACTGGAGTGTACTTTCGGGGGTTACAGCACCCTTTAACGGTCAAGCCAGCCGGCCCTTTACTTATGACACAGGCGCACGCTTGGCACTACTTTGTTGATGCACGTGCGGCTACTGCGCACACAATTCACAAACACAGAAAATATATTATTTTTTAGCACTTGGGGGGAGCACCCCTGATGGACAGAGCACCCCCTGGACAACACTACAGCACTCCTTTAGGACTGGGACACTGCACAGGACTTTGGAGTGGACACAGCCCCTATGGAGAACTGACTGCACAACACAGTCCAGCCAGCCCCTATGGACTTTGAAGTAGTGGACACAGCCCCTATTAACAACAGCAGCACAACACAGCCAGCCCCTATGGACTTTGAAGTAGTGGACAACAGCAGCACTACACTACACTACACTACACAGCCCTAACTCCCACCCTCCCTCTTCACTGTCCACAGCCGAGTGAGAAAATGGCGCCGACGCGGGTACCTTATATAGGATCCAAAACCCGCGAGACTCGGAAGGCGGGATGATGACGTTTTGCCTCGATTTCAGATCCGAGTCAGGCGGGAAAAGTCGAGCCTGACTCGGATCGGACTCGGATCGGGGGGGCTCGGGGGGGTTCGGATTTCAGAAATCCGAACCCGCTCACCCCTAATATAAACATGTATCTTTAATATAAGATTTCAATGACTCGATGGGACTTTGTTAAAAAAATAAATAAAAAAATAAAAAAAGTCAACAAAATGAATGTCAGATTATTCCTTAAAGACCCTACCCCCAAAATATTTGGTCTACTTGGTCAAGTAAGATAAATTATAATAAGAAGACACCACTGGATGTGGAGAAGCAATCATTGCCAAGTGTCCCTGGAGATTTTATCTTCAACAAGGATTTCATCTAATAATCCTTCAATTTATTCTTATAAAGGGTAATGGGCTTGCCTTATAATTTCCTACTGTATACCAAAATTAGTTTTCCAATATGTAAATGCTTCACACACATAATCCTTTGTGCTTTGCATGACAATCCCACCACCATTACCAACAGGCTCCAGTATATGCTGCCATACAAGGATCCAGTAAGTGATCCGGAGATCTCACCCCTGCGTAAAACTTTGCCAAAGTAGTTTATAGGCTACAATTGGTTCCGCCATCTCAACTTTATTGTTGCACTTAGTGAACGCTTGTTAAAGCTTGACTAATTTTCAATTGAAAACATGGAGACGGCAGTAAGTTAGATTAAAGATTTGCTTTCGGAAATAGCAATGATACTAAAATCATGAATCTTAAAATATAGTCACTGTAGTCCTAATTTTAATTTATACAGTTTAGTAACGATATTTATGGGTTTGAATGTTATCATGTATAGCGTAATACTGTATCACTGATATTATTTAATGGTATATTGTAAATCTGTTATCTCTGCAGTGGCCCATAAGGATTCTTTTGATGTTACATCGGACCCCTCAGAACTCTAACTCTGTATAATTCAGTCTCGTGTTCTTCCTCCAGTCGACCTGAAAATTACATTCAATAAAGAATCATGAAAACCTACCTTTAAAGCAATGAATTTCTAATAATCATTTTATTCAAATTATTTTCTAATCTTTTGTATCGTTCCTCTGAAACTGGGGAATCAGTATATGGGCAACCAAAAAACCCAACTAAACTGTATAACAAGAATGTTGTGAAATATCTAGTTTAATATATTTTTCTATGTTCTTATGTTTCCTGTGTTTTGTTTGAGTTCTTTGTACAACATTATTTTGTATTGCTCACAAATGTACATTAGAAGTTACAGGATAGTGACAGTAAAGGTTGTATCCAATCTACAGGGATTACAGCTGGTCATACTTCAACCGCTTGGCCTGACCCTCCAGTATATCTCATACACCTTCCAGACATAGCACCTGGGAAAATAGGTATTTCCCGGGTCTATCAACCCTGGAAATTCCCAGGTCTTAGTCTGAGACCCCCATTCACACTACACCAAAACCTGGGAAATTCCAGTGTCTGATACATTCACACTGAACCAGAGTCTGCCCTGGAATTTAGTGTTGATTTAAAGGGGATACTTTTTTTTTTTTTTTTTGATCACAGTAATGACATAATATAAAAATTAGCATTTTTAGAGTAAAGGCCACAAAGTTTGTTTCCAATGTTTTTTTTTTATTGAAAACCAATACAGTTTTACATCACAATATAAAAAAAAATTTATGAATATAGCCTATTTTCAGTCTATACAAAGACAAAATTTTCACATAAAGAAAGTTAAACATAAAATAATACACACGTAAATTCATTTGCTCCCCAGCCATGTGGTCTGGATGCCTGCAGGTGAACAGAACAGCCAATGAAAAAGTTTTCTTAAGACCCGGGTCTAAAAACCTGGGTTGGATGCATTCACACTAGATGCTACCCAGGTTGCACCCGGGAAAAACCCTGGTACAGAGCAGAGTCATGGACCCAGAACTTCCACCGGGTCGTTTCTGTTCACACATAGCAAAAACCTGGGTTGAGGTACGTTCATTGCCGAAAACCTGGGTTTTTGCTGTATGTATGAAAGGGTTATAACAGACCTGGGCATTTGGTGTTCAGGTCAGACGTCTGGATCTGATGGAACAGCTACTGCACAATTATCATCTGATGTATCTCCCAAATGTCCCAAGTGTCTGATTTCTCACCAAAAGATGGAGGTCAGAATTCACAATCTTTTTATACCCATACGTGCAAAGATTTGTGACCGACCATGTAGGAGATGTATTAAACCTTCTAAACAGTTGAGAACTGGACAAGTGGAGAAGTTTTCCATAGCAACCAATGATCTGTTACCTATCATTTGATAGACTGTACTTGATAAATACTAGCTAGAGATTTATTGGTAGCTATGTGTAACTTCTCCACTCTTTAGAAAGTTTGATATGTTTCCCATATCTCATATGCTGGAATTAGCAGTTTATTAAGGCATTTCACTATTTTTGTACCATTTTGTATGCACAGAATCCATTATGGGGTTCCAAATTACGGATTAAATATGGAGTGAACGCAGCATACAAGCTCACGTGAGGGCCTGGTTAGCAGTTGTTCTGTGAATACAAGTTATATAACCTGTAAAACGAAGGTCAATCTAAAAAATGTACATGGTTTAATATGTTTTAATTGAGCTGGATTAGTATAGATATAGTAAAACAATTTATGTACTGTACATGTAGTTGTAGTAATAACAGTTTGTGTCCCAGTACACATGAAAGGTTTAGTAGACTAAGGGGACCATTTGTCTACGCATTTTATCATACGCAACAAGTTTTAACACTTGTTGCATAATGATCAACGGTGCACCAGCCAATCAGATCCCAACTCTCATTTTTCATTTACAAACAGATGACCTTTGGGAGCTGATTGGCTGGAGTACAGTTATAAAAGCCTATACAGATACACACAAATGCAGCCAGCAGCCCCCCCACATAAAAAATTAACACCCTTCCCGCAGCAGCTTAGCCATCCAATCCCCCCCGGGCACAGCAATTTAGCCATCCAATACATCCCCCCATGGCAGTTTAGCCATCAGCCCCCGACCGCCCCAAGAACTTACCTGCGGTGAGCGGCGATTGAGCGCGCCGGGGAGGGAAGAATCACTCCTCACCCGGCACAGACAGCAGCAGTCCAGGTCAAGAGGAGGATAGAACTTAGTAGGAAGGCTGCGAGCCTCCACTGCAGCTCCCCCTACAGGCAGCCAAGCCAGCACCAGGCTAGCAGGCACACTTGCCTGCTCATTAAAGGGCTGACTAAGGACACAATGGTAATGTGGGGGGAGGGTGTGCGAGTACAATGCCCTGGCCGGCGGCGCACCCCTCTGCTGGGCTTGCCATGGCACCAGAGGGCACATGCCCCGCTCACCCTGCCCAAGTTATGCCACTGAACACAATCTTGTCAAAGTTCATCATGTAAAGTGGCACATGGTAGAATAGTCTTTGGTTATGTTGTATTTTAAAAATGAACAATTTGTTTAACAAACCATTGACTTCAGCGACAGGGTCTGCCACTTTTGTGGCTGAAGTGTTTGGTTGTTGGGGCCACCACAAAACAATCTACCAATGAGCTTAAGGCAGATAACAGTGTTAATCTCTACAGTTAGAAGCGATCCTCACCATTACCCTCAGTGTTCATATCACACAATATTAGCTCATCCCACTGGAATCCACCATTACAGAAGTCTCTGTACTTAGAATTGTGCTGTTTTTATGATCAGTTTTCCACATTTATTGGAAGCCTCCTATGCCAATTGCTCACAAGGTTCCCGGCTGTACTAAACTCAGAGTACACACTGGAGGGTGGTCAGCTTGCAAAGCTAGTTTGTACAAGGAGCTCCGAAGTGCCTTAACCTCCCCGTATTTAAATAGACTAACCTGCTAATTTGCTGTATTTAATATCATTAAAATGGAGCACTGAGAAAGTAATTAGGTGTAGGTTCTCTTTGAATCTAAAAAGCTTAGGCTACGTACATACCTATAGATAGATATGCATGTCCAATCTGTCTGATGGGAAGAAAAATGTGATCAGTTTTTTAGTGTTTGGGAGCAAATTTATTTGCTCTCATACATTAACAGATTTTCCTTCCCACCAGACATATGTATATGTGTGTATGCAGCCGCTTACACCGGTTTGCGGAGCGTACCTTGTGTAATTTCACTCTGTGTGCCCAGGAGCTGTATGTGCACACTTTCACAATTCTGCCACTTAAGGTGCCCACACACTTAGCGAGGTGTTCATAATGCGATATTGTGTCAGATTTCCCCTTGAACACCCTGGCAGTTGTGGGCACAATTTGGTGTTAAAAACTGTCCAATGTGACAAACAATCTATTGCGCCTCCTAAACTATTCCAGTGCATCGTGATTTATATGGTCAGATCTTGCCTGCAGCAGGCAAGATTTGAAGAAGCGATGTACGACCAGCGGGTCCATGTATCGTGATCGTGAGTGGACACTCACGATTAGGACATTTTACATGATCTGTCGTCACGATGCGTTGGAATTGGGCTGATCGGGCAAAATATCGCCTAATGTGTGGGCACCTTCACTGTGGTCTGTGCCTGGAGAGGTGGGAAGGTGACCATGTGATACCCTACAACTGGTTAGACGTACGAATGAGGTTTCTCGGTTCTCATTCAACACAGAGAGGTAAAGAGGTAATTTATTACAACAAAGAAGTTACATATTATTACATCACATTCATGTAGCATAAATCATAGGTTCACTTTGAAAGGTAATTACTATAACAATTACTTTTACAATGTCAATTCAGATGAAACTAAACAATGACACAAGTTTTTATTGTACAGGAACTTCGCCTCCTGGCTACGATTAGTATCACGCTGCTCCTATGAATTTTAACAGGTTATGGCATGCGACATCATAAAACTGTAGATTTTACTTACTATAACGAAACAGCGACAATAACGGATAACAGTCTATAAATGAATCCTTATGTATGTTAACTATCCTAACGCTTGCTGGCCAGAAGCTACACTTTAATGAATTAATAAAGTATCAAGTCTTGCTAAGTGTACACTGCATTGCCCGGGATACTGGTTAATCCAATTGTCCTTAGCCTGGTTTGTAACTAGAATGGCTCCGCTGGTAAGGAATGTAAGGCGTAGTTATTCCTAACTGCAAATGCTCTTTGTGTCCTAGACAGCCGACATACTGAGACCCAGTTACTGTCTGTACACCCCAAAGCAGCACCTGGGAGGGGGGTGATGAGATATGTTGCAGAAAATGTCACTGCATCTGTAGATTTAGTCCCTAGGCTCAGTTTGCTGCAATATCCCGGAAGTAGCTCGGCTTTCCCTATTGCTACTAATTACCAATAGCCTTTTCTGGAGATTTTGGCCGGCTGCCAGCTCCTGATACAAAGTTACTATTTCGGTCAAACCACGCAGTAATAATAGGGGGACGAGGGGCTGACAATGTCAATGCGACTGTGACTTTGTAACATAGGTCTGCTTAAATGGGGAGTTAAATTGAAGCAGTCTCTTGCGCTTGTGGGAGGGGACACTATTATATGCTGCCCCACCAGACTCTCCGGCACTGGTGTAAATGGGAGGAGTTTTATAAGTTCCACTAGAACAGGGGTTAATGGGGGAAAGCTTGTCAGTCCCGCTAGCAAAGGGGTCCTTGGCTGTATTCTTTGGGTAACTGAGGGTACATACGGCTGGTAGTGACAAGGATGCTGATTAGCCTCTTACCCCCACCGTGATCAGCCTTAATGTGCGATCTCCGTGCCTCTCTCAGGGTCTGTCACCACCTCCGATGAGTCTCTCCGGCAGCCGTCAATCAGACTTTTGAGGGGCGGGGAATCTCACAGGAAAGCAGCTCCATTACTGCCGCTGGTTCCTTCGTGCTGACAGACGCCGATCAGCTCCAATTGGCGGTACATGCCTGCAGCACAAGTCTCCTCTCTTAGCATGCTCCCTCAGGACTCACTAACTGTCCGATACCTCAGGAGAGGCCGCACTACAACGGTCATAACTGTCCATTAACCAAGCCACCTGAAGATGGTTCCAGTACGAGTCATGTGACCTGCTGCTGACTCACCACATACTCCCTGTGTACCAGAACATATATTTTGTTTTTATAGGGGTTTTAAATACATTAGTGATACCCACCATAGGCTTAAACACATGTTTTGGTGGGGTATCACAACCATAACATAGGACAAGTACAGTAAGGGAGAGAGTATTAGCAGATCTGTAGAAACACCCGTGTTAGGAGGGGCCTCTGCCCCCGGCAGAGCAGCTGGATACAGACACTAAAGGGAATTTCTGTATGTGGCAGAGGCAATGTCACACAGCCGTGAGGTGCCCCTGTGTATGGGGAAATGGGTCATTTGGCCATCAACTCAAATGTCACCAGATGGACTATTTTATGGCACTGGATGATTTTTATGTTAAAAACCCAATAGATTTGTAACAAGTGAAAAGTATGAAGTTTATACCATATTGTACATTCATATCACACAGTCCCTTAGATGCAAAATGCAACCGATCCTCAGACAAGTCCTTTTCTCTAGACCCTCTCCCTCCTATTACTGTGGCCATAGGAGTAAATAAAAGTGACTTGTTTCCTTGCTGCACTATAGCAGGCTGTAATTTGCCACAGACTGGCAGCTTGCAGGGGGGAACATACAGCCAGATTGTACACTAACCTCTTAGTTATCCAGCAGTCCCTACTTTTCCCCCCATACCATCCGATGAACTTGTTAACTTCCAGAAACATCTGGATCTCCCTCATAGCTGTAATTACATCTCTGGGCTGACCTTATGGCCAATACACTGTTACAGCTCTGTAAAAATAAAGGTATATCACAGAGCAGTTCTGCGCTATACCTAACACTGCTAGATGGAGAATACAAAAGCTAGAAGTCCTTGGTGAAACAGACAAACAGAATAATAAGAGTTGTAGTATTTTATTCATAGTAAGCCATGATATAAGCCACATAGGGAAATAGCAATTTTCCTAATAATTAGTTATAGCTACTATATATAATCTTTAATTCAATATCTTCAGGAGGAGATTTACTGCTCATTTGTGTCAGTGTCAAATTCCCATTAGTTGGTTTCCGGCCTCTTCATACTGGTTTATGCTAAATAAAAAAAATAAAAGAAAAGAAAAGTCCAGGTGAGTCATCAAACACAACTTTACTGCATAAATAAACATGAAATTGAAACTAAAATACAGAAATGGACAATAGGATCAGCATTAAGACCTAGTAGATTAAAGGTAGTTTCTCTAGAGAGCTTCACCCCAAAGTACCTATAATGGTCCTTTTCCAGGTCCGTAGAAGCCAAAACAAGGCCATGATGGGGACCCTTTAATCATACTTACCTACTTTGCTGGGCAGCTTTCCGGGAGCAGCATGAGGGGACCTGCTGCTCTCCTCTTCCGCCCCTTCCCGACGGACCCGATAATCTCAGGTAAAATCTCCCCATCCTGCCCACTTCACTAGGAAGTGGGCGGGATGCGGGAGATATGCCTACGATTCCTGGGAGAGTAGGCATGTATGCCTTTAATACAGGCCAAGCAAGGGACATTAAAACAGGGGTGGGCAATAAGCAGCCCTCCAGCTGTTGAACTACAAATCCCAGCATGCCCCGCAATAATTTTAGCATGGCTATATAGCAAAACAGTTGCAGGGCATGTTAAGAAGAGTAGTTCCACCACATTTGAGGGGGCCCCACTTACTGTGCACTCCTACATTAAAACCACGTGTATGGGAACCTATAGGAGGTCAGTTTGCCCCCATGAAATGCAATAAAGCACCATCTAGCTGTATTTGACAATAGACTAATTTGTGGCTACACCAAAAAAAAAAAAAAAGCACACAACACCTCTTGATAAAGGATCTTTGGAACAAACTTTTTTTTTTTTTTTTAGTATCAAATAGTCAGTAGGTTAGAAAACTATACAAACCACCTTCTCTCTTGTGTTTAATCACTTCTGCACTTTCAACACAATAGATATGTGCTAAAGTGTCTCAAGTCTTTCATGGTGCTCATGTTGTAGAACATACAAATATCAGTTTGTGCAGTGTATGGGGAGGCTGGAAGAGGTGCGATTCCTCTGCCCAGGCTGGTCCATGTCCATGCAAGATCTGCTGTGTCATTTACATTCCCTTGGTCAGTGTGACTGCTTTACTCTTAAGGCAAGTACACACTTGCCAATGTTTTGGACAGCCAGTGTGGACGCTAAAACTATGCCTGCTCCCGTGGGCCGTTGGTCATTGTCGTTAATCGCCCGAACATGCAGGCCACCCCGACTATATTGTCAGGTTGTTGCATGCTCGGGGATGAAAGGGGGGGCGGGGGGGCGGTGGCCGGCACTGAACGATACTATTCAGTGTGTGCTCAAAGTCGTTAACGACACAGCAACCTCCCCTGCTGGGGATGCACTAGGCTATAATCGCTCAAAGAGCAAATATAGTCTAGTGTGTAGGCACCTTTACACTGAGCATCTGTTACATTATGCAAGTCACTTCTTGTATCACTCATTGTTAATATACTGTTAGGTGCTGCAGGCCATTTGTGACCCAAAATAAAGGACAATTACCACATCCAGACGGTTACAAATGAGGAGCAGAACGTGAAATGGGTGTAAGGGGTGGGTGGCAGGCTTTCTCATCTCCCTACCAATAGTCTGTTGCTAGACAGGTTTATTTCAAGTCCCAGGTAAAGTGTTTGAGGCAGACAGCAAGTGTGATGTGAATGTATTACATACCAGCTGTTCAGGTCATGAGCTCTCCAAGATGCTATGAGCTGTAAGTAGTTAGCGACCATCCTCCCTCCAGGAGCCCTGAGGTCATCAGAGGCATCTCCATTAAAGTTTCCACAGGCCCCGCAAACCGCCTCAGACAGCCAATCAGAAACATGGAGCGAGAGGCTTCCACTGTCACTCAGCTCAACCTTCAAGTCTTTCCCAACCTGGATGAAGATGGAACCATTCCTAGCACTGGCTGACAGAATGCCGGACACCGTGGGAAGAGGATCCATTCGCCCATTCACCTGTAAGATACATACATCAGCCACTGACTGCAATGCAGATTTAAAGCACATTCAGCACTTTTCTGCAACTCCAACTGTATGTGCGGGGAGCCAGGAATCTGGTTGGTTTACTCTAAATGAGCAGAAGTTATTGACATTTCCCTATTATTCTCTAATTTTGGGAACTTATTTTAATGGTCGATTAGTTGGAAGCAAAATGGGGGAACCCCAGAACAAAATACACCTTTGCACCTGTTTGGACACCCCCTCCCAAATAACAATTTTTCTGCCCCACCTGCACGGAAATATTGTTTTGCCATGGTGCAAGTTACTTGCTTTGCTCCAAACTCCAAACCCACTTCTTAAAGCTATTCTTGGTGTTTACAGTATTACCCATATAAAACAATTTTGGGATCCAGCTCCACCACTGAGCTACCTGAGAACAAGATAAGGGCTGACATAGGAGCCCAGCACAAACTCATGCAAAGCCGCCTCTTCTGGGCACATGCTTGGCTCTCTGCAACTGCTTGAGTGTTACATTTCCACAACACTCAGGAGCTTTCTGACCCAAGCACACAGATTTTTAGCCTAGAAAGATAATTCCCTTACGTTTTCTAGCAACCTATATAGCAAAAAACTCAGGCCAGAGCCATGTACCGGTGTAGATCACTACATTGCCATGTCCTGTAGCCAAAATGGGCTCCTATTCTGCTCTGATCATATGCAGAGACTATGCTCATCTGCTTTAAGGCACTACTTGCTACCCTGCTTACCCTCAGATGTTGGGTATAGGCAGAAGCATAAGTACCAGCCCTCGCTTTATACAGTGTTTTCTATGGTATAACACATCTGGTGGGTGCTTACAGACTAACTTTTTAGCAAGTTCTGCATAGGCTACTTACCCAGACCTCCTTGTCGTTCGAGATGGTAACTAGGGAACCACGAATGAAGATATGGAGTCTGTAAATTGATGGTCCTTTTCCACAACTCTGGACATCAGCAACAACTCTGAACCATTCAGGAGTAACATTACACAGAGATGTAACCTCTATTGGGCCATTTCCAAGGGATCCTCCCGAGAGGCCATCAAAAGTGACCAACTTTTGTGGGCTCAGAGAACATTCACCTTCCACCTTGTAGCAGCCTCGCACCCCATTGACAAGACCACATCGCTCCTTGGAAGTACATGAAACTGCTGTGCAAGTCACACCTCCAGCTTTGCACGTACACTGAAGTGTGCAGTCTGCAGAGACAAAGGACTCTCCCTCCTAAAACAGATAAATATGAATATATTAAGTCCTAAAAAGTGGATTTTAATGGAAAGAATAAGATAAAGTGCCTTTGGACATAGAATCAATATCCATACAGTAGAGAACCCAGGCAAAGACAATGGGGTACAAGTATAAGAGTAGATTACAGTATATAGATTACACACCTACTCATTGTGTACTCGTACCGCAAGTCAATTATGCACCAAGATCAGACTGCCTCTGTTACACTAATCCCAATGTTTCATTCCTAAAACCCTATATTTGGCATATTGCAATAGAAAAGAACCAGGATTATGGGGCGGGATGTACCAAGCATCACATCCGCAATGCGGTACATCCCGCCTCTTCAGGTACATACAGTGGTTGATTACTGTAATATGTACCTAGAAATTCCATTTACATCACGAAGGGCAGCTCTCCCAATAAGAGCCATCCTATGCAATGCCCCCAGCTAGAGGGACTACCGGGTTTAAACACACAGGAGTCCCTCTGACGTCCTTCTGTACATTTGCAGAATGATGCCGGGGTGATAGGAATCCAAATCGGATTCCTCTCTGGGGACACAGTCTCGATAATCCCATAGGCTTTTATTGGGTAACTCCTCCTGAACATGGCGTTGTCCACTGGGATGAAGTGATGGAACGCATCACTTAGTACACACGGAAAATGCAGTACAGCCCCTGAACACTGCATTTTCCACTTCAGTACATCCCACCCTCTATCATTTTAAAATTGTTAATTTAGAGTTTAACTAAATTAATTATACCTTTTTTGTGCATGAATCTATTCAGTATCAGTCTGACCCACCAACACCTTATATAGTAAAGGTACACAGGTATAACTGCGCCCAAGCATGAGTGCTGCCGAGAGAACCCAGGGTCCTTTAAGCATTTGGTCACATCTGATGCTAAAGGGAGGCTGCTGCCACCGAATAGAGCAGTTCTACTTTCTGGAGAAGAATAAGGCTGCAAAGTCAGCAGAAGCCCCTACAACAGGTCATGGAGGAGAGTACTAGTAGCAGGGAGGACAGGCATACTGTGGGCACTGAGCCATACTGTGCTGGGAACTTTGTGCAAACTAATTGTTGGTAAAATTGCCCACAAGTTATTTGCCCTGGAGCCCCCCACTAACCTAAAACCAGTCTCAAAACTACAGGTCTATAGATCAGTTTTAGCAAAGTTTGAATAGAAAACATTTTAGCCTATTCTAAACAAGAAGTGTAAAAGTATTTAATGCAAATATCTTCTAGAACTATTAAATGGACTAGAAACAATTCACTGTGCTACTATGATACATACACTCAAGTATCGTCCAGTAAATACACATCCACATTTGTCCATGGTGACACATTCATCTCCATCTAACATATAGCCGGCATCACACTCGCAACCTTCGAAACATCGCTCTGTACATCTCATTGGCTCGGTGATTCCAGAGCAAGTTTGCTCACAGGTTCTCGTACAGAGAGAATAATGACTGTTTGCCGGACAGGACATCGCTATAAAAATGGGGGAAAACAAAGCAAACATATCCTCAGTAACACAAGAGGCAAAATTGGACATGAATGTAACATCACAAGTAGATACATTCCAGATTAAATAAGTTTAGGCTATGGCAGAGTCTGTTCTATTTTGCCTTTTATAGAAAAACATCACTTTGTACTTACGACAGAACACTGGTGTCCGCCAAGAGCTTATAGTAACACCAACAGTATGACAAACTGCTGCATAGGCCTGGAGCCCCTTGCATAGAATATCATCTTTCCCATTAACCACACAAGAGTCATAGGCACAGTAGTTAAAGTAGTCAATAGGGTTAATCTTGGAATGACAATCTTTAAATGGCCCGGCTGGGTTGGTGATCATGCCACAAGAGGATGTAGCCTTAAACGGTTGAAGCTTGGTGTCCTCACATACTGGACATTCTCCAGCAGCACAGCCATCACTGCACTTGGCTCCAGCAATGCTCACTTTCCAGGCTGAACCAAACACCTTTACAGATGTGACAACCTCACTGCTGGGAAGCTGGAATTCATCTTTGCTATCACCATTAAAGTTGCCACAGAGACCACCCATCTTGCCACGGTATGTACTGGGAATACTAAGGACCACATGGTAAATTGTATCATAGATAATCTTCAAGCCAAAGTCTGTCTGTAAGACAACATTGGTCCCTTCTTGATTTACTAGGATGTGATCTATGGTCAATGGCAATTTGTTGAGCTCTCCATCAACCTATGGAAAGACAATTATAAAGTTCCATTAAGACTGACAAAGATTGTATCATGGCAATGAAAAAGAAAGCAAATACAAACTAACTGCAAATATTTGATACCAACCTTTACTTTTGACCTTCTGCCTTTTTCAATGGCCACTGTGTAACCAAATACAGATATCTGTACAAGTCTTGTAATAGAAACTTTACCATTTCCATAGCTTTCATTCTCAACTACCACTGAGAAGTTCACTAGACGAGGGTCATCCACCACAACCTTTGCAAAGATGTAGGTGCAAGTGCCTTGGAAGTCAAAATGGAGACCATCAAATGAGATGTAGTGGGGATCACCAGAAGCCACACATCTGCCAGACCCTTTAGGTTGACATCTCCAAGCCCCATTGACCAGTTGGCATTCTTCCTCAGCTCCACAACTTTCCAATTGGCACTTGACAATGCCATCAGCCCCACACTGACACTTGTCATTGCATTGACCATTTGGATAAAAGACTTGATTCATCTGGTAATATTTATCTTGATAGACACAGCCACACTGGGCAATGGGGACACATTTGTAACCACTCAATATGAACCCATTGTCACAGTAGCAAGATTCTTGGCAAAGAGAGTCACAGCCAGTCGGTGAAGACAACCCATGACAGGTGACAGCACAGGCATCTCCGCACAATTCATAATGACTGTTTACAGGACAGGAGGGACCTAGGAAAATTGTAGAAGTAAATATTAGCACTTTTCATACAAGTAATAAAAAAAACACTACAGATATTAAAAAATCTGCCATATAGCAGAGTGCTTGTAATAAACACCATATTGTTCAGTAGGTGTCAGATTGATGGACACTTTCTAGCCAAAAAGAAATAAATCAAACTTCTTAACTGACGTGGTCTCATGGGGATCAACTGCAGCCAATTGTGCATAGGCTGACAAGGTGCAACGCACCCTTGCGGTGTTTTAAGAAAGTAAATACTACAAATGCAGACTGGATGTCTTTGACTCCCCAGACCCGGCAATTAAAAAAAAAAAATAAATAAAAAAGTGGTTAAAGTATGATCTTTGCAAATTAAGTCTTACGTTAGTTAATAGTTGATACTTTAATGCCAACTAGATTACACATGAAATTATGACCTATACCATATGTTCTGGGTAAAAGTAATTTCCTCCATATCAGAAATAGGACAAGATCTGACTGCAAGAAGTTGGATGTAGTATTTATAATTGTGTTCAATTTAAAGTCTCTTGAATTTTGCTTTAAATAGTCATTTTAATAAATTTTGATGTTGGGCTATATGCATTCTTTTGGATATACATCCTCAAGACAACTCTAGTTTAGAACATACAAATTAAAGACAAGGTCTTTAAATAGGATGTGGTCCGTATCTTGATTGTAGGGATTCTGGCACTTAGAATGTCAGTGCCGGAATCCCGAAGGTAAGTAACGGTGTTAGGAGGGGGTTGAGAAAGGTTTATGCACTAGGAGGGAGCGTTCGGGTCAGGCACAGGAGAGAGTTAGTATATGTAACAAGTATTCTAACCCTGTCAGGAAGTCGGCATTGTGATCCCATACCGATCCCCATTAAAAACAGCCTTATGAATTATTTGCAGGATACAAAGTTCACATTTCATGATATCATCAAAGCCCTTAATTCTAGATTAGAACAAATGACGAACCTGTTATTTTGGGCAGATTTAACCCCTACAAATTGTAGGAATAATCATGCAGTTTAAGAAGGTCAACACCGAGTGATAATTGATAAGGACACAAAGTGCACATTTACAGCACAAGGGGCAGCAGGCACTTCCATTCATATACATCAGCCACAACTATGCACGATTAGGGTTTTGGTTCACCTGCACTTCAGTAAATCTCTTCCCTGCTATAAACATCACTTTAATGAGAAATATGTAGAACCATAGCTTACTGCAGAAAGATGCTGATCTCCATTCCTGAAGGGTGATACCAGCAGCCTGACAGGCGCCCACATAGAGACCTATAGCATTGCAGTACGATGAGGGATGCCCCTTGTATTGGCACGCATCAAAAATGCAGTCATTGAAGAAAGGATTCGGGTCAACAACTGAGAGACACTGGCTGAATGGCCCATTAGGATTAGTGATAAGCCCACAGAATTGGTAACTCCTGTACTCTTGCTGTTGCACTTCAGAACATAGAGAGCAGTTGCCCATACACTCTGGTGTACAACCAGCAACCTCACCAACTTTCCAACTGTTACCAAACTGAACTGCGTTTGCTGCTATTCCACCATTCTTCATGCTGAAGTCATCATTAGGATCCTTGTTGTAGTTTCCACACAAGCCAGCAACAGCATTGGAATAAGTGCTAGGTATTGTCACTGCCACATAATTATTCCAGTCATATGTTACAGTGATGTCGAAGTCGGTCTTTACAATCCCCTGGCGGCCGCTGATGTATGCTACAACTTTGTTAGTTTGGAAGTAGAAGGGCAGGGAAGTAACAATGCCATCAACCTGAACAGAGACATAATACATTAGCGATACAATATAGATGGGCAGACACTTTACATCCCCGGTATTGCTGTGACCCCTAATTAGAATTCTTGGTAAATGCCATCAGAAGATGACCACTGTCCACCCATGTGGATGGTCAATTGGCAACTGCAATATTGAGTACTAGTGATGTATAACTGACTGGCCACGTTACATTTGTCCTACTGTGTACATAAATTACAAACATTGCACTCAACTCTAAGGCCTACTAGTATGAGACATGTATAAACCCCTCCATTACCCAAATTACTAAGTTGACCTCATGCATACCAAAATTCGACGAGGGTAGTCCATGCCAAGAGTCAAAACCATATTATAGACTTCCAGAGTAACCAACTTTGTGTAGGACACAGCTTTGTTCCCACCACGGTTGTTGTTTTGGACCTTGACAGTAAAACGGGTCAATGATGCATCACTGGAGGTCACACCAACCAGTTGGTATATGCAGGTTCCCATGAAGTCAAATCTCTTGTTGTCAAACGTTGTGTAGTGAGGATCTCCTCTGCCTGTGCATGTGGAGAAGCTGATGGGTTGACAGCCACGGACTCCATTCACTACCATGCACCTTTCAATTTCTTTACAGCTGCTCTCCTTACAGACCACCATGCTGAGGCTTGGATCACACTTACAAAGAATTCGACAGTTGTCATCGGACCAAAACTCCTGGTTTGGTTGGAAGTAGGCACCATTGTAAGAGCAGCCGCAGCTTGAAGCCTGAACACATTTATCTGCACTGAGAACATAACCATCATTGCACTGGCAGGTCTCCACACAGTCTTCAGTGCAACGGGATGGAGCAGTACGATCCGTGCAGGTGCCTGGACAGGCATTTCCACAGAATTCATAGTGACTGTTTGCAGGACATGGCAAGGCTAAAAGAAAATAAGGTTTGGAAAAAAAAAAAACATTAACATGGTAATTCAGTAGCGGTGTTCATTTTACAAATTTTGGCAAAGTCATTTGTGTAAAGTGAGCATATGACCATTTACAGTTTTATAGTAGAAATACTGAGTGAATGCATTGATTTTACTGAATCTCACTACTTACTGCATCCAGAAGGTGTTCTAAAATCATATATTTTAATGCCCTGTTTTCGGCAGGTGTTGGAATAGACACTGAGGGCCTGGCATAGGAATTGGGTAGCTCCACCATTAATGCAGACATCGTATAAGCAGTTATCAAAGAAAACATCTGGGTTAACTTTCAAGTGACATTCTCTGAATGGCCCATCTAGGACTTTGCTGATGAGGCCACATTTCTTTTCATCTCCATACAAGGCCTGTTTGCTGTCATCACAAGTTGAACAATTGCGTCCAGAGCATATGTCAAAGCAGAAAGGATCTCGGTCATTGACTTTCCAACTCTTAGCCCAGTCTACGATGGAAGTAACGGCTTTGTTGTCAGCAGTGATCATCTCATCTTTAGTATTTTGGTTAAAGTTGCCACAAAGACCACCAGTAAGTCCATAATAGCTGCTGCCAAGTGTGACCACAACATGCCAGTTATAATCATAGGTCACCTGAAGTCCGAAGTCTGTACCCACCACAGCATTGAGACCACTGATCCTGGCTGTGATCTTTCCTGCCAACAATCTCACTGGAAGGTTTCTGATCTCATCATTTACCTGTTAAAGAAGGTGGCATTAGATTGGCAGTTGGAAAACAATTGTTATATTTTTCTCATGGATTATGAAGAGTTAAGAGTGGAGTAAAAAACAGATTTTAGAGTTGTGAAAGGGGTTAATAGAGATGGCAATACGATGCTTCTATATAGCTCAATTTGCACAAACTTTGTTTGAGGCACAAAATATTAAAAATATTGCATTAAAATACCTTCAGGTTCAGTGTACAAGGTGTATATGAAACAAATGAATTTCATTTATGTACGCAAACTTTGTGTGAGCCACAAAATCATATAAAACTACCTGCAGGCTGTGTATAAGGTGTATATAACACAAATACATTCTAGGTTTAGATTTGGGGCTCATTCCCAAGATAATTCATAAGGGTGTGCAAATATTCCAAATTATGGGATATTCAGATATCCAAAATACCCCTGGTCCCAAGCATTTTGGATATGGGAGACTCAACCTGTATACATTTTAGAACTTATCTGGTTCTTCATGCACATTTTGAAGATAGCCATCTACATGGCAAGGTGATTCCTTTAAAATTAAGGGTGTTAATGTAAGTTCCCATCTGAAAATAGTCACCTTACATCTCAGAATGCGTATTCTACTGTATTTCCAATCACAGCAATGTACAGTAGCACTTTAATATAGATTTGTAATTCATGATGTGCAGACCATTCACTTGGACTTTTGGTTATAAACTATATCAGCAGACTTGTAACAAAGTTACTTTGCTTGAAGTACAGTTATTGGTATCTAAAGAAAAGGATAACTCACCCGTACTTTACCAGACTCCCCCTTCTTAATGGTGATCTTATACCCATACGTGTATATGCTGACCATTCTCACGTAGGACACCGCTTGGGTGCCTCGGTTGTTGTTCTTCTCTTCAATTGTAAATGGCACCAATCCATTATCCCCACCACCATATTTAGATAGAATATATGTGCAGGTTCCCTGGAAGTTGTAGTTATAGCCATCAAAAGTGTGATAATGAGGGTCTCCCCAGGCCCAACAGCTGCCGGTGTAATCTGGAACGCAGACTGGCCTTCCATCTTGTACCATGCAAGTTTCCTTGAGCCTACACTTTGTGGCCTTACACGGATCTGAAACAAAGAATGGCATTCAAAAAGTTTACATTAATCACATTAATTGAACCTCAGCCACCCTGATATAATGTAGTTTACGCTCATGCAGAAATGCTACAATGTTAATCAAATCTATAGAATGAGATCTAATGTAGCTGGTTAAAGTCCTGAAATTAAGTGGAGGGGGCACAAGCTGTAGATTTATTGGTTTTACAGTGATTAAAACCAGTCACACAATGTAAGCTACTTCTGCTCCAATATTTACAAGTAACAGGATTTACTGTACATTCCTCTTCAGGCAGCAGAAGGGCAGTTGTCCTAACTAAACCTATAATATTGTTACAGAGAGTTGAACACTTTCTTACAGCCTACGCCATTGCTTGTTAGTAATAAATGGTTCAACACTATCAGTCCATAGGCAGCAATAAGCAGTGTGTCATCTACAGACCCACATACAGTAATGTCCTATCCTAAACAAAGATTCACTCAATGAAAATGATCTACTTATGGGGGTAGGGGACCCCATTACCTAAATTAACACATCCAATGACACCATCTCTATTCTGGCACTTCTCGTCCTTGGCACAGCTGGTGTCCTCACAGATAATGCCCACTGGGAGGCATGTACAAAGAAGTTTACAGTGGCCGGATAGCAATTGTTCATTGGGCTGTTGAAATTAAACATGTTAAAATGTAATTCTAGAACAAGCATGCATAAAACTAGATTTTAATACTGTATTAAAGATTATATATATGTATTACATAAACATACAGCTAAAATCATGCAGTTTGGATTTTTTTTTTTTTACAAAACCAGTGTTTGGTTTTTGAATCAGGGTCCCAAACTGACAGCATACTTAACCCAGGAATTTGACACTTGGAACCCCAAAGTGATACAGAACTGGGACTAGATTCGATAAAGTTTGAGTTTCTGTATTTCAGATAAAACAAACCTCTAAAAATAAAAAAAAGGTTTAGAATTACTAAGGTAAAGACTCAAAGGAATTGGAATTTAGTGCTAAAAATGGTGGTGGCGAGTCTTCTTCTGTTAAGGTTTGAACAGGATTAGATTATTTTTCAAGAGCACAGGTACACCCACCCGATAGTATTCTCCATCTTCATAGCAGCCACAATTGTTCATAGACACACAGCCCTTCCCATCAAAGAAGAAGCCATCGTCACACTCACAGCCCTCTGAGCAGGTGGTGGGGCATTTGGCTGGATCGGTGATCCCAGCGCACAATGTAGAACAGACATCGGCACAGACTTTGTACTTGCTATTGGCTGGGCAGGACATTGCTATTGTAAGAAAGGTTTAAAACAAAAGTAAAATTACACAAGATATGTTCTTGTAGTAGAAAGATGCATTGTTTTTTATTAGAGAAATTCTCAATGAGGAGCCAGTAGTTACTTTGGTCAGGTTCTTATAGTAGAGTCAGATTTAATACTACAAGGGGCTGTACACATATAAAATACTTCCACCTTTTGCGAATAAATTATGTAAGTATCAAAAAAACAAACAAACCCTAGTGTAGGTTTATACAGAAAAAAAGATTGTAAGCTCCACTGGAGTAGGGACAGATGTGACTGGACAAATATTCACTCTGTAATGCACTGGAATGTGTACGCTATATAAACTAGTAATAAAGTATAATTTTATATAAACTATGTTTGATATCTATGGTATATTTAAAGGTTTCATTCATACATGTGTGGTAACTCAATAGAAAGTTTGCTATAGTTCTTTTACAGTAATATACCCAATAATATTTCAGTAACAGGTTGGTCTCAAGCTGGAAACCTGGTATTGTATGAAATGCTGACTTGTCACAACGTATGGAGAATGCCGACTACTTCTATATTAATCATTGGCAAACAGGTGAGTGTGGGGAGGATCTCAGTTGCCCAAAACCAAGTTTCCCACTTAGCTGAGCCAACATCATAACAAATAAGTGTACTAGAGACATGGTCAACATTCTATATAAGGGACATTATTACGCATACCCAGAGGCAGCAACTTCTCCTTCCAAGTCTGCTGTGTTGTCCAGTGGGGAAATGTGCTTTCAACACCTCAGTTCTGTATTTTACTGGTTATACTATACTTACATTATGGGAGGTTTAAAAAAATTGACCACTTGAGTAACATACAAGATAAATATGTACAGCAATACAGAAGTTTTTTTTTTTTTAGATTTCAGGACCATCAACAGTGCATGCTTCACAGATCTCCTCAGTATTACAATCAAAATAATTAAACATTGGCTAATAAAGTCAGTCAGAGACAGGCAGTAATGACTACATATGTGCACCAGCTAGGAGACCTGGAACACGTCCAGGGCTGGTGCCAGGTTGTTCTGCCACCCCCACAGACTTGCTCCAGTGGGACTCAGATTGTGGAATGGTGCCACATCCAGGGGTGGGGAGGAATTCAGGATGGCTGCCCCTACTGTTACATCCAATGACCGATCACTGGCCCTGTATATCTGATGTATCACCTACACTGCACTTGAGACAGACTATGGCTTGTGAAGTGACAATTATGCCCCAGTCATGTGCTGTCCACACCAACTCAGGCATTTGAAAGACTCTACTGGAAATCCTGCATTTGATAATTACCTCACCCTTTAATATAGGTCAAATATAATTTGCCAAACTTGCAGTATTATATTCATCCAGTTTACTCATCGTGAAGTATAAACATTAACTGTAGGTTATTTACCAATTGATAAAACTCAGAAGACTTACGGCAGAATGTGTCGGTTCTCCATGGCTGTATGGCAACACCGGCTGCTTGGCATGTTGCAACATAGCTGTAAACATTATTGCAAAGGATGCTTCCATCCCCATCCCCTGCACAGAGGTCATAGACACAGCTGTTGATATAAGTATCAGGGTTTATAGTGTCATAGCAAGCACTCAGGGGACCTCCAGCCTTCTTTAGGAATCCACAGTAGAGATCAGTCTTGAAGAGTTCTACTTTTCGGTAATCGCATGATGGACAGGAATTACCACTGCCACCACACCCATCATCACATGTTACACCAGGGATGGGAACCTTCCAGGAGGCTCCAAATGTGGTAGCATCTGTAGCCAGCTTCTTATCAGGGAGCTGGAAGTCATCATTTCTGTTGCCATTGTAATTGCCACACAGGCCACCCAACTGCTCCTTGTAGTTTCCTGGAACAGTCACTATTACATGGTAGAATAGGTCATAACTAACCTGAACACCAAAGTCGGTGTCAATAATGACCCTGACGCCATGCTGGTAAGCTCGGATCTTGCCATCTCCTATGTTTACCGGGAGGTTATTGTACACTCCATTAATCTGCAGTAGACAAATGGCAAAAGAAAATAATTTGGTTTTAATTAATAAATCTCAACTTGTCATTGGTATAAAATATTTGGTTTAAACCACGTTTAAGAATCTCCCAGGCAGCCAGGAGCATGTACATGCCATTTTATAGAATCTCAAAAAAAAAAAAAAAAAAAATATGAAGGGTGGGGGTTTGAGCCTACGGTCATGGTTGCCGAGAGGAGGGGGAAGTGGGTACAGTTTACCCGGGCTTGCTAGAGGGGTCCAGAAGGGCACGGCATCGCATCGCACCCCCCCCCAGCTCAGCACGCAGCTTGTGCTGGGCTGCTGTGAGAGACTGCTGCAGCAGCCGGAAAAGTGATATTTTTTCAAGGGGGCATGGCCACAGCTCCCATGATTATGCCATGCCCTCCTTTACCCGGGACCAGCCAGGCTCTCTACGGCCCTGCCTATGGTTGCCTATAGTTTGACAATTTGGTCTGTATTTATATATCTTAGTGAGGATAGATTGTCCTTTAATTCACCAATAAATAAAACTAACCATGTTCTTTGAGAGAAAAGTTGAAACACATTCTACATAACATTTTTCCAATATTTTAGTAGTCCTAAAAATATTAAAAAAAAAGTTTGTACAGAACCACATTTGCAAAAAGACTTCCATTAGTGTTAATTGAAACATTGACAATAACTTGCCTTAATCAGACCTTTGACATTCGTAAGAGTTAGGTTGATTCTGTAGACTTCAAACGACACCAGTTTAGTGACAGAAACCTTTCCATTACCCCATTTTTCATTCTTTACACTGATGGTAAAAGGCACAAAGTTTTCTTTGCTTGTGATCATCTTGGCGAGTGTGTAGGTGCAGGTACCTTGAAAATCAAAGGCCCGTCCATCAAATGACATGTAGTGAGGATCACCTGCTGCAGAACACTGAGCAGAACCTACAGGTTGACATTTTTGGACTCCATCAATGACTTTACACTCTTCATTGGGTCCACATGAGAAAGCCTTACACTCCACCACTCCACTAGCGGTGCATACACACTGCTGGTTGCACAATTCATTGGGGAAAAATATTTCATCTAACTTGTAATATTTATTGTTGTAGCTGCAGCCACACATGAAAATGAAGACACATTGTCCCCCATTAAGGATTAATTCATCATCACATACGCATCCCTCAGAACATGTAGGGTTACATCCAAGGGGAGGTGAAAGTGATAGACATGTTGGGGCACAGCCAGATGCACAGATTTCATAGTGACTGTTAACTGGACACACTGGACCTAAGGGTAAAGAGGTCACAAATCTTAGTATTCCATAATTATAAGGTCATTCCATATGAATATAGTTTTTACAATATCATTGCATATTCTAAAGGACTTACTGCAGAACTTGTTGGTTCTCCACGGGTATATGGTGACCCCAGCCTCTTGACACAAGACTGCATAGCTGGCTATTATTTTGCATATAACATCTTGTCTGCCTTCATAGAAGCAAGCATCATACACACAGCTCTTGAAGTGACCTTGTGGGTCTATCTTGGCGTGGCATTCCCGGAAAGGACCATTCTTGTCTGTAATTATTCCACATCCCTGCTTGTTGTTAGTATGTTGAAGTTCCAGTTCTGCCAATTTGGGGCACTGTGCTTTGTCATCTTCATAGCAACTAGACACATTTTGCACCTTCCAGCTGTTGCCAAAGACTGTTGGCTTGGTGGTTAGCTGGTTGTTTTTCATTAGAAAATCATTGTTCTTGTCCCCATCAAAGTTACCGCAAAGACCACACACTGCTCCAGCATAGCTCCCAGGAACTGTGACAGTAACACGACTCTCCCAATTGTAAGACACACGTAAACCAAAGTTTGTCTGGACTATAGCAGCATCACCCTGCTTGTAGATGGACAGCTTGCCATTATCAACTATGAAGGGGAGGTTTGTTAATATACCATTCAGCTGTATAGGGAAAAACAAAAATGCACATCAATCAAAACTGAAATTAATGGGTAAGCCATTTGTGTAGCTCATTTAACACAATGGTGTGTAATAGATGTATGCCAAATTGTCTGAATTGCATAGTTACATGTGCATAATGTTGGTGAACTCACCAAAATCTTATTCTTGAACTGCCTTCTGATGACAATATCAAAGCTATAGAGCTTGACTTGGACTGCGGAGACATAAGACACAACTTTGCTTCCCCTGTTCTCATTCTGACTATAGACTTGGAAGTCCATCAGATCTTCTGACTTTTTGCAGAGTCCAGCAAACTGATAGATGCATGTACCCTGGAAGTCATATCTCACACCATCAAAAGTGACATAGTGGGGATCTCCTGAGGCTGAGCACTTGCCATAAGATATGGGATAACAGTCTTGGATGCCATTTACCACTGAACATTTCTCTGATGACTTACACTGGGTGGATTTGCATTCAACGTTCCTGGTGGCAGGATTGCAAGTGCACTGCTTCTCACACTTACTATCACCCCAGAACTTCTCATTGACTGCGTACAGCTTGCCTTGATAGATACATCCACAATTGGCCTTGGATATACATTTTCCTTCATCTAGCACGTATCCATCCTGACACTGACAGGTCTCCACGCATGACTCAGAGCACACGGATGGTTTAGCATCTTCATTACAGGTAAGTGGACATGCTGGAGCACATAGATTGTACTGGCTGTTCTCAGGGCATTGCATTGCTGCGAGAGAAAAAAAAATAAAAAAAATATAAAGGGCAAATCCCTCAAGTGAGTTCTGATGGTCCAATAAATATATATATATATTTTTTTTTAGTGCTTGATTATTAAACAGATGTTCTTAGATTACCTATATAATTTGTTAAACAGTCTCCCAAGTGACCATATCTGCATTCAAAAAATTGTTAGACTAGATACTAAACTAGGGTTAGATGAACGTCACCTTCTGCCGATGTTCATTCATAAGTTTACTAAAAAAAAAAAAAACATTCCAGCTGCATTCTTACAGTCACCAAGCTAAGCATCTCATTATTTAGCCAACTCAGAAACGAAAACCGTGAATTTAAAGAATTTGAATTTACAAATATCCTGAGGATTCAAGCAATTGCTTACAGTATACTTTGCTTTTGCTAGGTTTTCAATTGGTTTGTTGCTTAGAAAAATTGAGCTGAATGATTGCTGGGAACCAATTGCTGCGCCAACAATAATTTAAAAAAAACAAAAACAAACTAAACTATTAAAAGGTCAGTATTTGGTTCCGGTCAATAGGACCTGTTAGTTTGTGGAGAGATGTTGCATCTTATACTTACGACATCCAGAGACTTGTCTCCATTCTCCAATCTGAACCTTGCTTCTCTGGCAGGCGTCAGCATAGGTTTTTAAACTCTGGCACAAAATCTGCTTGGAACCCGCATTCATGCATAGATCATAGACACAGTTATCCAAGTAAGGTTTTGGATCTATGACAGAATGACACTGTCGGAAGGGACCATCAAGCACCTTAGATAGAAGGCCACAACTTTTTTCACTTTTGTATATTTGTTGGGTTTCAAGAGGGCAGGTCTTGCATTCTCCATTACAGTTGTGCCAGCATAATCGGTCACCATCTTCCACTTTCCAGCTTTTGCCAAAATCCTCCAAATTAGGAGTCCGAGTGCCATCTGGTTTTGCAAAGTCATCTGAAGGGTTTCCATTGTAGTTCCCACACAGGCCACAAACACTGCCAAAGAAGCTACTGGAGATGTATATTTTTAGTACAGAGTTCCAGTCATAATAAACCTTCAAGGAAAAGTCAGTTTGAAAAACAACAAAGCCACCAGATTGATAGAGTCGGACCTTTCCATCATTCACACTGAAGGGGAGACGTTGACGTTGGTTGTTCAGCTAAAAGTAAATAAAAATGGGAATTCTATTAATTTCTGTATGTAATCAGTTAGATCCCTCCCACACCATCACAAGTATTGATACTTACCCTCACAAATCCATACTCATATCTCACTACAGAGAAAGTGTTCTCATATACTTGTACTGTAATGTAGCTGACATAAGAAACAAGGGTACTGCCTCGATTTTCATTCTTTGCTTCTATAGTGAAAGTCGGAAGGCTCTTGTCACTACCACAAGTCTTTGCAATGGTGTAACTGCAGGTGCCTTGGAAGTCATAGTAGCGACCATCAAAAGTGCGGTAATGGGGATCACCAACAGCATAACAATAGGCCTCCGAGTCTGGAACACATGTTGGTTTCCCTTTGGACATAGTGCATGTCTCTCTAGCTCTGCATTTTATGGTGCTGCAAGATGGACCAGTGTTACCTGGAATAAAAAAATAAAAGGAAGTTATTACCATGTGAATTAAATGTACTATGTTAAGTTATGCAAACCTCAAACTGATTTAAGAAACCAAATAAGCACATCTTTTAGACAAACTTTAAAACTTCAGTCATGAAGTTTGAAATCTGCCAATTTTATGGACGTCTTGCTTTGCAAATTGCCAAATTAAAACTATTCTATCAATATCAGAATGGATTGTTGCACAGAACCAACTTGTGGTGCTCAGTGAAAATCCTTAAGACAGGATCAAAACTAAAGAATGGCACATCCAATTTACAATATCATCTAAATGCAAACTGATAAATTGGAACAGAGACAATGACTCCATACTGTAAGAAGTCACTCAGCTTGTGTATACACTTGAAGCACCATATGAGGTCGGCACTACCATTAGCCTACACTACTTGAGTTGCTGTTAAAATAAATGTTTTATTATCTAGTTTTGAGGAAAGTCAACTTACTGTTAATGCACATAGCTGGGGATCCATAGCTGTTAAGACTGATAAACCCATATGACAGCAACATAAATGGCGATTGGTTCTCAACCAATGGAAAGCTGAAGCCTTTTCCTAAGCTTTGAGCTGCCCATGAATAATTGGATCCAGGAATGTTATTCCATGATAACTCTTGGGCAGGGATTTTGTTGATGAGGATTGTAGAGATGTCTGTGGTCATTGCTACTATTGTGCCATAATTATCAAAGTCTTGTTGGCCATATATGTAATAGGAAGAGCAGTAGCTGCTAACAGGTGGGATAGTCATCAGCAGAGGGTCATATTGTGTTAAATTCTGGTCTGTCCAGCCAGTACAGTAGTAAATGACTTGTATTCCAGCATTGGCAGAAAGGTAAATTGATCCATTGACTGGTATCGTCAGCTGAATTACTTGCCCTGCGCTCAAGTTCTGGGTCGATTTCATTGCATTAATTTGGTAGTTGATCTGTGTACTCCCAGCAGCCACCACAAATACAATATCAGTCTTTGTCTGTAAGAAGATTGGAGGTATGATGAAAGTGTTTCCCCAGCTAGAGACTGGCCTCAGTTGCTCGAACACGTGATTGCACTTTGTGTTCTTCCATGTACATGTGTGACCACTCAAGACTGCTACAGGTTTCTGAGATACCACTCTGGTCCCAGACAGATCATCTCTACTGAGTAGTTGAAGAGCGTTATATGGTTCTAGGAGGACAGTGAGCTTGGCTCCAGCTGGGTAGAGTTTCTCTTGATAAGAGACTGCCCCTTTCAGATAGATGTCTACATTGGTAGCTTCTTTGTTGCTGACTACAGAGAATTCCTTAAATGCATCATCAGGACCACCCAGAGGTGTCACCACATAGTAGTCATTGCCAAGGTCTTCATCAGGATACACAATGCTAGTGTCAGCGCTTTGTAACTTATAGTTCAGAGACAAGACCGAGATCTCTTTATCAGCCTGGATTACAATGACATTGCATGACAGACTGACACCAGGCAACTCTGCATTTGGAGGGATCTGGACACTAAGTGTGACTCGGTTATTTACATTCAAGACCTGTTTGAAGCTGGATTTGTTCATCCACAGTGTGACTGTAGTTGAAGGATTGTACCCAGTAATTATCAGCTTGAAGATGCCAGTACTGTAAGATAACTGGTTGTTCTGCATAAACACCGTAACAAAATTCTTGCCCAGTGGACCTGCCAAGCAAGTTCCTAAGGAAAAAACCAAGACAGATTGCTTAATTTAAAGTAAACAAATATGACTTCATACCAAGAAATATTCTATAGTCCCTATTTTCAGAGGTATAGCATTGCCTTAGTGTAGTTGACGTTACTATGATAAATGACTAGGAGACACTAGGAGATGTACTTCTCCTTGGAGAAGGATAAAGTGAATGGAGACAGAGTACCAATAAGCTCTGGTCATTTCTCAAATGCAGCCTATAACATGGCAGTTAGGAGCTGATTGGCTGGTACTTTATCACTCTCCAAGGCTTAGCATATTTCCCCCATTGTTAAGAGAAATGCAGCTATCAATCATTTTTTACATTTGTATCGACCGTCAGCCAATTCCATTGATTTGATAAAGTTCTGCAAAACATTGATATTTACACAAGTTCTGAAACTTCCTGATCAGTTTAATTACTTCATCCAATGTCTGGTGGAATCTTATACATTTCCCTGGGCTGGTGTATAGTTCTCCTCAAACCATAGCTTCCACTTCAAACAGTTTGAACATTTGTTGCATAAGAAAATATACAAAATAACTAAGAAGTGATTAACCCTGTTCCGGGATGCAGTCATTATACAGACAGTAGGGATGCCGGCACTGGAATCCCGACCACCAGTAAGTACTTGGATTAGGTGCAGGGAGGGTTTAGGCACTGGGGAGGGAGGGTTAGGATATTGACCCACAAGTGTTTGTATCCTAACCCCACAAGGATGCCGGTGTCAGGATTCTAACAACTGGGATCCTGAACACTGGCATCCTGTACCCAACTGTAGTTATTGAGACCCCAACAGTCCTGATTGTTATATCCATGCTTGAGCACAGATGTTGAGCGAAAATGAATGAGAACAGGACAAATTAATCAAAACTGCAGTATTCCACAATATGTATTGATCCCCATGCATATTAAAGAGACCTGCAGCAGATATATATCAGATACTGCATCTGTGGCACAGCTGTGATACACCTGTATGCTGTATACTCAGGAAAGCTTAACTTTCTGGAGCAGGTGTCCTATAGGAAGCGCTATCTATAGATGGTGCTGCCTTTAGAAGCCTATGGTTTTTTTTTTTTAAACTAGAAGTCCCTGTAGAAAGATCCAAATGATCAGTTTCCTGGATTGCACAGGTAACTTGCTGTGAATTAGGACTCCAAGGTCATGAGGATGGTAGAATATTTTTTGCTGGGATAGCTATATCAGAAGACCTGCCCCAACTGGCAAGGATTTCTGCATATACTCCAAGATAAGTAGTATATTGTAGTGGTTTTTAATTTTGCATCTTCAGCTCATTACAGATGCACAAAAAAAAAAAAACACTTGAAGTGTACTAGAGCTACTGGGCTGGACTGGCCAGCTGGCACTTCTGGCAAATGCCAGGAGAGCGGATGGCCTTATGGCCCGGTCCAGATTGAAACCCTGGCCAAGCACTAAGCCAGAATCTAATGCACCTGCACAGCATCACTAGATAAAGGAATGGGCCCGCACCGAGTCTGCACACAGGCCCCCTCCTCTTAAAACACCCCTGGTCCCCGAGAAAGATCCAGTACCAGGAGTCTCTGCTGTGGTTGGATTATTATAGCCTCTTGCACTACATGACTAGTCACACTGGCAAGAAAAACTGCACTTGTCTATGCTTAAACCCAATTTCCTTGTACGATCTCATATTTAGGACCTGTATTTTCAGAAACTGCATCTGGCCACCATGTTTGACTCAAGGACCAGTTATGGACCATGGAAACCTTTCTACTGGCCACAGGCTCAAGGCCATACATTACAGGGATTCAGGGGTAGTGAGAGGTTTACATAGACTCATAATAGTGTCAGTTTATGGCTTTTAATTTGATTGTGGAGGGAACCAGAAACCAGTTATTGGCTGTTGGGAAACTGAATATATTCCATGTATTTATAGAACGTGGACAGAAGAAGGGAGCGATGCTAATATTTTATACATAGTACAGGATAGATAACTATAGCAGATTTATAGCACTCACCACATAAAACAGCCAGTAAGGCCCACAGCAGCCGAACAGTCTCTCTACCCATGGCTGAAAAGACAGACAAGATTAATTTAAAAAAATCTAGACTCCTTCCACTCATTGTGCCAGTTTAACACCCTTCTGGTTAGAAGTTAAGGACCATCAGACTAGTCCAGAGGTTCCCAAACTCTGGACCTCATTCAGAGTCGGTCGTTGCAGCCGCACGGTCGTACGCCACCGATGTTCACTAAACTGCGCATGTGCAAAGTTCACAATGCGCGTGCGCAAACTAGCTGCTACGATCAGAAATTTCTCTCTCCTTGAACACAGCCAGGTCGGTAGTTTGCGTGACAGAATGAGGCGTTTGTGGGTGGTAACCGGGGAAGGTGCTTCAAAACGGGGGTGTGGAGATCCGAATGCAGGCGTGCCTAATTATGCGAACGGCATTTTATGGGAGTGCATAATTAACAAAGTAGTGTCATGGCACACGTGACATGGGTGGTTTGTACACTGACCTGATCGTAGTGCTTAAGAGAGGGTATGGTCAACCTTAAGCTCTACGACCAGTTCCGATGGTTCCCGATGGTCTCGATTAATCCTTACATGCCCGGAGATTATGTGTAATGTGTACGAGAAGGGGGCGTTTTTTTGGTCTTATGGCCGCATCCTGCCCTTGGTCGGCCAGCTAACGATCCGATCTTAGGGACGCAACTTGCGAGTGCATCATTTGCATATCCGGCCCCTTTTCCCTTATGACCGTGCAGCCGCAACGACCAACTCTGAATGAGGTCCTCTGTCCTTAAGGAACCCCAATGGTCCAGGTCTTAAGCATATCCACAATTGAGCACAGATTGTTAAAATAAAAAAAAAAAAAAACACTGAGGTACTAATTAAGTCACACATGTCCAAGCATAGTTGACATGAAAACTTGGAACTTTAGAGTTTGGGAACCTCTGGACTTGGCATATAAAACACAAGCCTATCACATTGACTGGTTACACACAATTGTTAAACTTTTTCCAGCTAACTGGGCTAATTTACCAAAATAATGGGATCTTGGACTTTTTGGGGCAAACAGGCAGCAGTTTGCTCTTTCCTCTGCTGCCCACCTCTGATGATCACCTTAAAATTCAGAAGCAACATTTGAATTTTTTTAAAACATTCTAGAAAAGGTATATACTGTACAGTATGTGCAATACATTTTAAAACATACTAAAAAGTTATTTTAATAGAACACTGAAGACACTAGTGGACTAGACAAAATACAAACAGAACTAAAAGTATCACTGTAAATGTAAAACACTTAGGGCTCTATTTATTTACATTATTTTTACTAAAATAAAGTGATAGAGGCTGTTTTGTGTTGTCACACCCTTTTCACATTTTAGTATCACCTAAAGTTACTAAAGGGCAATTGGAGTAGAATTCGTAAAATTCTACTCCATCCCCTAAGTATCACTTATTTTTAGTAATCTGATCGCATTTCCCAAAATTGTAATGAGAAATGTGATCTGGCCAAAGTTACTAAAAATAAATTGTGAAAAAATATCGGGGAAATCCCTGTGTAATAACACTACCTGGAGGTGGAGTTATCCAGGGTCTGCTCCAGTTACAAGACTCCTGCTCCGCTATAACGGGGAGAGCGGAGCCTGGAGTCGGCTCCAGTAATCAGCTGTGTGGTCTAAACAGACCGCACGCTGATCACTGCTACACAGACCACACGCTGATCACTGTCAAACACACCACACGCTGATACAGTGTAAAAAAAAAAACACCCCCCCCCTCCAAAAAAACCCCCAAAACAACAAAAAAAACTTACCTGACTCCAGGGACCGGTGATTAGGGCTCTGGTGATGTCCTCTCTCTGGTCAGCTGGTCTCCCATGCTGCACTGCGGCCCGGTCGTAACCTGACAGGGTCCCAGTGCAGTATGGGATGTCAGCTGACCAGAGGACATCACGCAGGTAAGTGTAATTAAGGAAGGGGGGGGGGGGGGGAAGGGGAGGTCCGCGATCACAGGGGCGGTGCTTGATGATGGGGACAGGGCTTTGCGCCAGGGGGGGTAGTAGCGGCAGCCAGTTGGTGCATGTGCGGGGCACTTGTCACGGTATTTTTTTGCAAAAATACCGTGACTAGTGTGCGGAGGGGATTCGCAGGGACACAGCTTTCTCGCAAGCTCTGTCCCTGCAAGGAATTTGAAGTAAACTCGGTAATATCACACTACAATCTGCATTCCCAGTGCGGATTGTAGTAAATAGAGCCCTTAACCGCAACATTTGCAATTTTTCAATACGTGAATTGAGTGCACGGTCTGTATCAATGGCTTTTATTTTCCTAAAAAAAAAAAAAAAAAAACACTGTGATCTCTCCATATTTTTATGAATTGAAGCTATGAGCTAATAGCACATTGCACATTAACACTGCCTATCAAAGACCCCATCATTATCAATGACGACTACAACCTCTGCCCTACACACATAGGGGAGTATGCAAAAAGTCGGAATCGGCGATTAATTATCGCCGATGACATAATTTTCACATGTTTCAATCATCCCCGTATTCAATTTCAAAGAAAAAAAGTGCAGAATTGGGGTTTAGGGGTGCAGGCTTAAAAAATTAGCCTGCACCCCTGCTAATTTCATTTAAAAAAGGAACTGTGTCAAAAGAAAAAAAAATGTGTTTGAAAAAAATTATTAAATTAGCGGAGTAGCCTCAGGGGGGTCCACATGTATGCGGCAGGTGTTTTCTAGAATGCAGGTGCATATTTGCAGAATTTTGAAAAGTCATTCTAGGGACTTAAAAAAAAGCTTATCCCCATTTTCATGTACCCCAAATTTCATGGGACCACTTAAAAAAACAAACAAACAAAAAAAAAAAACCTAAGTGCTCTTCTGCATCACTTCTTCAATGTCAGGAAAAAAAACACCTGCCACAGCTATTTAAAACCCCGACTTTCTTTTGCAGCCAAAAACAGGGGTACCCATAGTGATCCCCCATGTCTGGACAGCTTAAGGGGGGTCCTACAATTAATTCCCAAAAATTCCAGTTTTTTTTTCGTTCCTCCCAATTCGCCGGGTCCCGTTTTCGCTGATTTTTAATTGCATACTGGGATAAAGCGGGCGCGTGCCGATACTTTATCCCAGGAAAAGCTCATATGCGGAGCGAAAAGTCCAGCACAAACTTTTCGCTCCCATATTGAACACCCCTCTGAGAACTCCACTTTTTGGAGAGTGGCTCCAGTAGTTTACTCCATATCCAGATTGTGATTTTTCTTTTTTTAAGAGGATCTATGGACTATGAAATATGCTGGGATGACCATATTGAAATTATTGGAAGGTTGGGATAGGAGAAGAAACAATTGAAAATAAAGTTAGTGGCAATAAAGAGCTTTTATAGAAGTTCTGCAATTCACAATAACATACAATAGGGAGGGCATTGTTCCTTATAAGACAAAAGATCCCCCAAGTCAGCACTGAAGTGATAACAGCCCTACACACGGTTACACAGATCTCTATAACATCACTATGTACTATGAGATCTCAGGTGTGAATGCAGTTTGGTTATTGCATGCAGGGAAATACTGGCTGGGTGTGTAGGAGCCTGAAATACTGATCATTATAATACAGGAGGTTTAGAACTGTACTAGGACACTACAAACACTAATTCCCCTCCCATCCATAGCACAATACACCATACACCTAGGTGGAATGACCTCACATTGTAAAGGAGACTCAGACAAGCAGTGCAGCCTAATTACAGATATGTCTCTAGATGAAGTCAGACTGCAGTGAGTGTAATCCTGCAAAATGCATTTTATATACCTGCCTGATAAATCAGTTATACTGTATAGAGAGGTGTTGGCAAGTTAGTGGGGCCCTTACAAACATTTGCTATGGGGTCTTCAAATACTTAGTTACACCCCTGGCCTAGATTAAAGTCTATATGAAAACAAGTTTAGCAATTTAGTTAACCACAACCAGACATAATAAACATTACAAATGTTGTGCTCAAATAATATACTGCACCTTTATTATAATGAAACTCATGTGTGCATTACTTAGCCCTAGAAACAAAAGGTTTTCTAAATAACAAAGCCTCCACTTTTGTATTGAATAACCAGTTATTTGTTTTCCCAATGTGAAAAAAGTACTAATACATTAAAACCTCATCCACTATGTAACACCACCCTCTCTCCCTTACCTGCAGGTGCCTGGATACAGGCCACAGACAAGCCCAATACCTTATATACACTTCTGAGAACTCAGGAGCCGATGGGTAATCACATACATGGAGACCAGCTGTGACAAAGCTCTCCAGCCAGTAAAGCCCCCCATACATCAGAGATTGATTGCAGCAATCGTGCAGTTTGCAATCGATTGTGTATAAAAATATTTCCCTTTTTCAATCGATTGACTCAATTTTGCAATCTGCAATCGATTGAAAAGGGGAAAGATTTTTATACACAATCGATTGCAAATTGCACGATTGCTGCAATCCATCTCTGATGTATGGGGGGCTTAACTCAGTGAGACTGGTACACAGGAAAGGAATTATATAGAGAAATAGAGCTGGAGAATAGTGAAAGACATTTGCTTAACTACAGTACATGAAGAACAAACAAACTGCTGAAATACTGTGTATACTGTACATCAACAATACTATAAATGGAAAATGTAGTGAAATGTGAGTAATTGCTCTACAAAGTTAATGAAGATGATGTTGGAAAAAGTATTTTTTTTTTAATTTTTAGATGAAAGGGTCCTATGAATTAATCATTGCGGTGGTGATGAAATTATTATCAGTCCATATTGCGACAGAGTTTCTCATTTTAACAAAAATATGCCCACTGCGTACTAATTGGGGAATTAAATCTACAGCATGCTAACTGAGCCCCCAGGGATATTCAATTAACCCTCAAGGCAGGCTGCACTAATCAGAGATTTTTTTTTTGAGGGGTTCTGATCAGATCCGAAAAGAAATCCCTGATAACAAGTCAGTTAACGGGTGAAGCGAGGCACTTGACGCATAGATCCCTGAACTTATCGCGGATTCAGGGGCCTGATTCAGTAAAGATCGCTATTTCGTTTACAGCTGCAAATTTGCATGGAACATAGCGGAGAAAATATGCTAATTCCTACCACAGCTCAGCCGACATGAAGACGCCCACTGCTGCTTCCTCACATCCGTCCAATGTCGCGCTTCTGCGTATACATCGGTACCATCGATGCACATCGCACAGGTGCGCAGCACTTACACCAAGTCTGACCACTCGCAGAAACTGCAAGTCTCCTCGCACGCAGTGGGCGTATGCAATCGCAGTGACTAATTTAGCCATGCCCAAGCAACGGCATTCAAATGGGCTGTCACACCTGCATTTTTCCAACCACTTTCCCGTCATCGCCCCCAAACGCTGACAGCCTGTCTCTCACTCTGCGATGGATCGCTCTGTGTCCGTAGTCTCAGTGCGATCGCAGCTAACCCGCAGTGCCGCTTATACACATGCACAATGGCTAACAATCGCTCGATCTGCGTACTTAACTGCATTTGCGATCCTTACTGAATCAGGCCCTCTATGTGTTAACGCCTGTTAACACATGTTAAAGCCCGTTAACACGTTGATTTAACAGGCGTTAACAAGCCACTCAATTGAAATAGGGACTCTAAAGCTGGGCATACACGTCCAGATAAAATGTCTGTCAGACCGACAGACATTTTATCTGGCAGCCTGCCAGCCGCAGATGTCCCCGGCATACACTGTGTGATTTCTCATACAGGGGTATTCAATTTGTAGAGCGAAAATTTCGGAATCAGCGATAAATTATCGCTGGTGACGTCATTTTTGCCGATTTCAATTATCCCCGTATTCAATTTCAAAGACTTTTCGCAGGTTCGAAAAGTCTTTGCAAAAAACGGGGATAACTTTGCACCACTGAATAGGTGGTGAAAAAAAGTGCAGAATTTGGGTTTAGAGGTGCAGGCTTAAAAAAAAGTAGCCTGCACCCCTGGGAGTGACATTTTAAAAATAACTGTGTCAAAAAAAGTTTTTTTTAAAAATAGGGACACCCCAAAAAAATTATTTAAAAATTGGGGTGAAAAAAAAAAATGCAAAAAAAAGTGTTTAACAATAGGGAAATAGGTTCAGGGGTCTTCTGTAAGTATGCGGCAGGTGTATTCTAGAAGAGGCTATTAGCGGCAGGTGTTTTCTAGAATAAATTATTAGCGGCCGGTGTTTTCTAGAATAGGCTATTAGCGGCCGGTGTATTCTAGAATAGGCTATTAGTGGCAGGTGTATTTTAGAATAGGCTATTAGCGGCAGGTGTTTTCTAGAATAGGCTAATAGCGGCAGGTGTATTCTAGAATAGGCTATTAGAGGCAGGTGTATTCTAGAATAGGCTATTAGAGGCAGGTGTATTTTAGAATAGGCTATTAGCGGCGGGTGTTTTCTAGAATAGGCTATTAGCGGCAGGTGTTTTCTAGAATGGGCTATTAGCGGCAGGTGTATTCTAGAATAGCCTATTAGCGGCAGGTGTATTCTAGAATAGATTTATAGCGGCAGGTGCATTTTTGCAGAATTTTTTAAAAATTACTTTAGGGACATAAAAATATGCTAGTACCCACTTTCATGTACCCCAAATTTGATGGGACCAATGAAAAAAATGAAAAAAAAACCTAAGTGCTATTCTGCATCACTTCTTTAATGTCGGGAAAAAAGCACCTGCCGCGGCTATTTAAAACCCCAACTTTCATTTGCAGGCTAAAACGGGGGTACACAGTGATCCCCCATGTCTGGACAGCTGTAGGGGGTCCTACAATTTATTCCAGGTAAATCCCGTTTTTTCTGCCGATCCTATTTCGCCGGCTCCCATTTTCGTAACTTTTAAAATGAATACGGGGATAAAGCGGGCGCGCGCCCGATACTTTATCCCAGGAAAAGCTCAGATGTGGAGCGAAAAGTCCAGCATGGACTTTTCGCTCCCATATTGAATACCCCTGATAGTGTATTAGCCCGTCATCTGCGCTCCGCCCCATTGGAAGGAACACAGGAAATGTCGGTCTGTTGGCCGCGGCTGGGCATACACTGCCGGATGCGGCCGACAGGTTACCCCCAAAATATTGCATCAGACGGGTGTGCTGGTCAATCCGGCATGCCCGACCGAGGAATATTTAACCCTTGGTCGGCCGCACACATGCTACAATTATCGGGGCGATCCACGGATATCGGGCCGATTGCCCCGATAATTGTAGCGTGTATGGCCAGCATTAGGCGTTAAAGCCTGAGACTATCAATTTTTTTCAGCCCCGTTAACTTAACGAAACTATTGGAATTTGGCCCTAAATGTAACTACAGGGACAGAAGTTGCGAGAACTGGACATATCGGAGGAGTCTAACACATTTTTGGAAGATTCCTCCTGAGATTATGACGCAGCTCATTCAGCGCTAATAAGCCGTTTCTGTGACATCTCCTGCATTTTGCTGTTTATAGGTTCTGCATAAGTTTTATGAAACACAGGCTGGATACTGTACATATGCTGAGATTTGCTTGTGAAATGTGTGTACTACTATAGTATTTTTATATGGATTGATCAGATTCAGAAGTTACAGATTAAGAACCTTATTGAATATTCCAGCTGCCGGAGGCTTAGGGGCGGACATTAAATGGTTCACCACTGATTTACATTGACAGCGGAAACCATCCATGGTTCAAATCATCTATGGGCATCATAACCTGGGGATGGTATACGTTTAGGATGCCGGCGACCGTAATACCGACCGCCGGCTTCCCGACTCCTCAATCCCGGCTAGGGTTAAATGACAGGCGTCTAAAATCTAGACGCCTGTCATTACCCCTACACCGGGAGACCGGCACCCGGCATCCTGATCGAAGGGATGCCGGGTGCTGCGAGCGGACAGCCGCGTGGGGGAGGGTTAGGTTTAGGGGTCCCGGGGGGGGGACTTAGGGGTAGGCACCCCCCCAGGAGGGTTAGGGTTAGGCTAGGGGAAGGGTTAGGCACCCCCCTGTGGGACTTAGGTTCAGGCAGCGGGGAAGGGCGGGTTAGGGTTAGGCACTTAGAGGGTGGATTAGGTTTAGGCACTTGGGGTGGAGGATAGGGTTAGGCACCCCTAAGGGAGGGTTAGGTTAGGTTAGTTAGTACTTACCTAGGGACAATCGGGATTTCCAGCGCTGTCAGGCTGCCGCTGCCGGGATCTCTTCCTCTGTCGGTCTGACGCTGCTGGGATTCGAACTGCCAGCCATGTGGCCGGCTGTATTACATACCGATTCCGCTGGGGACATGTAAATGCAGTAGGCCAGTCAGAGAAGGAGGGCGGGGCTAAGCAGGACACAATAGGGGCAGGGCTAAGCGCCATGCGATGAAAAGAAAACAAACATTGGCGCTTTACCATTATACACCCGCCGTCACTGGTGGAGAAAATTGGACCTCTTCTATTGACGGTAAATCCATTGACCATCGGTGTCATTCATTGATGATTGATAAATATTTAAGATCGCCGGCCATCCTTATGAATGCTGCGCCTTTACTGTGCGAGATGGATGCAGGTGCCGAAGCAAATGGCTTTTATCTTGTTCTTCTTACAGTTTAAAGAGAACCTGTCACGTTCTAGATACTGTAATACATGTGTTGTACAGTGCTGTATGTACAGGCTACAACAGCCCTGCTCAGTTACACACCGAGGGGCTCATACACAATGAGTATTACTCCAGCTATGTACCATATACTGGGCCTAATTCATCTGACGATGAACATACATCTCCGATTGTTAGGGGCCTGCGACTGCGCTGCATACGTTCTGCGCATTTGCAGAAAGGGTCCTGCAATCTCGCTTGCAGACCCCAAGACGCGGCATGATTGATATGCTGTGGCGTTTGGGGGTGGAGCGGGGGCGTGCCTGGTCACCAATCCCGGAAACGGTTGTGTGTCGCCCCTATTTTCCGGGAGGGAAGAGGCTAGGGCGAGTGTCAACGGAACGCAGATTGATGGCCTCTGAGGTGACCAGCACCTGGTCAGGCCACACAGGGGTGCCGAGAGGGGGGAGGAGCGGGTACAGATTACCGGGGCCCGGGCTTCCGGCGCCGCTCCCCCTCCCTCACAGCAGCCCAGCACACAGCGTGTGCTGAGCTGCAGTGGAGACTGCTCGTGGCTGCGGAGCAGCAGCCACAGCAGTCTCCTATGCCTGTGCGGGGGAGCGATCACACTGATCGCGCCCCCCCTGGCTTTGAGCAGGGCTGAGGGGGCCCAGAGCGCCCCCCCTCCCCAGCGCTGAGCGGCGCTGCACATCATAGTTTATTTTTTTTTTTCCGGAAGGGGGCGTGGCCACAGCAAGCTTCAGCTTCACCATAGGAGCAACCATCGGTCGTGATTGTTGCAATGGTGATCCCGGCTCTGCGACCGACGTTGCGGGTTGTTGCAGGTGTCTGACTCCTCTTTCTTCATTTGTATCAGAGATGGACGGAAATGCACATCCTCTTGTATGCGACTCTGCAAATCTGTCCATCTCTGAATGAGGCCCTTTTTTGTGTGTTTCCTGTGCACATGGCCAGAACAGTGTGAGCACACTTATGTGATAATGTATATGGGGAGAATGGGGGGTCTCAGTGGTGTCGGAGCGGGAAGGTGACAATATAACATACAATACTGTAGGTCACATACAGTAAGAACATTTTTGTGTAATTTGCAAACACATACAGACAGGAAATGATGCATATAGGGCTGGGACAGACGTATTATTAGCAGGGTGTCAGGGTCAGCTAAAGGATTATTGATGACAATATATAATACTGCAGACACCTCCCTGTGTGACACCCCCTACCCTGGGTATACGTAAGAATGGGGTTTCTAGGTTCTTTCTTGGGTACAGAGAGGTAAAGAGGTGAGTAGACTGACTTTGGACAAGTATATTAGGTATTTTATTACAATAAAAAGATCATATGTCAATTGGCACTTTTACAATGAAAATTACAGGTTCAATTTCTATTACAATTCACAAGAATAACACAACAAATTATATTTTATTGGTCAGGAACGCAGCCTCCTTGCAATCGATAAGGACTCCTCTCCTGCTGATTCCAAAAGATGAATACATGCAATGCTTTTCCATCAACAGTTTATCCTAAATACTTATAAGCAAACAATAGTGACAATGCATAACAGTCTCTATTTAGTCCTTCGATATGCTAACTAATTTCCTAAGATTTCCTGGCCAGACTCCCTAATAGTTCATGAGCTCATATATACTTAAAGTCCTGTTGGTGCACATGACGTTGCCCGGGTTATTGGATGCTAGCACTGACTTTAAACGGTCCCTGTTGGTATTACTTTCCTCAGTCTCACACTATGTACGGGCTTGTCTCTTATGTCACTCCTTCCCCACTGAATGTCCTTCTGACAGTCTCAGCTGCATCGTTATGTTAGCAGAGATGTGTAGTAATTTGCAGCATTTCCACAAGCTACACATTACTATTTAACAGATACAAAAATAATGACAGGAGGATTCGTTTATAACAACTGTATCTATAAATACAAAGCTCCCTGAAGTCTATCTCAGTACTCAGATTCCATTGCTCTACATTAGCTATTTTATGTAGCTACTCAGAATTGTCTAATTACAGCGTCTTTTCCACTGTGTCCCCCTCTGCTGCTAGTATCTCCAAAGGTGACAGCCACTTATTAACATGCGCAGCGGTTGGCCGTGTCGCAGTGAGGGGTCTCCAGAGAGGCTTTTTAATGGGCCGTAAACTTGCTAGGGCACTGGGTTTAACTGACTGTCAATAACAGTGGGTGGGTAGTAGCCACTGTAATGAGGTGTGCATATGGTGCAGTCTCTTACCACCTGGCTTCGCTGATTCACCCCCGTCTCCTCTCTCCTTCTGCAGAGACGGTTACTGCAACCATTATTAAATCTCTGGATCTTATTCTCTGTTGAAAAATTTAGATTTGGTCCGATTTTCGCAAGTCAAGTTTTTGGTCGTTCTGTTGGTGGTTCACATTTTTGACTAAATGGTTCATTTGCAAAATAGATTGAAAAACTACCAAATACTTCAGTAAATTTACCTTTTAGGGTCACCACCCAAAAGTACAGAGATGTCACAGGCACCTATACAGCAGCTTTGGGTATACATAAGTGAATGTCGACATCCTGCTTTTGAGAACTGCTCTTGAAAAATCAGGGAAACCAGCCCATGTTGAATAGCTCTGGGACTCCCCCTGGCACCTGTGTGCTAGAATTGTGGTTTTAGCATTAAAATATTAGCCATATTTGTGGAGATACATTCCATTGTCTGTTTAGGCTTATGGCTGCCATGTAACAATGGGCCTAATACAGAGTTCTACACAAACCAGATTTACGCACATGTTTTGCGATCTGCACTGTACATATGCCAGTCTGTGATGACTGACTCAATGCCCCCAGAGATGCAGCTTGATCGCGCTGCTGTGACCAATTGGGGTGGTTGCAGCTAGCGACCCAGAAGATGAATGTAGCAGACCAATTTTGGGGGGAATTCCGAGACAAATGGTTTGAGTCTTAGGATGCAGCTTCGCTGGCCCAGGAGGCGTTAAACATGGCTATCCAGCACAACCCGAGGGTCACTTACTCAGATGGCCGATGGTCTCATCTCCGGATGTATCATCGGATAAGAAGCCGGCGGTAGGTGTATATTTATGTTAGACACCACCTGCAACGTTTTGAGTTTATGGTTGTAGCACAGCTGCTGTCAGTGCTACAGCGCAGATCTGAATCAGGCCCATTTCATCAAAAAAAAAAAAAAAAGGGAAGGAAGAAGCACATCTCTGCAACCAGAACTGCAGTTGCAGATTAATATAAAATTTATACAATGCTATAGAATGTTTTCATTAATCAAGAAATTGATCAGAGCACAGGTGAATGGATGTGGAGTATTTAGTGGAAACCAGGTAACGGATTTGTTGTAGTTTAAAAAAATGTCTTTGGGATTTTTTTTTTAAATTAAAGTGGAAACTGAAGACAAACAAATCACAGGATATAAGACAGTAACAGTCTAGTTGAAGTCGATAATTATGTGATTACCTTATGACATTACACTACAAATATATTCTGTATCTGCAAAGCAGAAGAAAACTGGGCCTATATGACTCGATGAGAAACTGATTGCAAGATACAAAACATTAAACGCCCTAGTAAAGTACAGTAACACACAACCTGTCACACAGTCTTGTAAAAGTCCATAGTGTAAAAGTGGCATATGGTAGAATGGTCTTGGGTTATGTTGTATATTAAAAATGGACAATTAGTTTAACAACCCAATCACTTCAGCGATAGGAACTTCCACTTGTTTCTGAAGTGCTTGGTTTTTTTGGGCCACCACAAACTGGTGTACCAATGGGCTTATATCAGTTAACAGTGTTAATCTTTACAGTTAGAAGAGATCATCCTCACCATTACCCTCAGTGTTAATATCACACTCTTAACTCATCGCACCTGAATCCACCATTACAGAAGTCTCTGAGGATGACTTTTGCTGCCAATTACAAGTACAGACTGTTCATTTTTCTGATCCAATTTTCCACATTTAATGGAAGTAGCCTCCTATGCCAATTGCTCAAACTTCCCAGCTTTACTAAACTTTCAGAGTACACACTGAAGGATGGGCAGCTTGCAAAGCTAGTTTGTACAAGGGGCTCCAAAGTGCCTTTTATCTCCCTGTACTCAAATAGACTTTAGTAATATGGGTGATGAGTCCACACCAGTTGAGTGGTATATTATTTTAATCTACAGAAAGAGGTGGTCTCTCCAAAAACATAATTGTCTCTCACAATATATATTGGATGAGGGTCATCCAATATTAAATACAGCAAATTAGCAGGTGCACCACCAACCTAGGGTAGGTTGGTGGTGCACCTGCTAATTTGCTGTATTTAAGATCATTAAATGGAGCCCTGAGAAAGGAATTACAGTAGGTGCATTTTTTATTTAAATCTAAAAGCTTAGGCTTTGTACACACCTATAGATACATCTATCCAATCTGTCTCCTGGGAAGGAATATCTGGTTTTCCAGTGTTTGGGAGCACATTTCTATTACTTGCTCCCATACATTACCAGATTTTCCTTCCCACCAGACAACTATAGGTGTTTATGTAGCCTAAAGTAGACCAGAGCTTACACTGGTTTGTGGAGTACCTTCTGCGATGTCACTGTGTCTGCCCATTAGCTGTATGTGCACATATACAGACACAATTCTGCCACTTACTGTGGTCTGTGCCATGAGAGGTGGGAAGGTGACCAGAACATAGGACAAGTACAGTAAGGGAGAGAGTATTAGCAGATCTGTAGAAACACCCGTGTTAGGAGGGGCTCTGCCACCTGCAGAGCAGCTGGATACAGACACTAAAGGGAATTTCTGTATGTGGCAGAGGCAATGTCACACAGCCATGAGAGGTGCCCCTGTGTATGGGGACATGGGTCATTTGGCCATCAACTCAGATGTCACCAGATGGACTATTTTATGGCACTGGCTGATTTTTATGTTGAAAACCCAATAGATTTGTAACAAGTAAAAAGCATGAAGTTTATACCATATTGTACATTCATATCACACAGTCCCTTAGATGCAAAAAGCAACTGATCCTCAGACAAGTCCTTTTCTCTAGACCCTCTCCCTCCTATTACTGTGGCCATAGGAGTAAATAAAAGTGACTTGTTTCCTTGCTGCACTATAGCAGGCTGTAATTTGCCACAGACTGGCAGCTTGCAGGGGGGAACATACAGCCAGATTGTACACTAACCTCTTAGTTATCCAGCAGTCCCTACTTTTCCCCCCCATACCATCCGATGAACTTGTTAACTTCCAGAAACATCTGGATCTCCCTCATAGCTGTAATTACATCTCTGGGCTGACCTTATGGCCAATACACTGTTACAGCTCTGTAAAAATAAAGGTATATCACAGAGCAGTTCTGCGCTATACCCAACACTGCTAGATGGAGAATACAAAAGCTAGAAGTCCTTGGTGAAACAGACAAACAGAATAATAAGAGTTGTAGTATTTTATTCACAGTAAGACATGATATAAGCCACATAGGGAAATAGCAATTTTCCTAATTAGTTATAGCTACTATATATAATCTTTAATTCAATATCTTCAGGAGGAGATTTGCTGCTCATTTGTGTCAGTGTCAAATTCCCATTAGTTGGTCTCCGGCCTCTTCATACTGGTTTATGCTAAATAAAAAATATATATAAAAATAAACTGTTCTGTGAAACATGAAATAACTTTAATGCTGATTCTATTGTCCATTTCTGTATTTTAGTTTCAATTTGAGACCCAGTAGATAAAGGTCACTTCTCTAGAGAGCTTCAGCCTAGTACCAATAATGGTCCTTTTCCAGGTACATAGAAGCCAAAATGAGGCCATGATGGGGACCCTTTAATACAGACAAAACAAGGTGCATTAAAACAGGGGGGGGGGGGTCAATAAGCAGCCCTCCAGCTGCAGAGCTACAAATCCCAGCATGCCTTGCAGTTTTAGCATGGCTAAATAGAAAGACTGTTGAAGGGCATGTTAAGATCTATAGTTCCACAAGATCTGGGGGGGCAGTTTATTACACATCTCTACAAACCTTGTGTAGGGGAAGCTGCAGAGGTCAATTTGCCCCCATGAACTGCAATAAAGCACCATCTAGCTGTATTTGACTATACAGACTCATTCGTGGTTACAAAAAAAAAAAAATATATATATATATATTTTTTTTTCCCCCTCTTCTTTCTTTGGGCCTTTTGATAAAGAATCTTTAGAACCCCAACTTGTTTAATAGAGTCTACAGTAGGTTATAACTATATAAATAACCTCCACTTTTGTGATCCATTTCCTTTATGGGAGTTTAGTACATTTCTATGGTGTTGAATGTGCAGAAGTGATTAAAGCGTCTGTAAATCATTAATGCCATGGAAGACTCCAATCTACAATCAGTTTGTGCCCAGGCTGGTATGTGTAGTGTATGCCCAGGTTGGTTTGTTTAGTGTATGCCCAGGCTGGTTTGTGTAGTGTATGCCCAGGCTGGTCCATGTCAGATCCGCAGTGCCATTTACATTCCCTTTATCAGTGTGACCGCTTTACTTTTATATTGCGAGCATCCATTACATTATGAAAGTCACTTCTTGTATCACTCATTCTGTTTATATTGCTCTGTAAGGCATGGCAGGCCCTCTTAAGATGCCAAATAAAGGATAATTACCACATCCAGCCAGTAACAAATGTGGAGCAGAAGGTGAAATGGGTGTAAGGGGTGGGTGGCAGGGTTTCTCATCTCCCTACCAATAGTCTGTTGCTAGACAAGTTTATTTCAAGTCCCAGGTAAAGTGTTTGAGGCAGACAGCAAGTGTGATGTGAATGTTTTACATACCAGCTGTTCAGGTCACGAGCTCTCCAAGATGCTATGAGCTGTAAGAAGTCAGCGACCGTCCTCCCTCCAGGAGCCCTGAGGTCATCAGAGGAGTCTCCATTAAAGTTTCCACAGGCTCCGCAAACCGCCTCAGACAGCCAATCAGAAACACGGAGCGAGAGGCTTCCACTGTCACTCAGCTCAACCTTCAAGTCTTTCCCAACCTGGATGAAGATGGAACCATTCCTAGCACTGGCTGACAGAATGCCGGACACCGTGGGAAGAGGATCCATTCGCCCATTCACCTGTAAGATACATACATCAGCCACTGACTGCAATGCAGATTTACAGCACATTCAGCACTTTTCTGCAACTCCAATTGTATGTGCATGGAAGCCAGGAATCTGGTTGGTTTACTCTAAATGAGCAGCAATTATTGATATTTCCACTAGTATTCTCTAATTTTGGGAACTTATTTTAATGGTTGATTCTTACTTGGAAACAAAATGGGGGAACAGCCACACAAAAGACACCTTTGCACCTGTGTGGACACCCCCTCCCAAATATCAATTTGTCTGCCCCACCTGCTTGGAAATATTGTTTTGCCATGGTGCAAGTTACTTGCTTTGCTCCCAACTGCAAACCGACCTGCTATACTTTGTGTTTACAGTATTACCCATATATAAAAAAAATTTGGGATCCAGCTCCACCATGGAGCTACCTGTAAAAAACAAGCTAAGGGCTGGTCATAGGAGCCCAGCACATACGGTAGTAATGCAAAGCCGCCGTCTGGGCACACGCTTGGCTCTCTGCAACTGCTTGAGTGTTACATTTCCACAACACTCAGGAGCTTTCTGACCCAAGCACAAATAGATTTTCAGCCTAGAAAGATAATGCCCTTACGTTTTCTAGCAACCTATATAGCAAAACTCAGGTCAGAGACATGAACCGGTGTAGAGCACTATAATTTTCAGGTCCTGTAGCCAAAGTGGGCTCCTATTCTGCTCTGACCATGTACAGAGACTATGCTCATCTGCAGTAAGACACTATTTGCTACCCTGCTTGCCCTCAGGATGTTGGTTATAGGCAGAAGTATCAGCCCTGGCTTTTACAGTGTTTTCTATGGTTTAACACATCTGGTGGGAGCTTACAGACTAACTTTTTAGCAAGTTCTGCATAGGCTACTTACCCAGGCCTCCTTGTCCTTCGAGATGGTAACTAGGGAACCACGAATGAAGATATGGAGTCTGTAAATTGATGGTGCTTTTCCACAGCTCTGGACATCAGCAACAACTCTGAACCATTCAGGAGTAACATTACACAGAGATGTAACCTCTATTGGGCCATTTCCAAGGGATCCTCCCGAGAGGCCATCAAAAGTGACCAACTCTTGCGGGCTCACAGAACATTCACCTTCCACCTTGTAGCAGCCTTGCACCCCATTGACAAGACCACAGCGCTCCTTGGAAGTACATGAAACTGCTGCACAAGTCACACCTCCAGCTTTGCACGTACACTGAAGTGTGCAGTCTGCAGAGACAAAGGACTCTCCCTCCTAAAACAGATAAATATGAATATATTAAGTCCTAAAAAGTGGATTTTAATGGAAAGAATCCCTAAGACATAAGTTAAAGTGCCTAAAGACAGATTCAATATCTTTACAATAGAGAACCCAGGCAAACACAATGGGGCAAAAGTATAATCGATTATATATTACACATACTCATTATGTACTTGCACCGCAAGTCAATTGTGCACCAAGATCAAACTGCCTCTGTTAGGAATGAGACATTGGGATTAGTCTAAAAACCCTATATTTGGCATATTGCAATAGAAAATAACCAGATTGTGGGATGTACCAAGCATCACATCCCGCCTCTTCAGGTACATACATATTGCAGTAATCAACCATGGTACCTAGAAATGCCATTTACATCAAAGGCCAGCTCTCCCAACAAGAGCCGTCCTATGCAATGCTCTCAGCTAGCAGGTTTAACACAGGAGTCCTTCTGACGTCCTGTGCATTTGCAGAATGATGCCGGGGTGATGCTGGGGACAGTCCCGATGAGCCCATAGGCTTCTATTGGGTAAATCCTCCTGAAGATGGCGTTGCCCACTGGGATGAAGCGATGGAACACATCACTTAGTACATATGGAAAATGCAGTACAGCCCCTGAACACTGCATTTTCCACTTCAGTACATCCCACCCTCTATCATTTTAAAATTGTTAATTTAGAGTTTAACTAAACTAATTATACCTTATTTGGTGCATGAATCTATTCAGTATCAGTCTGACCCACCAACACCTTAGATAAAAAAAAGGTACACAGGTATAACTGCGCCCAAGCATGAGTGCTGCCGAGAGAACCCAGGGTCCATTAAGCATTTGGTCACATCTGATGCTAAAGGGAGGCTGCTGCCACTGAATAGAGCAGTTCTACTGTCTGGAGAAGGATAAGGCTGCACAAAGTCAGCAGAAGCCCCTACAACAGGTCATGAGGAGAGTACTAGTAGCAGGGAGGACAGGCATACTGTGGGCACTGAGCCATACTGTGCTGTGAACTTTGTGCAAAATAGTTGGTAAAATTGCCCACAAGTTAATTGCAGAGGGCCCCCCCCCACAAACCTAAACCCACTCTCAGAAACAGGTCTATAGATCAGAATTATCAGAGTTTGAATAGAAGAGATCAGTATAGAAGAGATTTTAGCATTTCTAACATGAAGGTGTAAAAGTATTTAACGCAAATGTCTTCTAGAACTATTAAATGGACTAGAAACGATACATACACTCAAGTATCTTCCAGTAAATACACATCCACATTTGTCCATGGTGACACATTCATCTCCATCTAACATATAGCCGGCGTCACACTCGCAGCCTTCGAAACATTGCTCTGTACATCTCATTGGCTCAGTGATCCCGGAGCAAGTTTGCTCACATGTTCTGGTACAGCGAGAATAATGACTGTTTGCTGGACAGGACATCGCTATGAAAAAAAAAAAAAAAAAAACTCAGTAAACACAAGAGGCAAAATTGGACATGAACGTAACATCACAAGTTGATACATTCCAGATTAGATAATTTTTTAGGCTATAGCAGAGTCTGTTCTATTTTGTCTTTTATGGAAAAAACATTCACTTTGTACTTACGACAGAACACTGGTGTTCGCCAAGAGCTTATAGTTACACCAACAATTTGACAAGCTGCTGCATAGGCCTGTAGCCCCTTGCACAGAATAACATCTTTCTCATTAACCACACAAGAGTCATAGGCACAGTGGTTAAAGTATTCAGTTGGGTTAATCTTCGAATGACAATCCTTAAATGGCCCAGCTGGGTTAGTTATCATGCCACAAGAGAATGTAGCCTTAAATGGTTGAAGCTTGGTGTCCTCACATACTGGACATTCTCCAGCAGCACAGCCATCACTGCACTTGGCTCCAGCAACGCTCACTTTCCAGGCTGCCCCAAACTCCTTTACAGATGTGACAACCTCACTGCTGGGAAGCAGGAATTCATCTTTGCTATCACCATTAAAGTTGCCACAGAGACCACCCATCTTGCCACGGTATGTACTGGGAATACTAAGTACCACATGGTAAATTGTGTCATAGAGAATCTTCAAGCCAAAGTCTGTCTGAAAGACAACATTGGTCCCTTCTTGATTTACTAGGATGTGATCTAGGGTCAATGGCAATTTGTTGAGCTCTCCATCAACCTATGGAAAAACAATTTTAAAGTTCCATTATGACGGACAAAGATTTTATCATGGCAATGAAAAAGAAAGCAAATATTTGATACCAACCTTTACTTTTGACCTCCTGCCTTTTTCAATGGCCACTGTGTAACCTAATACAGATATCTGTACAAGTCTTGTAACAGAAACTTTACCATTTCTATAGCTTTCATTCTCAACTACCACTGAGAAGTTCACTAGACGAGGGTCATCCACCACAACCTTTGCAAAGATGTAGGTGCAAGTGCCTTGGAAGTCAAAATGGAGACCATCAAATGAGATGTAGTGGGGATCACCAGAAGCCACACATTTGCCAGACCCTTTAGGTTGACATCTCCAAGCCCCATTGACCAGTTGGCATTCTTCCTCAGCTCCACAACTTTCCGATTGGCACTTGACAATGCCATCAGCCCCACACTGACACTTGTCATTGCATTGACCATTTGGATAAAAGACTTGATTCATCTGGTAATATTTATCTTGATAGATGCAGCCACACTGGGCAATGGGGACACATTTGTAACCACTCAATATGAACCCATTGTCACAGTAGCAAGATTCTTGGCAAAGAGAGTCACAGCCAGTCGGTGAAGACAACCCATGACAGGTGACAGCACAGGCATCTCCGCACAATTCATAATGACTGTTTACAGGACAGGAGGGACCTAGAAAAAAAATAAAAAAAAAATTGTAGAAGTAAATATTAGCACTTGTCATACAAGTAATTAAAAAAAAAAAAAAACACCCACTACAGATATTAAAAAATCTGCCATATAGCAGAGTGCTTGTGATCAACACCATATTGTTCAGTAGGTGTCAGATTGATGGACACTTTCTAGCCAAAAAGAAATAATCAAACTTAACTGACGTGGTCTCATGGGGATCAACTGCAGCCAATTGCGCATAGGCTGACAAGGTGCAACGCTCCCTTGCAGTGTTTTAAAAGAGTAAATACTAAAAGTGCAGAATAGATGTCCTTTGACTCCCCAGACCCGGCAATTTCTGATTTTTTTTTTCATTTTCTTCTTTCTAGCAAAACCAAAGTGGATAAGTATGATCTTTGCAAATTAAGTCTTAAGTTAATCTAGTTTCCATTAAAGTGTCAACTATTAAACACCAAATTATGACCTATACCATTTATTCTAGGTAGAAGTATTTCCTCCATATCAGAAATAGGACAAGATCAGACTGCAAGAAGTTGGATGTACTAGTTATAATTGTGTTCAATTTAAAGTCCCTTGAATTTTGCTTTAAATAGTCGTTTAAAAAAAATGTTGACGTCTTTAAGATGTATGCATACAACCCAACAACTATAGTTTAGAACATACAAATGAAAGACAAGGTCTTTAAATAGGATGTGGGCGGTACCTTGATTTCAGGGATTCTGGCGCTTAAAATGTCAGTGCCGGAATCCCGAAGGAGAGTAGCGGTGTTAGGAGGGGGTTGAGAAAGGTTTACGCACTAGGAGGGAGCATTGGGGGTCAGGCACGGGAGAGAGTTAGTATATGCAACAAGTACTCTAACCCTGTCAGGAAGCCAGAATTGTGATCCCATACCCATCCCATTAAAAACAGCCTTATGAATTATTTGCAGTATACAAGGTTCACATTTCATGATATAATCAAAGCCCTTAATTCTAGATTAGAACAAATGACGAACCTGTTATTTTGGGCAGATTTAAACCCTACAAATTGTAGGAATAATCATGCAGTTTAAGAAGGTCAAAACAAAGTGATAATTGATAAGGACACCAAGCGCACATTTACAGCACAAGGGGCAGCAGGCACTTCCATTCATATACATCAGCCACAACTACGCACGATTAGGGTTTTGGTTCACCTGCACTTCAGTAAATCTCTACCCTGCAATAAACATCACTTTAATGAGAGATCTGTAGAACCATAGCTTACTGCAGAAAGATGCGGATCTCCATTCCTGAAGAGTGACACCTGCAGCCTGACAGGCGCCCACATAGAGACCTATAGCATTACAGTACGATGAGGGATGCCCCTTGTATTGGCACGCATCAAAAATGCAGTCATTGAAGAAAGGATTCGGGTCAACAACTGAGAGACACTGGCTGAATGGCCCATTAGGATTAGTGATAAGCCCACAGAATTGGTCACTCTTGTACTCTTGCTGTTGTGCTTCAGAACATAGAGAGCAGTTGCCCATACACTCTGGTGTACAACCAGCAACCTCACCAACTTTCCAACTGTTACCAAACTGAACTGCGTTTGCCGCTGTTCCACCATTCTTCATGCTGAAGTCATCATTAGGATCCTTGTTATAGTTCCCACACAAGCCAGCAACAGCATTGGAATAAGTGCTAGGTATGGTCACCGCCACATAGTTATTCCAGTCATATGTTACAGTGATGTCGAAGTCAGTCTTTACAATCCCCTGGCGGCCGCTGATGTACGCTACAACTTTGTTAGTTTGGAAGTAGAAGGGCAGGGAAGTAACAATGCCATCAACCTGAACAGAGACATAACGCATTAGCAATACAATATAGATGGGCAGACACCTTACATCCCCAGTATTGCTGTGTGAATGTGGCCGCCAATTAGAATTCTTGGTAAATGCCATCTGAAGAGGACCATAAACATGGGCGGGCAGTGTTCATTTGGAAACTGCAATACTGAGTACTAGTGATGTATAACTGACTGGCCACATTACATTTGTCCAACTGTGTACATAAATTACAAACATTGCACTCAACTCTAAGGCCTACTAGTATGAGACATGCATAAACCCCTCCATTACCCAAATTACTAAGTTGACCTCATACATACCAAAATATGACGAGGGTAGTCCATGCCAAGAGTCAAAACCATATCATAGACTTCCAGAGTAACGACCTTGGTGTAGGACACAGCTTTGTTCCCACCACGGTTGTTGTTTTGGACCTTGACAGTAAAATGGGTCAATGATGCATCACTGGAGGTCACACCAACCAGTTGGTATATGCAGGTTCCCATGAAGTCAAATCTCTTGTTGTCAAACATTGTGTAGTGAGGATCTCCTCTGCCTGTGCATGTGGAGAAGCTGATGGGTTGACAGCCACGGACTCCATTCACTACCATGCACCTTTCACTAGCTTTACAGCTGCTCTCCTTACAGACCACCATGCCAAGGCTTGGATCACACTTACAAAGAATGCGACAGTTGTCATCGGACCAAAACTCCTGGTTTGGTTGGAAGTAGGCACCATTGTAAGAGCAACCACAGCTTGAAGCCTGAACACATTTATCTGCACTGAGAACATAACCATCATTGCACTGGCAGGTCTCCACACAGTCATCAGTGCAATGGGATGGAGCAGTACGATCCGTGCAGGTGCCTGGACAGGCATTTCCACAGAATTCATAGTGACTGTTTGCAGGACATGGCAAGGCTGAAAGAAAATAAGGTTTGGAAAAAATACATTAACATGGTAATTCAGTAGTGGTGTTCATTTTACAAATTTTGGCAAAGTCATTTGTTAAGTGAGCATATGACCATTTACAGTTTTATAGAAGAAATACTGAGTGAATGCATTGATTTTAGTGAACCTCACTACTTACTGCATCCAGGTGTTCTATAATCATATATTTTGACGCCCTGTTTTCGGCAGGTGTTGGAATAGACACTGAGGGCCTGGCATAGGAATTGAGTAGCTCCATTATTAATGCAGACATCGTATAAGCAGTTATCAAAGAAAACATCTGGGTTAACTTTCAAGTGACATTCTCTGAATGGGCCATCTAGGACTTTGCTGATGAGGCCACATTTCTTCTCATCTCCATACAAGGCCTTTTTGCTGTCATCACAAGTTGAACAATTGCGTCCTGGGCAGATGTCAAAGCAGAAAGGATCTCGGTCATTGACTTTCCAACTCTTAGCCCAGTCTATGATGGAAGTAACAGGTGTGTCATCAGCAGTGATCATCTCATCTTTAGTATTTTGGTTAAAGTTGCCACAAAGACCACCAGTAAGCCCATAATAGCTGCTGCTGAGTTTGACCACAACATGCCAGTTATAGTCATAGGTCACCTGAAGCCCGAAGCCTGTACCCACCACAGCATTGAGACCACTGATCCTGGCCGTGATCTTTCCTTCCAACAAGCTCACTGGAAGGTTTCTGATCTCATCATTTACCTGTTAAAGAAGGTGGCATTAGATTGGCAGTTGGAAAACAATTTTTACATTTGTCTCATGGATTATGAAGAGTTAAGAGTTGAGCTAAAAACAGATTTTAGAGTTGTGAAAGGGGTTAATCGAGATGGCAATATGATGCTTCTATATAGCTCAATTTGCACAAACTTTGTTTGAGGCACAAAAAATATAAAAAATATTGCATTAAAATACCTTCAGGTTCTGTGTACAAGGTGTATATGAAACAAATGAATTTCATTTATGTACGCAAACTTTGTGTGTCACAAAATTGTATAAAACTACCTGCAGGCTGTGTGTATAAGGTGTATATAACACAAATGCATTCTAGGTTAAGATTTGGGGCTCATTCCCAAGATAATTCATTATGGTGTGCAAGTGGCATTAGATTGGCAGTTGGAAGACAGTTCACATTTTTCTCGTGTATTATGAAGAGTTAAGTTGTGCCAGACAGAGGTTGAGATAATACATTTTCCATATTGCATTATGTAGTTAATATTCATGAACAATCTGGGCATACACAAGTTCTCCAAAAAAATATGCACATCTCTAAACCAAACCCCTCTCTGTTCAATTAAATTTCATTCAAGAGAATAGAAAGTTTAGAGTGTCCATGCTAGAGATTCTATATAAGGGCTCTAAAGTAAATGTACATCAGCCCTAAATTCAATCATTTGTTTCTTATTTGCAAGAAGAAATTCTATACTGCCCAAATTTATTGGCATTCACATAGCGATAGGGGCCCTGCAAGGTGTTCAGAGGGAGTTGACCACATCAGAGTTCTCTTCCCTCCTTTTGGGAATCCTTTGCATGCATGGTCTGACCATGCATGTACAGTGGCCATAGTCACGAGGGTTCCGGAGAAACCTTTCCAAGTAATTTTTGAAAGTGTAGCAGAGATGGCATTAACCAAAACTGGAATGGGAAGCATGATAAGATTGGTCAGCTCTCCTGCCCCCATAGAAACCTATGGGGGCTGTGGCTGCAGTTAGATATGTAGTGACTGCATCAGAATTTGAGATCTGTGCTGTAGTTCCTCCATGGTACATTTCCTATTTGCAGGTAAGGCCACTTTCTAAATGTGATATTCTATACTGAAATGGAGTTCCTAGGTGAGGAACCGGAAACACCGCTACAGGCAAGTAATCATTTAGGAGAAATTAAAGCACCCATGGAGAAGTCTGTCAACTGTTCTATAATTAGGATCGAAGTGCGACACTTGATCATATTCTTCACCCATATAAACTGATTTTAGCATTGTGAAAGGGGTTAGTCAAGATGGCAGGACAATATTTTTTTTTTTTTTTTTTTTAAATCCATGGTGCAGGTGCACACTAGACAGCAAGATACAGAAGCTTACTTTATAAATCTATATTTTAGCCAAACTTATCTGGTTCTTCATGCACATTTTGAAGATAGCCATCTACATGACAAGGAGATTCCTTTAACATTTTGGGTGTTAATGTAGGTTCCCATCTGAAAATAGTCACCTTACATCTCGAATGTGTATTCTACTGTATTTCCAAATCACAGCAATGTACAGTAGCACTTTAATATAGATTTGTAATTTATGATGTGCAGACCATTCACTTGGACTTTTGGATATAAACTATATCAGCAGACTTGTAACAAAGTTACTTTGCTTGAAGTACAGTTATTGGTATCTAAAGAAAAGGATAACTCACCCGAACTTTACCAGACTCCCCCTTCATAATGGTGATCTTATACCCGTACGTGTATATGCTGACCGTCCTCACGTAGGACACTGCTTGGGTTCCTCGGTTGTTGTTCTTCTCTTCAATTGTAAATGGCACCAATCCATTGTCCCCACCACCATATTTAGATAGAATATATGTGCAGGTTCCCTGGAAGTTGTAGTTATAGCCATCAAAAGTGTGATAATGAGGGTCTCCCCAGGCCCAACAGCTGCCGGTGTAATCTGGAACGCAGACTGGCCTTCCATCTTGTACCATGCAAGTTTCCTTGAGCCTACACTTTGTGGCCTTACACGGATCTGAAACAAAGAATGGCATTCAAAAAGTTTACATTAATCACATTAATTGAACCTCAGCCACCCTGATATAATGTAGTTTACGCTCATGCAGAAATGCTACAATGTTAATCAAATCTATAGAATGAGATCTAATGTAGCTGGTTAAAGTCCTGAAATTAAGTGGAGGGGGCACAAGCTGTAGATTTATTGGTTTTACAGTGATTAAAACCAGTCACACAATGTAAGCTACTTCTGCTCCAATATTTACAAGTAACAGGATTTACTGTACATTCCTCTTCAGGCAGCAGAAGGGCAGTTGTCCTAACTAAACCTATAATATTGTTACAGAGAGTTGAACACTTTCTTACAGCCTACGCCATTGCTTGTTAGTAATAAATGGTTCAACACTATCAGTCCATAGGCAGCAATAAGCAGTGTGTCATCTACAGACCCACATACAGTAATGTCCTATCCTAAACAAAGATTCACTCAATGAAAATGATCTACTTATGGGGGTAGGGGACCCCATTACCTAAATTAACACATCCAATGACACCATCTCTATTCTGGCACTTCTCATCCTCTGCACAGCTGGTGTCCTCACAGATAAGTCCCACTGGGAGGCATGTACAAACACGTTTACAGTCGCTGGAGAGCACTTGTTCTTTGGGCTGTTGAATTTAAACATGTTAAAATGTAAATCTAGAACATTAAATGCCTAAAACTAGATTTTAATACTGTATTAAACACAGTATAATAAAAACAGCCATCATGTAATTTGGACCTTTTTACAAAACCAAAGTTTGGGTTTTAAATCAGGGTCCCAAACTGACAGCATACTTAACCCAGGAATCTGATACTTGTAACCCCAAAGTGATACAGAACTGGGACTAGATTCGATAAAGTTTGAGTTTCTGTATTTCAGCTAACACACACCCAAAAGGTATAGAATTACTAAAAGGTAAAGACTCAATGGAATTGTAAGTTAATGCTAAAAATGGTGGTGATTTTGCTTCTGTTAAGGCTAGAACATGAATCTTTTTTAAAATCTCAATTTCAAGAGCACAGGTACACCCACCTGATAGTACTGTCCAGCTTCGAAGCAGCCACAATTGTTCATAGACACACAGCCCTTCCCATCAAAGAAGAAGCCATCGTCACACTCACAGCCCTCTGAGCAGGTGGTGGGGCATTTGGCTGGATCGGTGATCCCAGCGCATGATGTAGAACAGACATCGGCACAGACTTTGTACTTGCTATTGGCTGGGCAGGACATTGCTATTGTATGAAAGGTTTAAACAGAAGTAAAATGACAATATATGTTCTTGTAGTAGAAAGATGCATTGTTTTTTATTAGAGAACTTCTCAATGAGGATTAATATTACTTCAGGCCATCAGTTTACTTTGATGGTCAGGTTCTATTAGTAGAGTCAGATTTAATACTACAAGGGGCTGTACCTCTAGCAGTACACATACATAATTCATTCTCAAAAGGTGGCAGTATTTTAATAAGCAGCAAAAAACACCCTAGTGTATGCTTATACAGGTGGTAGAATATCTAGATTGTAAGCTCTACTGGGGTAGGGACAGACGTGACTGGACAAAAATTCACTCTAATGCACTTGGGAATGTGTGTACTATACATAAAATTACACTTTATTACTAGTTTATAAACTATGTTTGATATCTATGGTATATTTAAAGGCTTCATTCATACATGTGTGGTAACTCAATTGAAAGTTTGCTATAGTTCTTGTACAGTAATATACCCAATAATATTTCAGTAACAGGTTGGTCTCAAGCTGGAAACCTGGTATTGTACGAAATGCTGACTTGTCACAACGTATGGAGAATGCCGACTACTTCTATATTAATCATTGGCAAACAGGTGAGTGTGGGGAGGATCGCAGTTGCCCAAAACCACGTTTCCCACTTAGTTGAGCCAACATCTTAACAAATAAGTGTACTAGAGACATGGTCAACATTCTATATAAGGGACATTATTACGCATACCCAGAGGCAGCAACTTCTCCTTCCAAGTCTGCTGTGTTGTCCAGTGGGGAAATGTGCTTTCAACACCTCAGTTCTGTATTTTACTGGTTATACTATATTTACATTATGGGAGGTTTAAAAGTCTGACCACTTGTGTAACATACAAGATAAATATGTACAGAGATACAATTTTCTTTAGATTTTAGGACCATCAACAGTGCATGCTTCACAGATCTCCTCAGTATTACAAGCAAAATAATTAACATTGGCTAATAAAAATAAGTCAGACAGGCAGTAATGACTACATGTGTGCACCAGCTAGGAGATCTGGAACATGTCCAGGGCTGGTGCCAGGTTGTTCTGCCACCCCCACAGACTTGCTCCAGTGGGACTCAGATTGTGGAATGGTGCCACATCCAGTGGTGGGGAGGAATTCAGGATGGCTGCCCCTACTGTTACATCCAATGACCGATCACTGGCCCTGTATATCTGATGTATCACCTACACTGCACTTGAGACAGACTATGGCTTGTGAAGTGACAATTATGCCCCAGTCATGTGCTGTCCACACCAACTCAGGCATTTGGAAAGACTCTACTGGAAATCCTGCATTTGATAATAACCTCACCCTTTAATATAGGTCAAATATCATCTTTGCCAAACTTGCAATATTTTATTCATCCAATTTACTCATTGTGAAGTATAAACATTAATTGTAGGTTATTTACCAATCGATAAAGCTCAGAAGACTTACGGCAGAATGTGTCAGTTCTCCATGGCTGTATGGCAACACCGGCTGCTTGGCATGTTGCAACATAGCTGTAAACATTATTGCAAAGGATGCTTCCATCCCCATCCCGAGCACATAGGTCATAGACACAGCTGTTGATATAAGTATCAGGGTTTATAGTGGCATAGCAAGCACTCAGGGGACCTCCAGCCTTCTTTAGGAATCCACAGTAGAGATCAGTCTTGAAGAGTTCTACTTTTCGGTCATCACATGATGGACAGGCATTACCACCACACCCATCACCACATGTTACACCAGGGATCTCAACCTTCCAGGAGGCTCCAAATGTGGTAACATCTGTAGTCAGATTCTTGTCAGGTAACTGGAAGTCATCATATCTGTTGCCATTGTAATTGCCACACAGGCCACCCAGTTGTTCCTTGTAGTTTCCTGGAACGGTCATCATCACATGGTAGAATAGGTCATAATTGACCTGAACACCAAAGTCTGTGTCAATAATGACCCTGATGCCATGCTGGTAAGCTCGGATCTTGCCATCTTCCAAGTTCACTGGGAGGTTATTGTACACTCCATTAATCTGCAAGAGACATTTTGCAAAAGAAAATCATTTGATTGTTTTAAATAAATCACAACTTTTCATTGGTATTAAATATTTGCTCTTAAACCACATTTAAGAAACTCCCGGACAGGCAGGAGGATGTGCATGTCATTTTATTATAGAATCTCAAAAAAAAAAAAAAAAAAAAAAAAAAAAAAAAAAAACACCCCACTATTGCCTACAGTTTTAGACAATTTGGACTGTATTTATCTTGGATGATAGATTGTCCTTTAATTCATCAATAAATAAATCTGACCACGTTTGAGAGAAAAGTTGAAACAAATTCTACATAGCATTTTTCCCAATATTTTAGTCCTATATAAAAAAAAAAATATTCTAAAAAGCTTGTACAGAACCACATTTGCAAATAAGACCGACATTAGTGTTAATTGAAACATTGACAATAACTTGCCTTAATCAGACCTTTGACATTAGCAAGAGTTAGGTTGTACCCGTAGACTTCAAAAGACACCAGTTTAGTGACAGAAACTTTTCCATTACCCCATTTTTCACTTTTTACATTGATGGTAAAGGGCACCAAGTTTTCTTTGCTTGTGATAGTCTTGGCGAGTGTGTAGGTGCAGGTACCTTGAAAATCAAAGGCCAGTCCATCAAAAGACATGTAGTGAGGATCACCTGCTGCAGAACACTGAGCAGAACCTACAGGTTGACATTTCTGGACTCCATCAATGACTTTACACTCTTCATTGGGTCCACATGAGAAAGCCTTACACTCCACCACTCCACTAGTGGTGCATACACATTGCTGGTTGCACAACCCACTGGGGAAAAATATTTCCCCCAACTTGTAATATTTATTGCTGTAGATGCAGCCACACAGGGAAATGGGGACACAGTCTCCCCCACTAAGGATAAATCCATCATCACATTTGCATCCCTCGGAACATGTAGGGTTACATCCAAGGGGAGGTAAAAGTGATGGACATGTTGGGGCACAGCCAGATGCACATATTTCATAGTGACTGTTCCTTGGACACACTGGACCTATGGGTAAAGAGGTCACAAATCTTAGTATTCCATATTTATAAGACCATTCAATATATGAATATAGTTTATACAATACTGCACATTCTAAAAGACTTACCACAGAACTCTTTGGTTCTCCACGGGTATATGGTGACTCCAGCCTCTTGGCACAAGACTGCATAGCTGGCTATTATTTTGCATATAACATCTAGTCTTCCTTCATAGAAGCAAGCATCATACACACAGCTCTTGAAGTGACCTTGAGGGTCTATCTTGCCGTGGCACTCCCGGAAAGGACCATTCTTGTCTGTAATTTTTCCACATCCCTCAGTGTCATTTGTGTAGTGGAGTTCCAATTCCATTAATTTAGGGCACTCTGCTGTGTCACCTTCATAGCAACCAGGCACATTTTGCACCTTCCAGCTGTTGCCAAAGACTGTTGGCTTGGTGGTTAACTGGTTGTCTTTCATTAGGAAATCATTGTTCTTGTCACCATCAAAGTTACCGCAAAGACCACACACTGCTCCAGCATAGCTCCCAGGAACTGTGACAACAACACGACTCTCCCAATTGTAAGACACACGTAAACCAAAATTTGTCTGGACTATAGCAGCATCACCCTGCTTGTAGATGGACAGCTTGCCATTATCAACTATGAAGGGGAGATTTGTTGACATACCATTCAGCTGTGGGAGGAAGACAAAATTCCACATTAATCAAAACTACATGTTTGTAGTTCATTTAAAACAATGTTGTGCAAATGAATGTATGAATACAAACATACATAGAATGAACACCAAATTGTCTGCATCACATAGCTGCATGCAGATTGTTGTAAACTCACCAAAATCCTATTCTTGAACTGCCTTCTGATGATAATTTCAAAGTTACAGATCTTGACTTGGACTGCGGAGACATAAGACACAACTTTGCTTCCTCTGTTCTCATTCTGAGTATAGACCTGAAAGTCCACCAGATCTTCTGACGTCTTGCAGAGTCCAGCAAACTGATAGATGCATGTACCCTGGAAGTCATATCTCACACCATCAAAAGTGACATAGTGGGGATCTCCAGAGGCTGAGCATGTGCCATAAGATATGGGATAACAGTCTTGGATGCCATTTACCACTGAACATTTCTCTGATGACTTACACTGGGTGGATTTGCATTCAACATTCCTGGTGGCAGGATTGCAAATACACTGCTTCTCACACTTACTATCACCCCAGAACTTCTCATTGGCTGCGTACAGCTTCCCTTGATAGACACATCCACAATTGGCCTTGGGTATACATTTTCCTTCATCTAGCACATATCCATCCTTACAGTGACAGGTCTCCACGCATGACTCAGAGCACACGGGTGGTTTAGCATCTTCGTTACAGGTAAGAGGACATGCTGGGGCACATAGATTGTACTGGCTGTTCTCAGGGCATTGCATTGCTGTGAGAGAAAAAAAAATAAAGTTAAATGGCAAATCCCTTTATAAATATCTGGATTGCTCTCTCAATTGCAGGGGAGCAGCTGTTGAGTCCTGATGCTCCAATAAATAAAGTTGCAATTTTTTTTTTTTTAGTGTTTGAGTAGTAAACAGATGTTCTTTACCTACAATAATTTGTTAATTAAACCATCTCCCAAGTGACTATATCTGCATTTAAGATATTGTTAGACTACTAAACTAGGGTTAGATGAAAGTCAACCTCAGTTGACGTTTGTTCATAAGTTCCTCTGCAATTTTTACCAAATACATTCCTGCTGCATTCTTACAGAGTTACAAAGCCAAGCATCGCATAATATTTAACCACAGAAACCAAAACTGTGAATTTAAAATTAACAAATATCCTGAAGATCCAAGCATTTGCTTATAGCATGCTTTTGCTAAGTTTTAAATAGGTTATTTGCTCAGAAAATTGGGCTGAATGATTGCTGGGAACCAATTGCTGTACTAACTTGATAAAAAAAAAATAATAAAAAAAAGCTTTTAAAGGACAGTATTTGGTTGAGGTCAACAGGACCTGTTAGTTTGTGGTGAGATGTTGCATCTTATACTTACGACATCCAGAGACTTGTCTCCATTCTCCAATCTGAACCTTGCTTCTCTGGCAGGAGTCAGCATAGGTTTTTAAACTCTGGCACAAAATCTGATTGGAGCCCGCATTCATGCATAGATCATAGACACAGTTATCCAGGTAAGGTTTTGGATCTATGACAGAATGACACTGTCGGAAGGGACCATCGAGCACCTTAGATAGAAGGCCACAATTTTGTTCACTTTTGTATATTTGTTGGGTTTCAAGAGGGCAGGACTTGCATTCTCCATTACAGTTGTGCCAGCAGAACCGGTCACCATCTTCCAATTTCCAGCTTTTGCCAAAATCCTCCAAATTAGGAGCCTGAGTGCCATCTGGTTCTGCCAAGTCATCTGAAGGGTTTCCATTGTAGTTCCCACACAGGCCGCAAACACTGCCAAAGAAGCTACTGGAGATGTATATTTTTAGTACAGAGTTCCAGTCATAATAAATCTTAAAGGAAAAGTCAGTTTGAAAAACAACAAAGCCACCAGATTGATAGAGCTGGACTTGTCCATCATTCACACTGAAAGGGAGACGTTGACGTTGGTTGTTCAGCTAAAAGTAAATCAAAATGGGAAATATTTTATTTTTTTCTGTATGTATTCAGTTAGATCCCTCCAACACCATCACAAGCACTGATACTTACCCTCACAAATCCATACTCGTATCTCACTAAAGAGAAAGTATTCTCATATACTTGTATTGTAATGTAGCTGACATAAGAAACAAGGGTACTGCCTCGATTTTCATTCTTTGCTTCTATAGTGAAAGTCGGAAGGCTACTGTCATTACCACAAGTCTTGGCAATGGTGTAGCTGCAGGTGCCTTGAAAGTCATAGTAGCGACCATCAAAAGTGCGGTAATGGGGATCACCAACAGCATAACAATAGGCCTCCGAGTCTGGAACACATATTGGTTTCCCACTGGACATAGTGCATGTCTCTCTAGCTCTGCATTTTATGGTGCTGCAAGACAAACCAGAGTTGCCTGGAATAAAAATAAAAAAACAAACACGTTACCATGTGAATTAAATTCACTATGTTAATAGTAAGTCATGCAAACCTCAAACAGATTTAAGAATCCCCCAAAAAGACAAATGACATTGTAAACTCCGTACACGGAGCGATCAGCCAGCGATACCATACTGCTGGCTGATCGTCCTGCACCCTCCCTGGTGTGCTGGATGATCGATAATCTAGCACACCACCATCTCACCAGCTACTAGTGATCAACGATCGCGGCTCCCTTAGTAACCTGCTCGATATTGAGCAGGTTGGCCAGAATGCACAGCCAATATCACCATCGTCCATACATGGCCGTGCATCGCTGGTCATTGGTGGGGGCCAAAATTTGAACCATTTAAATGAGAATGACATTGTTTCATTTATATTGCTCCGTATGTACGGATCTTAAGAAACTTTAACACATCTGTCATGAATATTCAAATCTGCCAGTTTTCTGATCTTCTTGCTTTGCAAATATTGCCAATTTAAAACTGTATTCTATCAATATCAGAATGAATTGTTGCACAGAACCAACAGTGAAAATCCTTAAGATGGTATCAAAACTAAAGAATGGCACATCCATTTTTACATTTATATATGGGCATATTCAATTTGAAGCGAAAAGTCCATTGCCGGACCTTCGCAGTCATCAGAGGTACAGGTCGAAAACTTATCATGCTCGTCCCCACATATCAAATCGGTGCAAAAATAACCCAGTCGAAATCAGCAAAAAATCCGGACATTTTTGGGGAAATCAGCCCGACACCCCCCAAAAATGCTCTGACATGGGGGTTCACTATGGGTACCCCTGAATAGCCCTGCTAAAGGGCTTTGAGGGTGTTTAAATGGTCTCAATAGGTGCTATTTAGCATCTTTGAGCAAGTGGTGAAGAATAGTATTTACCACTTTTTTTTGGCAAAAAAGTAGTCCCATCAAGATTGGGGTACATGAAAATGGATACAAGCATACATAAAAATTGATAGCGTCAAGCTTAAAAAAAACATAAACCAAACAAACAAAAAAAACATGCAAACACCTGCAATTAACAAGACACCTTCCCCATACTTGCAGACACCCCCCCCAAAGGCTATTTTGCTAGTTTTTGAATTTGTACCCCCATTTTGAACTCTTTCACCCACATTTTCAATGTGCTTTTTTGGGGTGTCCTTTGTAGTGAAGATTTTGATGTAATTAGCACATACTTGCCTACTTTTGAAAAAGCATTTCAGGGAGATTGTGAAAGCTGCACCTATGAGTGCGGCGGTAAAGTGGGCGTGTACTGCTACATCTGAGAGGTGTGTCCTAAAATTGACTTACATCCACATGTAAATGAGCCCCAAAGCAGTTAGTAAGATCTATTTGTTGATTGAAACACACTGATACATCTCAGAAAATACATGTAACCATAGGGATCATTGTGCCTTATAACCAAGGCAGGGAAATGATACTAATGATCCCATTTGAATGTATACATCTCTGTTTTTTCTTTTATATAACAGTGTCATAATGGGGGTAAGGAGAAATGAGGGAGATTGCTGCTATTTCAGGGAGTCTCCCTGACAATGAGGGAGAGTTGGCAAGTGTGAATTAGCATCAAGGGGGGGGGGGTGCAGAGTGGCTTCTGCACCCCAAAACCACAATTCTGCACTTTTTTCCGCCAGGTATTCAAAGGCTAAAAAGTTTTGCCTATTAAGTTGCGCTCTCGCACCGGAGAAAAGACGCTACATATGAATACGGGGATAAGTGAAATCGGCTAAAAAGTTTGCCGAGAACGGCTTTTTGCTCCAAATTGAATATGGCCCCTAGATGCAAACTGATAAATTGGAACAGAAAGACAATGACTCCATACTGTAAGAAGTCACTCAGCTTGTGTATACACTTGAAGCACCATATGAGCTCGGCACTGCCATTAGCCTACACTACTTGAGTTCCTGTTAAAACATTTATATTATCTAGTTTTGAGGAAAGTCAACTTACTGTTAATGCACATAGCTGGGGATCCATAGCTGTTAAGACTGATAAACCCATATGACAGCAACATAAATGGCGATTGGTTCTCAACCAATGGAAAGCTGAAGCCTTTTCCTAAGCTTTGAGCTGCCCATGAATAATTGGATCCAGGAATGTTATTCCATGATAACTCTTGGGCAGGGATTTTGTTGATGAGGATTGTAGAGAAGTCTGTGGTCATTGCTACTATTGTGCCATAGTTTTCAAAGTCTTGTTGGCCATATATGTAATAGGAAGAGCAGTAGCTGCTAACAGGTGGTATAGTCATCAGCAGAGGGTCATATTGTGTTAAATTCTCGTCTGTCCAGCCAGTACAGTAGTAAATGACTTGTATTCCAGCATTGGCAGAAAGGTAAATTGATCCATTGACTGGTATCGTCAGCTGAATTACTTGCCCTGCGCTCAAGTTCTGGGTCGATTTCATTGCATTAATTTGGTAGTTGATCTGTGTACTCCCAGCAGCCACCACAAATACAATATCAGGCTTTGTCTGTAAGAAGATTGGAGGTATGATGAAAGTGTTTCCCCAGCTAGAGACTGGCCTCAGTTGCTCATATACGTGATTGCACTTTGTGTTCTTCCATGTACATGTGTGACCACTCAAGACAGCTACAGGTTTCTGAGATACCACTCTGGTCCCAGACAGATCATCTCTACTGAGTAGTTGAAGAGCATTATATGGTTCTAGGACGACAGTGAGCCTGGCTCCAGCTGGGTAGAGTTTCTCTTGATAAGCGACTGCCCCTTTCAGATAGATGTCTACATTGGTAGCTTCTTTGTTGCTGACTACAGAGAATTCCTTAAATGCATCATCAGGACCACCCAGAGGCGTCACCACATAGTAGTCATTGCCAAGGTCTTCATCAGGATACACAATGGTAGTGTCAGCACTTTGTAACTTATAGTTCAGAGACATGACCGAGATCTCTTTATCAGCCTGGATTATAATGACATTGCATGACAGACTGACACCAGGCAACTCTGCATTTGGAGGGATCTGGACACTGATTGTGACTCGGTTATTTACATTCAAGACCTGTTTGAAGCTGGATTTGTTCATCCACAGTGTGACTGTAGTTGAAGGATTGTATCCAGTAATTATAAGTTTGAAGATGCCAGTACTGTAAGATAACTGGTTGTTCTGCATAAACACCGTAACAAAATTCTTGCCCAGTGGACCTGCCAAGCAAGTTCCTAAGGAAAAAAAAAAACCAAGACAGATTGCTTAATTTAAAGTAAACAAATATGACTTCATACTAAGAAATATTCTATAGTCCCTATTTTCAGAGGTATTGCAATGCCTTAGTGCCGCATATGGCTAAACCCATTGACGGTACTATGATAAATGACTAGTAGACACTAGGAGATATACTTCGCCTTGGAGAGTGATAAAGTGAATAGAGATAAATGACCAGAGCTAATTGGTACTATATTAAATGCAAGCTATAAGATGGCAGTTAGGAGCTGATTGGCTAGTACTTTATCACTCCAAGGCTTAGCATATTCCCCGTTGTTAAGAGTAATGCAGCTATCATTCATTTTTTACATTTGTATCCACTGTCAGACAATTCCATTGATTTGGATCAAGCTCTGCAAAACATTGATATTTACACAAGTTCTGAAACTTCCTGATCAGTTTAATTACTTCATCCAATGTCTGGTGGAATCTTATACATTTCCCTGGGCTGGTGTATAGTTCTCTCTTCAACCCATAACTTCCATTTCAAGCAGTTTGAACATTTGTTGCATAAGAAAATATACAACATAACTAAGAAGTGATTAACCCTGTTCCGGGATGCAGTCATTATACAGACAGTAGGGATGCCGGCACTGGAATCCCAACCACCAGTAAGTACTTGGATTAGGTGCAGAGACGGGTTAGGTATAGGCACTGGGGAGGGAGGGTTAGGATATTGACCCACATGTGTTTGTATCCTAGGATGCCGGTGTCAGGATTCTAACAACTGGGATCCTGAACACTGGCATCCTGTACCCAACTGTAGTTATTGAGACCCCAACAGTCCTGATTGTTATATCCATGCTTGAGCACATATGTTGAGTGAAAATGAATGAGTACAGGACAAATTAGTCAAAAATGCAGCAAACCTTTCAAAAACTGCAGTTTTCCACAATATGTATTGATCCCCATACATATTAAAGAGACCTGCAGCAGATATATATCAGATACTGCATCTGTGGCACAGCTGTGATACACCTGTATGCTGTATACTCAGGAAAGCTCAAGTTTCTGGAGTAGGAGTCCTATAGGAAGCGCTATCTATAGATGGTGCTGCCTTTAGAAGACTATGGGTTTTTTTTTTTTATTACTAGAATTCCCTGTAGAAAGATCAAAATGATCAGTTTCCTGTGGCTTGAACAGGTAAATGGGCTGTGAATTAGGACTGCAATGTCATAAGGATGGTAGAATATATTTTGCTGGGATAGCCATATCAGAAGAGCTTTCCCAACAGGCAAGAATTTCTGCATATACTCCGAGATAAGTAGTATATTGTAGTGGTTTTTAATTTTGCATCTTCAGCTCATTACAGACGCAAAAAAAAAAAAAACCTCGAAGTGTACTAGAGCTACTGGGCCACAGGACTGGACAGCTGGCACTTCTGGCAAATGCCAGGAGGACAGATGGCCTTATGGCCCGGTCCAGATTGAAACCCTTTGCCAAGCACTAAGCCAGAATCCAATGCACCTGCACAGCATCACTAGATAAAGGAGTTAGCCTGCACTGAGTCTGCACACAGGCCCCCTCCTCTTAAAACACCCCTGGTCCCAGCGGAAGATTCAGTACCAGGAGTCTATGCTGTGGTTGGATTATTATAGCCTCTTGTACTACATGACTAGTCACACTGGCAAGAAAAACTGCACTTGTCTATGCTTAAACCCAATTTCCTTGTATGATCTCATTGTGGTCTGACCTGTATTTTCAAAAACTGCATCTGACCACCCCGTTTGGCCCGAGGACCAGTTATGGCCCATGGAAACCTTTGTACTGGCCACCACAGGCTCGAGGCCGTACATTACAGGGATTTAGGGGTAGCGAGAGGTTTGGATAGACTCATAACAATAGTGTCAGTTTATGGCTTTAATTTGATTGTGGAGGGAACCAAAGACCAGTTATTGGCTGATGGGAAACTGAATAGATTCCATGTATTTATAGAACGTGGACAGAAGGAGGGAGAGGTGCTAATATGTTATACAGAGTACAGGACAGATAACTATAGCAGATTTATAGCACTCACCACATAAAACAGCCAGTAAGGCCCATAGCAGCCGGACCGTCTCTCTACCCATGGCTGAAAAAAAAAAAACAGACAAGATTAATCTTACAAAAAACAGACCCCTGTCACTCATTGTGCCAATCTAACATCCTTCTGGTTAGAAATTAAGAACAGTCAGACTAGTCCAGAGGTTCCCAAATGCTGTCCTCAAGGAACCCCAAGTCTTAAGCATATCCACGATTGAGCACAAATTGTTAAATAAAAAAAAACACCTGAGGTACTAATTAAGTCAGAATGTTCAAGCATAGTTGACATGAAAACCTGGAACTTTAGAGTTTGGGAACCTCTGGACTTGGCATATAGAACACAAAACCTAACACATTGACTGGTTACACAATTGTTTAACTTTTTCCAGCTAACTGGGCTGATTTACCAAAATGATGGGATCTTGTAGACATTTTGGGGCAAACAGGCAGCTGTTTGCCCTTTTCTCTGCTGCCCACCTTTTCAGAAGCAACATTTGAAGATTTTTTAAAAAACATTCTTGAAAATGAGTACACTGTACAGTATGTGCAATACATTGTAAAAACAACAACAAACTTATATTAATAGAACACTGAAGACACTAGTGGAATAGACCAAATACAAACAGAACTAAAAGTATCACTGTTAATGTAAAACACTTAAAAAAATACAAATGTTGTTGTGGTTATAACACATGAACTGAGTGCACGGTATGTATCAATGGGTTTTATTTTCCAAAAAAAATTTGTGTAAAACTGCAGTTTCTCCATATTTTTATGAATTGAAGCTATGAGCCAATAGTACATTACACAATTAGCACTGCGTATCATAGACCCCATCATCAATGGGGACTACAATCTCCAAAAAGTAAAGAGTTCTCAGAGTTTGGCTCCAGTAATTTACACCATCTCCAGATAGTTTTTTTTTTTATTATTAATCTTTTTAAGAGGATCTATGGACTATGAAATATGCTGGGATGACAATGGTGACGTTATTGTGGGGTTGGGATAGGAGAAGAAACAATTGAAAATAAAGTTAGTGGCAATAAAGAGCTTTTATAGAAGTTCTGCAATTCACAATAACATACAATAGGGAGGGCATTGTTCCTTATAAGACAAAAGATCCCCCAAGTCAGCACTGAAGTGATAACAGCCCTACACATGGTTACACAGATCTCTATAACATCACTATGTACTATGAGATCTCAGGTGTGAATGCAGTTTGGTTATTGCATGCAGGGAAATACTGGCTGGGTGTGCAGGAGCCTGAAATACTGATCATTATAATACAGGAGGTTTAGAACTGTACTAGGACACTACAAACACTAATTCCCCTCCCATCCATAGCACAATACACCATACACCTAGGTGGAATGACCTCACATTGTAAAGGAGACTCAGACAAGCAGTGCAGCCTAATTACAGATATGTCTCTAGATGAAGTCAGACTGCAGTGAGTGTAATCCTGCAAAATGCATTTTATATACCTGCCTGATAAATCAGTTATACTGTATAGAGAGGTGTTGGCAAGTTAGTGGGGCCCTTACAAACATTTGCTATGGGGTCTTCAAATACTTAGTTACACCCCTGGCCTAGATTAAAGTCTATATGAAAACAAGTTTAGCAATTTAGTTAACCACAACCAGACATAATAAACATTACAAATGTTGTGCTCAAATAATATACTGCACCTTTATTATAATGAAACTCATGTGTGCATTACTTAGCCCTAGAAACAAAAGGTTTTCTAAATAACAAAGCCTCCACTTTTGTATTAAATAACCAGTTATTTGTTTTCCCATTGCCACATAAACCCTCTCCAGCCAACTCACAACACTTACCTACTAGTGGCCTGGCTACAGGCCACATACAAGCCCAATACCTTATATACCCACCTGAGAACTCAGGAGCCAATGGGTAATCACATACATGGAGACCAGCTGTGATAAGGCTCTCCAGCCAGTAACTCAGTGAGAGTGGTACACAGGAAAGGAATTATATAGAGAAATAGAGCTGGAGAAAAGTGATGGCCATTTGCTTAACTACAGTACATGAAGAACTAACAAACAGCTGAAATACTGTGTATACTGTACATCAACAATACTATAAATGGAAAATTGAGTGAAATGTGAGTAATTGCTCTACAAAGTTAATGAACATGATCTTGAAAAAGTTTTTATTTTAATTTTTAAATGAAAGGGTCCTATGAAATAATCATTGCGGTGGTGATGAAATTATTATCAGTCCGTATTGCGACAGAGTTTCTCATCTTCAACAAAAATATTCCCACTGCGTACTAATTGGGAAATTATACATATACAAGGAGTTAAATTAAAGTAAACACCCGAGCCAGTATGTCTGACTACGGACTATGGAGGGTTAAGGTTTTAGTTACTAGGCAGTGTTAGGGGATGGGGTGAGTGGGTCATCCTATAGGAAGGATGCTAGGGGGTGGGGTGTCAGGGACATTTCAGGGAGATTGCTGTAGCAGCCATTTTAGGCCATCTTCCTTTTGGTCTGTTCAGCTACAGGGAGTGTCGGATAAGTACAAAATATAAGTTTTTTAATCTTTTCTTACCTCTCTTCCTTCTTTTACTTTCATTCCCTTCCCCTGTGCCATTCTCTGTCTTCTTCTTTCAGCCTCTGTGTCTGTCCTTTACTTGGATAGTTAGGGGTATTTGGATCTCCTGCTACTTGTTGCTAAGAGGAGCAATTTATCATTACTGGCCTCTGTGCCCCCCACCCCCCGCCTATTTTTGAAATGACTCGCCCCCTCACTTCGCCCTTGTCCCTGCTCGCTATGCGGAGGCTGGGGACGCTGTGACTTATAGGCAGGCACCTGCCGTGGCTTCCAGCCAGAGCTCGCGTCCCTCACGCTGCAAGGGTACAACCGGTGGTGACATAGGGCTTAATGTGAGAGATGATTGGCCCGGGACTCCATGGCAGCATCGTCGGGGGCCCGTGTCCCTTGTTCCGCATGGGATGGGGTGGGGCATAATGTCAGACGATCAACCGGGAATTCCCTGGCTATATCATCTAGTAATCCTGGCCTTGAGGGGGCTCAAGGCCAGGATTAAAAAAAACAGGACGTTCAGTTTTTAAACTCTTGGCTCCGATGCTTTGTGGGGGGGCAGGGGCTTCCTCCACTTCCATGGGTCCTGTTGTGAATGCGCCGGAAGGGGTTTCAAATATTCTGGCGAATGCTCCTGGTTCTACTGTGGCTGCTGTCTCTGAAGCAATGGGCTCTGGGGCTGTTGTTTGGTGCCTCCTCGTGCTTCTTTATCTGTTTATTTCCCAGATGGTGCCGCTGTGAGTTCGGAGACTGGCGTTCCTGCCAGGGATTGTGTTGGAGCAGTGGTGTCTGGTGCAGGGGAACTGGTGAGCAGCTCTGGTGACTCAGGTACCACTTCTGATAGCGATTGGCAGGTGGCATCAGGCTCCTTAGGGGCGTGTGATAGTTAACAGGTTTCAGGAGCTGAGGTATGTAGACATAAGTCAGCGGATGGGTCGCGCAAGTGGCGATGGCACTCTAAGAAGAGTCAGCAGGGTGAGTCTTCCATGTCCTCCACGGATTCGACCTCATCGGACTCACCCAGCGCTGCAAAAGGGGTCACAAAGCATCGCCGGTGTAGGTCTAGCAGTAATAGCTCTTCTGGTTTGGAGGATCCTGAGGAGGCGGTGCTTAGAGGTATGCGTCCTAGAGTCCAGGAGCGGATTCAAGTGGGCTGTTATGTCGACATTTTTACGCTCAATTCAGAAGCCCATAAGGCGCTGGCAGTAGCGAAGAAAGAGAAAGCACGTTACTCGTTTAAATCCTATATGAATTGGCTGAGAGGCTTTTGCGTGTTCATGGCATGTTATTTACGTACTCGCCCCAATGAACACATGAATATGGTTCATTACTTACATTTGATCCACAGTCTTTATCGGTCAGCAAAGAGTTATGTGTGGCGCACTTACAAATTTCGGCGTAAGCAGTATGGCCGGGCTGTCATGAAGTTCGGCTCAAAAAATTTTGAAGTTTGGCTTGAGGCGAAGGGCAGAGCTTATGGACGTTAAGCGCGGGCAGGTGGCTGGAAAAGGGTCTGCGCTTTCCGAGGGGCAGCTGGGCCTAAGGGTAAGTGCTTCACGTGCAACAGGAATGTGTCCCTATGGCGCAAAATGTCATTTTCATCACCAATGTTTCTGATGCGGGGGTGCGCAGGAGGGGAGGGAGTGTGTTCGTGTACCCGGGGTCGGTAGCGGTGTCCCCGCATCAGGGAGATTGCCCCGGGGAGTCCTGGTGTGAAGTAGGGCTCCCATGCCAGTCACATGTCATGCTGATGCTGAGTTTTTGTGAATTGGTTTCCTTCATGGATTTCAGTTGCCAGTGCTAGGTAATGTTCGCATGGCCTCGCCACGGAACTTATGTTCGGCAGGCAAGTTTCTGTCTGTGGTTAGGGAGAAGGTCATGAAGGAGGTCAGTTTGGGTCACATGGTGGGGCCATTTTCGGGGCCCCCTCTACCGAATTTAGGGCCTGATTCAAAGCCGCTCGTAAGCGGCCGCTCGTTCGCTCCGAGCGATGTTCGCACAACTGCACATGCGTAAGGGTTTTAGTACGCATGCATGAACCAGTCATTGCGGTCGAAAATCGTGTGCTCGCAAAATAGCGAATGCCTGCTAATTTGAGTCTCAGAATGAGGCGTTTGTGAGTGGTAACAGGGGAAGGTGCTTGAAAACGGGGAGTGGAGATCGGAACGCAGGCGTGGCAAATGGTCAAAATGGGCGTTTTAATTAACAAAGCAGCGTCATCGACCACGTCACTTGGTTGTCTTTTAGCCTGAACTGCTCGCATGATTGTGGTAGGAAAATCCAACCACAAGCACTGCGAGCAGTTCATACGCCTTTCGATGTACTCGATTAATGAAATAAATAGCGGAGATGATGTATGATGAGAGCAGCCAGGGGGTGTTTTTTCCAAAATAGTGAGCGCATGTTTCGTTCGCTCGTTCAGACATAGAGGCATCAACAGACCGCAAAGAGCGAGCGCTTAATTTAAATAGCCAGCCCCTTTTTCTGAATGAGCGGCCGCAAATAGCCCCCAGCTCTGAATCAAGCCCTTAGTTCTGTCTCTGGTGGGGGTGATACCAAAGAAGGTCCCTAGAAAATTTTGACTTATACAACATCTCTCTTGGCCGGGGGGGGTCCTCAGTCAATGAATAAATACCTGAGGATCTTTGTCGGGTGACATCATTTATTTGCTGATGCGTTGGATTTGGTCCGGTCCTCTGGGGCTGGGGCCCTCATGGCCAAGATGGATGTCGAATATGCCTTCCGGTTGTTGCCCCTGCATTATTTTCGGTCCATGGGTTTTCTAGGCTGGAGGATGGGTTTTATCTAGATAGATGCCTCCCTATGGGTTGCTCCATCTCATGCGCATATTTTGAGAGGTTCAGCACATTCTTGTATTGGTGTCTTATGTATCGATCAGGGGAGCAGGGAGTGGCTCACTATTTGGATGATTTCCTGCTAGTGGGTCCTCCTGAATCTTCACATTGTGCTAACATGTTGGCGTGGGCTCTTTTGTTGTTCGCGGAGTTCAGCATGCTTGTTGCCCACAATAAAACGGAAGGGCCCTCGCAGGTTACCTTTTTAGGGATCGAGATCGATACTCTGAGGGGAGTGTGCCATCTTCCACAAGAAAAGGTGGACCGGCAGAACAATGCGCTAGTGAGGGCATTGGCGTCGGGTAAAGTTACCTTACATCAGGCTCAATCATTGCTTGGACTTTTCAATTTTGCATGTCGGGTAATTCCAATGGGGCGTGTGTTCAGCTGAAAGTTAGAACAGGCTATGGCGCGAGTGCAAAAACCACATCACTTTATTTGCCTGTCGGCTGAATTGCTGAGGGACCTCAGGGTTTGGGTGGAGTTCATAGCTGCATTCAGTGGGACATGCATCTGGGTTTCACCGACAGAGCCCAGTTGCATCCTCCAGTTGTTCACAGATGCAGCGGGCTCATCAGGTTTTGGGGCTCATTTTGATGGTTGTTGGTACGCTGTCCATTGGCCTGATGAGTGACCTTCTCTTTCTAAGCTTTTCCCCATTATGGTCTCCCTCGAACTCTGGGGTCCTTTATTGTGTAATCGCAGAGTGATCTTTTGGTGCGATAACTGGTGTTGTTCAATCGACAATGAGTGACATCCCTGCCAGCTATCCGTTTGCTGGCTGAATTGGTTCTACGTTGTTTGCAATTTAACATCATGTTTCAGGCACATGTCCCAGGAGTGAAGAATGATATTGCGGATGCCTTGTCCTGTTTTGATTTGCCGCATTTTCATTTTCTTGCCCCTGTGGCTCATCAGGTCAGTGAGTTGTGCCCATCTTATGTCTGACAGGTTATCAAGCCGGCATGGAGGGGTTAGCCCATTGATCAGTGGCCCCAAGGATGCTACGAATCTATTGTGCTGTGTGGGAAAAATGGTGCAGGTTTGCAGCCCGCCCTGAAAACTGAGGTAAGACCGGTTGAGAGCTTAAGCTCGAGTTTGTTTGGAACCTGTTTGATTCAGGCAGTTCCAGGGCTGTGGCTGTCAAGACCTTGGCTGGGTTGTCCCATTTCTTCTGGGTGACGGGATTGGAGGACCTTTCAAATAACTTCTTGGTGCAGAAGGCTTTGAAGGGTTGGGCACCTAGCCCCGGTTCCTCCTGACTCCTGGCATCCTATTGATTTGCTACTGTTGGTGCAATTGCTGCAGACCTTGTTATCTTTTTGTTCATCTGATCTCAAGGTGCGGCTGTTCAGTAATACATATGTGATAGTGTACCATGCGGCTTTTAGGGTTTCAGTTCTTGGGGCACCCTCAAAATAGGGGTTCCCTTCATAGCTCTCTTCACATGTGTTTATAGATGATTCTGCAATGCTGTGCAGAATTCGTTGACCTAAGGCCGATCAGTTGGGAAGGGGTCGTTGGGTTTCCATGCCAGCTTGCTCAGATGCTGCAGTGTGTCCAGTGCTTTGGGCTAGGATATACGAAAACCTTCATCCTTCAGTGAAGAGAGGGGCTTGGTTAATGCATTCCGGTGGATCCCCAATGACCTGTTTTTAAATTGGTTGGGTTCTTAAATGATGCTTGGAGGTGGTTGGCCTCTCAGCAGAAGAGTTTGGGACTCATTCCTTTAGTATCAGGACAGCTACATCGGCCGTTGCATCGGGTTCCTTGGTTGAGGAGATAAAAGTACTAGGGCGCTGGAAGTCCAACACCTACAGGTGGTATATCCACCCTCGCTAAGTGTACAGTAACCCAACTTGAATGATTAGCTACAGGACCGTGCAGGAGATGCTCTCAGTGGCACGCAAAATTTCCAGACATTTTAGACATTTGGCAAACGCTTGACGAAGATTGTTAAATTTGCCCTGCCATCAGCTGAAGCAATAGGTAGTAACTCTTGAATTCTACCCTCTATATGCTTCAGCAGATGGAGGAACAGCAAAAGGCCATCCAGGCCTATACCATGGTCTATGACATAGGCCGTCGAGGGGGAGTGCACCTTACTCAAGCGCAGTGGAGAATAATTTCCGTGTTATGCAAGGTTCTCAAACCCTTTGAACTTGCCACATGTGAAGTTAGTTCAGACACTGCCAGTTTGAGTCAGGTCATTCCCCTCCTCAGACTTTTGCAAACACAGCTGGAGAAACTGAAGGAGGAGCTGAAACAGAGCGATTGCGCAAAGTATGTCTGACTGGTGGATCAAGCCCTTGATTCACTTCACCAGGATCCAAGAGTCGTCAATCTATTGAAATCTGAAAAATATATTTTGGTGACCATTCTGGATCCTGAGTCCTACCTTGTGAGTTTTTTTTTCCAACAGACCAAAATCTAAAACTATGCAAAGAGCTGTTGGTAAAAAATCTGTCACCTGCAGCCACAGATGAAAAGCCATCATCTCCTCCTTCAGTTTCTGCAGCTGCCAGGAAAAAACTAAATTTTCCTTACAGATTGCCTGCTGGCATGCAGATTGTTCACCAAAAAATTACATCTGGTTGGGCCTGAGAGAACTGCCTACTAGGGACATGTCTTCAACCGTGACTATGTGTGATGTGTTCTTCATTCACAGAATGGTGCAGGACTATTTCAAAGATAACATCCTAATAGGCATGTCAGACAGTCCCTTTCAGTACTGGCAGGAAAGAGAGGCAATTTGGAGTCCCATACACAAACTGGCTTTGCATTACTTATGTTGCCCACCCTCCAGTTTTCAGTGCAGCTGGCAATCTTGTCAGTGATCGGCGTAGGAGGTAACTTCCTCAAAATGTGGAAAAGATGATGTTCATTAAAATGAATTACAAATTCCACGAAGGAGACCTCTACCAACAATTACATCAAAAAATGACAGAGGCACCTATGGTGGATTCCAGCGGGGACAAATTAATATTGTGTGAAGAAGAGGATGTACACACTGATGGGGATGACGAGGACGACGACAACTTGTAATGTAAAGCCAGTTTGTGTATGGGATCATTTTCATTTCCATGTACAATGCATATTGGCAGCTTGTTTTATGGGGGTCCAAACAAAACAATAATTTCAGCCACAATTACCAGTCCTTGTCGCTGAAATGATTGGTTCGTTAAACTGTGACTATCCTGTTTCGTATACAACATAAGTATGGGTGGGAGGGCCCAAGGACTATTCCATCTTGTACATTTTTCCTTTCCATTATGTGCTGGTTGGGTCATTGCTGCCTGACATTTTAAATTAATGTTATGGTTGGTTTAGGAACCAATGATTTATTTTTAAATTAATTTATAATAAATTTTACAGCCAGGGGCTGCACCCAATTAATTGTTTTTTAATTAATTTATTATCAATTTTACAGCCAGGGGCTGCACCAGTGAATTTCTTTTTATTAATTATTCAGCCAGGGGCTGCACCCAATGAATTGTTTTTTAATTAATTTATTAATTTTACAGCCATAGGCTGCACCAATGAATTTCTTTTTATTATTGATTATTCAGCCCGGGGCTGCACCAATGAATTGTTTTTTTTAATTAATTTATTATCAATTTTAAAGCCAAGGGCTGCACCAATGAATTTCTTTTTATTAATTATTCAGCCAGGGGCTGTACCCAATGAATTGTTTTTTACTTTTTTAATTAAATTATTATTAATTTTTCAGCCCGACGCTGCACCAATGATTTCTTTTTTAATTAATTTATTATAAATTTTACAGCCAAGGGCTGCACCAACTATCAACTATCAATTCTTCAATCCTCAAGGGTATCCCAACCATCATCTTTGCATAGTCCTCAACTCTATTAATAATTATATCAATCAGTATTGAGTAGGGATGTGCGCCGACCCCCGTGTTTTGGTTTTGGTTGTGGATCTGGATCTCCCCTGGTTTTGGATCTGAATCTGGTTTTGAATTTTTTTCCTTGGTGTTTTGTTTTTAGGTTTTGGTTTTGGATCTGTATTTTTTTCCAAAAAATTATATAAACAGCTAAAACCACATAATTTGGGCCTATTTTTGTTCCTACAGTATTATTAACCCTAATAACAATCATTTGCAGGCATTTCTAGGCATTTTTAACCACCTCACAGCTCACAATATTGATTTCACTATTTTTCACCAATATAGACCAAAGGCTGCAGCGAGCTGGCTGGCTAAAGTAAGCAACAGAGCAGCGGCACAAATGCACGGCAGTTTAAAATAATATAGGACATCTATGAAACATTGCCACACAGCAGTGGCAGACAGGATGGCATCTTAATAAACTATAATAATGTCAGTCGACATTGCCCCAAATTGTGCCAAATGTAAAGGAAGGAGGTGCAAGATGGAATTGTCCCTCCCACCCACTCTTATGTGGTATATTAAAAAGGACATGCATAGTTTAACAAACCAAGCATGTTAGCCACTAGGACTGACACTTTCGTGGATGAACTCCTTGGTTTGTTTGGTCCCCCACAAAACATTTTTTGGAAGGACTACCTTCAATTATTAAGGAGGAGGTTGATGATGAGGGTGTTGGTGGGGGAGATTGCATGTGCTGGTCCAAACTGCTTGTAGATGATACTGGACTGCTTGTTATTAATTTACAAATTATAATTTTGTTAAACGAATTGCATGAACTCGCTGTAAATGACGTAACAGGGAGGAGGTGTCTAGATGTTTTACGTCCTTTCCTCTGCTAACTTTGGCTTTACAAATGGAACAGATGCCTTCACAACTGTTGTCTGAATTTAGATTTAAATAATTCCACACCCAAGACATTGTTTTTCTGCCTTTCTTTTTATCATTAGCAAGAACTGCTGCCACTGGTGGCTGCATTATGCAAACCACATCCTTATCATCAACATCCACATTAGTGTCAGATAGGAAACAAATTTTCCACTCATCCTCATTTTTTATTATTTCACCATCTAATACTAGCACAGCCATCATGGCGTCAGTGATCCACTGTGAAACTGGGTGACAGCTGTTATACTTACTTCCTCTATCAAAGGACTGTTTAATAGTCAATTGCTTTTTTAAATTACTTCCGATCACAAATGAGGATGTTGATGATGATGCAGGTGTTGGTGTTGGAGATCGAAGGTGCTTGGATCCCACAGAGAGGGAGCAGGTAGGTGACACTGGACTTGTTACATTTTGAGTTTTAGAACTTGGTGACATACACTTTAATATTTGATGACTGCGCTCCAAGTGAAGTAACAAGGTGGAGGTTCCTAGGTGGTTTAGGTCCCTCCCTCTACTCACTCTTGCTTTGCAATGGTTACATATGGCTTGACAACTGTTGTCCTGATTGGGGTGGAAATAATTCCACACATGAGAAGTTGATTTTTTTTGTCTTTTGCCCCGGCATGACAACAATGGACTTTGGCTTTTTCAATCCATGGACAACAGCTGTTGCCTTACTTACACAAAGGACATCCTCGGCATCAACATCTTCATCATCAACATCCTCATCATCCTTCAACTACCAAAATATCCTCCTCCTTCATGTGCAGTTCCACAGAAGCATCCTCACTGACTACGTCTGCAAGATGTTGGCTGCCCTTCCCCACATTTACAGAGGGTGCACAAATGTTGGAACTTGGAGGATCCTCCAGTACACTAGTATTTAGGTCGGGCTCACACATGGCAACCGCGGACACACTTGCACTTTCCTCAGAGATTTGTGATTTCGATTTCTCAGGGCACACAGTTATTTTTTCCGAAGAGCTATCAGAACCAGCAGTCTTCCAGCAGTGGATTTAATTAATTAATTAATTATATTTATATATATATATATATATATATATATATAATTTTTCATGGAAAATAGATATACAGACTTGTATTGGTCATATTCATTATTTTAATACACCATCTCTAATTCTTTTATCACATTCTTCTTTCTTTTAATATTTCACAGACTGTAAAGAAATATGCATAATATTTTAAATATAATAATAAAATTTACGTTTTAATACTAAGGGCTCTGTTTATTAACATTATTTTGACTAAAATAAAGTCATTATTTTAGTATCACCTATAGTTATTACAGGGCAATTGTAGTATAATTCGTAAAATTGTACTCCAACCCCTAAGTATCACTTATTTTAGTAAAGCAGATCGCATTTCCCATAACTGTAATGGGAAATGTGATCTGACCAGAGTTACTAAAAATTAATTGTGAAAGAATACCGGGGAAAGCCCTGTGATAATAACGCCACCTGGAGGTGGCATTATCCAGGGTCTCCCCCGGTTACTGGACTCCTACTCTGCTCTAACGGGGAGAGCAGAGCCGGGAGTCGGTCCCTGTAATCAGCTGTGTGGTCTAAACAGACCGCAAGCTGATTACTGTAAAAAAAAGAAAAAAAAAATAGTAAAAAAAAAAATTACTTACCTGACTCCAGGGACCGGTGATCGGGCCTCTGGTGATGACTCCCCTCCGGTCAGCTGGTCTCCCATAGTGCACTGCTGCCCAATCATCAGGTGATCGGGTCCCAGTGCAGTATGGGAGATCACCTGACTGGAGGCATGGAGAACATCACCGGAGGCCCGGATCATGCAGGTAAGTGAAATTAAGGGAGAGGGGGGTCACAGGGGGGCGGCGATTACTAGGGGTTTGGCTTAGTGCCGGGGGGGTAGCAGTGGTGACCGGTCGGCGCATGGGCGGGCACTTAGTCACGGTATTTTTTGCAAAAATACAGTGGAAAGGCTCCGAAGGGGATTCGCAGGGACAGAGCTTTATTGCAAGCTCTGTCCCTGCAAGGGATTTGTAGTAAATTTAGTAGTTAATATCACACTACAATCTGCATTCAATATGCGGATTGTAGTAAATAGAGCTCTAACTGTGCATCTAAAATGACAACTCTTTCTTTATCTGTGTGGACTTTGCTATAACTGTTGTCAATGATAGCACCCCCTACTAAGCATAAATGAGAATACTCTATATGTAACATTAGGGGTTTATAGGAATACTCTCTATCTACGATTTACCTATGCGGAATATATCTCCTCTATCCTTTTATGCTTCCTAAAGAAAGGCCATGGCCTTATCCTTTCCTTGCCACATTGTGTAATGAATGGCATATTGCCAATTTTTTGTTTATTTAAAGGCAAATTTCCTTTCAATTTTTTTTCTTAACTTCAGTAAAAGAAGCTTTACCATAACGATGGCGTGACTTACGCCCTGGGGCATGGGCCTTCATAGAGGACGAGGAAGTTGACGGCCTTGCACTGCTGGCGGCAGCTACAACATGTGGTTCTTGGCCTTGCTCTCCTGTCATGTGACAGCCCTCCATATTTTCTGCGGTCTTGAAGCAGTGTTACAAGCACCAAAAGTGTAACCAAGGTGCGGTTACAGAATTCACACACGTGCAGTCGTGCGCACACAGAAAAAAAATTGACAAAAAAAATACACTGTCTTTTTTTGCCGGTCCACAACTTGGGCCCAGAGCACAGATTGATGACTGCTGGAGTCGGCAGCACTAGATTGCGTTGCCGACTTGCAAGATCTTACGCGGCTAAGCCTAACACGCACAAACACACACACAGACAATTATTAGAAAAAAAAGACAATATGTTTTTATTTTTTTCCAGCTCCAGGACTTGGGCCCAGCGCACAGATTGATGATGACTGGAGTCGGGCAGCACTAGGTTGCGTTGCTGACTTGCTAGATCTTGTTCGGTTAAGCCTAACACGCACACAGACAAATATATATTACACACAAAAAAAATGTTTTTTATTTTTTTGGGGAGGTCCAGAACTTGGGCCCAGATGGACGCAGCAGGCAGCACAACAGACAGCACCAGCCCAGATGGATCAGCAACAGCCCAGATGGACACAGCAGACAGCACAACACCACCAACCCAGAATGGATCAGCACCAGCCCAGGTCACAGCAGACAGAACAAGACACAGCAGACAGAACAGCACATCACCTCTCCCTAGCCCTACACTACCCACCCTCCCTGTTCAGTCTCCACAGCTGGAGTGAAATGACGCCTGCCGCGTCCCTTATATATAGAGACGAAAGCTCGCGAGCCTCAAGATTTTGTCTCTATGGTTTTGCCTCAATTTGAGAGTTCCGAGTAAGGCGGGAACATCCGAGCCGGCTTGGATCCGACTTGGATCTGTTAAATTCGGGTGGGTTCGGATCTCTGAAATCCGAACCCGCTCATCTCTAGTTTTGAGCCGGCAAGCTGGATGCAACCTTTTGACTCTTTAACTAGATGAAAAAAATCAATATGGTGAGTTGTGAGGTGGTCAAAATTGACTGGAAACGAGTGGAAATAGATGTTATTGAGGTTATTAATACTGTAGGAATGAAAAAAGGCTCATTTTATGTGATTTTAGCTGTTTTTTTTATTTTTTAAGAAAAAATCCAGATCCAAAACCAAAACACGAAAACAAAACACGGAGGTGAGGTTTTGGCAACACCAATCCAGATCCAAAAACAGCGGAGATCCAGATCCAAAACCAAAACACGGGGGTCGGTGCACATTTCTAGTTATCACATACATTTCTACATGTCCAAAATAGTACAGGCAACTCGTTATTTGGTTTTACCTAGTCCCAGGGAGCCTAATGGAGAAGGGAACAGATGCTACAGCAGGAGGTAGGTGAGTACTAGATTTTTTTTCCCACAGGTAAACCAAGGGAAATCTACCGGAGAAGGGGACCAAACATCTGGCAGAAGGTAAGTATGTGTGAGAGTGTTATGTCTGTAATACATTTTTACTTTCTACGGTGTGTGTGTGTCATGTTGTTATTTTACAATTTTTTTACAGTGGGGGTACAAGTGCCGGCCAAAACTAAGGGTTGCACCTCGTATGATTGAGCGCTCGCTGGTTTAACACCTTTATGTGTTGTTTTGATTAGAATACGGGTGGGGTCGCCTGTTGGCACTTGCAGTTTCACAAGTGCCAAAGGGCAGGCATGCTGGCACTGGTAGTTTCACTGTAAAAAAACAATAGTACTTATCTATTATTCACACTGTTGCCCCTGCAGCCACCGGCCAGGGGTGCAGGGAAGAGCCCCGGGCTTCAGCCTAAGCCTGGGTCCTCAGGAGAGGGTGACCCCTTTATTGGGGGGTCCCCACCTCCCCTGAGATCACTGGCTTGAGCTGACTAGCTTGGGGTGTTAATGCTTTGATCGTCGTGACCTGATGAAAGTGCCCCCTGGCTATGGCATTACACCACGGCTAGGTTTCAGTAAAGTGCTGGACTTAAAAATAGGGGAGGGATTATTATTATTAAAAACTATGCCTTGAGGGGGGGGAACCACATACATTTTTTTTTATATTAACCCTTTATTTTTTTTAAAAAGGCAGAAACATATACCGATCACACTGATCTGTGTATGTTTCTACTGGACACGCTGCTCAGGAGGGGGTCTATTTGTAAGTTCTATTTTTACACTGTGTTTGCTTTTATTACACCCGTGATTATAATGATGATTTTTGGTAAATTCCCATATTGTATTTCTGTCTATGGAAAGTACTGCCGTGTTCAGATGATGGAGTATTCATTTCTAGTTGTATTTACGGATGTAGTTTAACTTCTACATCAGCTGTGTTCACCTCTAAATTTACAGCAAGTACCCCTGTTTTTGCCATAGCAAATTCCCATATTTGTAAAAATTGCAAAACACTCCCATTAATGCAAATTCGGGCAAACACGGAGCTTAGTAAATTTACGCCTCAGGCCAGTTTCACATTTTCCGATTTTGGCCAGCCGGGGAAGAACTTGGCGGTAGCCTGCCAGGTTTTTTCAGGCACTCAGTGTCTTTCACAATCAGCGGCTTAATGTGTTTTTTAAATTTATTTATTGGGCATGCGCAGCAGCTGCTCAAGCCCGGCTGGCACAAGCCCGTGTGTGTGAAAGGAAACATTGCGGCATGCAGGGATGGACACGGCACGGCAGCCATCTTGCACAGTGGATACTCCCGGCTGTTACACATCAACCGTGCCATGCCCGGTCCGTCTGAAAGGATCCCACAGCTTCCCTGTTATCTGTTTTTCACACCTGGCAAAAAAACGGGCGACTTTTTTGCCACCCAGTCAAAACCGGCAAATGTGAAACCGGCCTTAAGGTTTATTTTGTTGACTGATTTGTCCATTTCAAATGTGAAACATTTAGACTGAGGGCCTGATCCAACATTGGCCCTCATTCAGAGCCGTACGCTATTTGCGGTCGTTCGTTTAAAAACAAGGGGTGGCTATTCAAATGATCCGTACGCACATTGCAGTCTGTTCACGCCTCTAAGGCCCTCATTCAGAGCCGTACGCTATTTGCGGTCGTTCGTTTAAAAACAAGGGGTGGCTATTCAAATGATCCGTACGCACATTGCAGTCTGTTCACGCCTCTAAGTCTGAACGAGCGAGCAAAACATACGCTCGTTTATTTGTTAAAAACGCCCCCTGGCCACACGCATCCTACGTCATGTCCGCTATTTATTAGATTAATCGAGTACATCGACCAGCGTATGAACTGCTCGCTATTCTTGTGGTTGGTGTTTGCTACCACAAATTTGCGAGCAGTTCGGGCTATAAAATAACCCAGTGACGTGGTCAATGACGCTGCTGTTTTAAATATACACACCCATAAAACGCCCGTTTTGACCTTTAAGCACGCCTGCGTTCGGATCTCCACTCCCCATTTTCAAGCACCTTCCCCTGTTACCACCCACATACGCCTCATTCTGTCACTCAAAATAGCCGGCACTCGCTATATAGCGTACAAAGGATTTTCGGCCGCACTGACTGGTTCGCGCATGCGTACTAAAAAGCGTACGCATGCGCAGATGTGCAAACATCGCTCGGAACGAGCGTACTGTTGTTAACGTGCGGCTCTGAATGAGGGCCATAGTTGCTAATTCGCACGCAGTAGGTCGATAACCTCGCACTGCACATGCACATACATCACAGCATGCTTTCGCAAACTATCAATTGCGATGGGAACTATGGTCTACAGAGGCTACGCAGACCCAGAGCAGAGTGATTGACAGGAAGTGCCGTTTGTGGGTGGTGACGGTCGGGCAAACACAGGCGTTCAAGTGTGTCTCAACGCCATTGCAGGGGTGTATATAAATTGGCAACTGCGCTACCAGATTCATCCTGAGGCCTCATAGCGTGCGCTGAAGTCAGCAATTCCTGAGTGAGGTCTGACCTACCTTATCTGTGCTTCTAGGTCCGATGTTACTGATTAATTCGCTATGTTGCCCAAGTATATGGATGTGTGTATGGGGAAGTGGGCATCCTTATGTTAGGCTGTGATCGCAATGTGATTGCAAATATTTACATGTCACCGCTGATATTAGCAATTACATAGCGTGCGTATTAGCAGAATAGCGATCCTTGCTGAATCAGGCCCTCAGAGCGAGAAGGTGTTGCATGCTTGGCTTTGTTTGGCCCCTACTTCTGCAATAGGCATTTTAGGGCATGAAAAAGCAGGACCACCACTCACAAAGAAAAGCCATGGTCTCAGCATTTCCTTGCCACTACATGCGGTGTATGGTATGTGGGCAGTTTTACGCTTTCCGGCAGTAATTTTTCCCTTCATTGTTAGATGTGATATTTTCTTTAAGAAATATTGTTTATATTTCAAGAGCTCTTTTCTAAACCTTTCCCCTTGACCACCTTTATTAGATGTTAAAGAACTAAGGGGCATATGTATCAAAGCTTGATGTGTGATAAAATTGTGAAATATATATCACCAACCAATCAGCTCCAAACTATCATTTCTTAAACACAGCCTGCAAGATGTAAATTAGAAGCTGATTGGTTGGTGATATATATCTCACATCAAGCTTTGATACATATGTCACTATGACTGGCAGCAGCTACAGCACTAGTACTGAGTTGCTGCTCCTGCTCTTCTATAAACTGATCCATGTTTGGTTTAATGTTTGACACCAGGACAGGAGTAAAGCTATTGCTGTTCAACTGCTACCACACCAATTGAATGTACAACAATGATATAAGCCACAGGTTCTCAAACTCGGTCCTCAGAACCCCCAAACAGTGTATGTTTTCCAGGTTTCCTCACAGAATCACAAGTGATATTTTAAATCATCCACAGGTGGAGATAATTATATGTCAGTGAGTAATGAGTACACCTGTGCACCTGCTGGGTGACCTGGAAAATGTGACCTGTGTGGGGTCCTGAGGACAGAGTTTGAGAACCACTGACCTATTGAAAGGAGGGACTGGGGTCCATTACCATGCAGTTTTATTAAAAGAATGGGGAATGTTTTTTTGTACAGTACATGAGCCAAAATTTGTTGTTTTTGGGTGCAGATAATGGGGTGGGGGTGAAGATACCACCACTCACAGAACAGTCAAATTCTTTACATCACTAATTTCAAAACACACACACACACTTCTTGAAATCTACAATACTTTTTAATTGAATCAGAAAAGACTGCAGTTCTTTTTTTTTTATACAACAGAAAATATTTTTTTGCAATTTATTTTTTTTTATTACAGGAAATGATTTAAAACAAAAAGGTTTTTTTGAGGTGCAGCAGACCGAGACACCGAAGAGTATTTTAAAAAAAAAAGATAATTAATATATTGCAGTATTCTTGCACAAAATAGGTTCGCGCTCGAAAAGGTTTTTGTTTTTAAATTACCTCTAGCAGCTATTTGCACTGTAGGTGTCCCCAACGTGTTTGTGCCGCCCACTTGTGTCGCTTAGCATAGTGATCCAGCTACCTCGGTGCAACCTTTTGGCCTAAAGACAATATTGTGAGGTGTTCAGAATAGACTGGAAATGAATGTTATTGAAGTTAATAATAGCAGGGTGATGTCAGTGGGGCCGCCCCCAAATGGCAAGCGTTCCGTTCTGATGGGAACGCCTCCGTTTGGCCGGCCACCCCCCTGGCCCGCCCACCAAATGGGGCTAGCTGTCACTCACCATCGACAGCTCGCCCCCTTTGGTGCGAGACCTGGAGCGACGGAACACCCATCACTAGCCGGGTCTCGCGTATGCGCTCGACGGAGCCGGCTCCGTCGTGCGCATGCCCAGTGGGCAAACATCGACCCAGTTGCGAGCACTCAGCGCTTGCGATCGGGTCTGAATCAGGCCCTCTGATCACTTCCTTTCATGTCCACTCCAATATTTTTCCCACTCTGCCACCCTCATCTTGAATGCTTTCCTAGGCCAAGTCTCAATCTGTCCAACAAATGTGCTAACAAATTTCAGTGAGTACATGCTGCATACATAACTTATTTGCATATGTATATTGATATATAGGGCGGCATCCAACTACTTTAGCGCTGCTAATTTATCGCGGCGGGGCTATCCTATAATCCCCGAACTGCCGCCCCACAATAGCACTTATCATGGATTTTTTTTTTCAGAACCTGAAGTGTCCCGAAAAAGAATCCACGATAAGTGCCCCTTTTTTTTAACCCCAAAAATGCGAAAACCCATAGGTCTGCGAGCATATCGCGGACCCCATGTATTTTCGTGATATATATCCTATTGTTTCCTTTGAAATAATAAGGCTAGGGTGAAAAAAAACATTGGTGATAAACAGGGATAATCTGAAAAAAATCCCTGTTTTTCGCCAATCGCGGGGATCAATTAGCGCCCAAACAATGTTCGGGGCAAATTGGATACCGCCCTAAGTTTACAAGTTAAAGTAAATTGTTTATTTTCAGTGTATTTAGCAGGAGGTAGAGTGGATGGGGAGCCCTGGGGTCATTTGTCCTTTGTCCTCATCAGTGCGGTCACGCTGGGGGCTGCTGCTAAATCGTGGCCAACAGCGCAAATCTACTCATTGCTCTCCCTGCTAGTGTCAGTGTATAGATCTGGCTGGCACAGGGTATAGATTGGGCTGGCACAGGGTATAGATTGGGCTGGCACAGGGTATAGATTGCTCTGGCACAAAGTATCAGTTACTAATGCACATATTATACATATCAGGATTTAGATCAAATGTATGTTAGCTGCTATAGTTACAAGACAATAAGAAATTAGGATTTCCTATAATTACTATATAATCTCTACATCATCTCAGCAAGCTTCAATCATACTCATAAGTCTGTATTGACAGTAATTTCAGCAACACCTTGTTACTATTATCACACTCCCATCCGTTCACGTTTTCTCTTTATTTTAATAATTTTCTGAAGAGTCTCTTTTTGCAATTTTTTTATTTTAATATCAGAAATATAAGTGATATTTTAAAGAAACAACCACATCAAATGGCACCATACATTAGGGTCCTGATTCAGACCCGCTCGCAAGATGCGGCCGCTCGCTCCCAGCGTATGGAAATTCAGGTAAGTTACATCAAGGCATCTGCTCACACGACAAGGCATAAGCCCGCCCACTATGTCTTGGCGAGTGATCACTTTGTGTTTAGAGACGCCCACCAGCCTGTCTTTAGCTGCCCACTAGCAAACGTCATCTCCAGGAAGTATATACAACCATCGGTACATCGGGTTTCATCGAATCTGTCCGCAGCGCTAGCGGTTGTCTGTACCCTACCGCAAGCACTGTGAGCACTTCAGAGTAATATTCATTCGTCTGCAGCGAGCGGCTGCTTGCTAGCGAGTGGGTCTGAATCAGGTCCAAAGTACGCTGTTAGTATCGCTTTTAGTATCGCTGTTAGACCTTGGACATAGAACATACGCTAATGCAGCAGGAGTCATCTGGTGTAAATAGGCGTCTCCTGTATACTTGTGTGATCCGCAGCTGCATCCGGGTACACAGCTATCGGATCACTTGCACGGCCATCGGGCATCTGAGTAACTTTAATTTTAAGGCAAAAGAAAAAGAGCGTGTCCGCACAGACTATAATATTATCATTCTTCCCCAATCATCACATTTCTTATAATGACAATTATTATGACGGAGAGATGCACGCAGGTTATAATATAACAAGAAGTATTCCTACAAGGAGGACTGAGAAGAAGTAATCTTGTTCCAATACAGTAAAAAAACATATGAGCCATATATACAATGAAAGCATAACATTTATATACAACACTAACCCAGCCACGGCGCTGCCTTCAGCTGCTATTCAAAGGCGTGTGTTATACTCCCTGTATACAAGTGAGGATATAAAATTATAAGCAATGCAGTTGGGTCAATAAAAATTGTCTCACATTTAATAAATTTCCATAAAAAAATTCAAGTAAATTTTATATATAGGAAAAATAAAATCCAACTAATTGAGGCTGAAATAATTAAAGTATTCCATGGACCGGTCTATTCAGTGGGAGCATATGCCCCTGAGGAAGATGTGGTTACTTCCACATTGAAACGCATTGAGCCCTTGCACTGACACTTTCAACAAGACACCACTATGGACTCGTTCCACCTCCGGACACTTTATTGGAGAAAATTTGCCATCCCGGATCTGCCGTTTTCCTGCACCACTACGGCCGAAGCTTCTTGCCAGCAGGATCCATATGAAACCTCATAAACTGGGTAATAACTATCCTGCTTTGCTGGACTTATACCAGATATTACCTATTTGTGTACTATATCCAGTGACTATGGGGGCGATTCAGACCCGGACGCTAAACTGCGCTCTCTCGCAGCCGTCAGGGGCTGGGTCTGCAAATTCTGCGATTGCACTGTCTGGTGTAAGGACAACCTCTATGTCTTTGAGAGTGACGGCAGAGTGAGTGCACACCATTATCAAGACGCCCACTTTTCTTTCTAAGCACACGTCATCTCCAGGAAGTGTGTGATTAATCAGTAACATCGAGAGCCATCGGAGATGCACGCAGCGCTTGAGGTAGACCCTACACCACTGCAAGCACTGCGATCAATGCTAGCTGAAATACAACCAGGTGACGTGTACATGGGCATCCATGCTACTTATGGACGCCCATTAAACACCGGTTTGACGGCCAGACACGCCTGTTTTCGCACCACCACTCCCCCGTTCACAAGCACCTTCCCGTTACCACCCACAAACGGCGCTGTCACTCAAGGTAGGGTACTATGAGCACACAATTCCCGAGCTCAGTGACTGGCTTGCGCACACGCACTGCGAGGCATATGCATGCGCAGACGGGCAACAATCACACGTAGCGAGCGATCGTGGCTTAGCGTCCAGGTCTGATTCAGGCCCTATGTCTTTATTATTTGAAGGGGTATACCTCAATTCTAATAAAGTGCACAAGCAGAATGGACAAAACTTCTTCTACTCCCACTGAATAGACCGGTCATGGAATATTTTAATTATTTGAGCCTCAATTAGTTGTTTTTTATCTTTCATATATATCAAATATACTTCAATGTTTTTATGGAAATACAGTCAGGTGCATAAATATTGGGACATTGACAGAATTTTCATATTTTGGCCTCTATTCACCACCACAATGGCTTTGAAATGAAACAAACAAGATGTGCTTTAACTGAAGACTTTCAGATTTAATTTGAGGGTAATTACATCCAAATCAGGTGAACGGTGTAGGAATTACAACGGTTTCTATATGTGCCTCCCACTTTTTAAGGGACCAAAAGTAATGGGACTATCAACTCAAAAGCTATGTCATGGACAGGTGTGGGCTATTCCCTCGTTATTTAATTATCAATTAAGCAGGTAAAAGGTCTGGAGTTGATTCTAGGTGTGACATTTGTATTTGGAATCAGTTGCTGTCGACTCTCAATATGAGATCCAAAGAGCTGTCACTATCAGTGAAGCAATCCATCATTAGGCTGAAAAATCAAAACAAACCCATCAGAGAGATAGCAAAAACATTAGGTGTGGCCAAATCAACTGTTTGGAACATTCTTAAAAAGAAAGAACGCACCGGAGAGCAACACCAAAAGACCCGGAAGACCACGCAAAACAACTGTGGTGGATGACAGAAGAATTATTTCCCTGGTGAAAAAAAACCCCTTCACAACAGTTGGCCAAATCAAGAACACTCTCCAGGAGGTAGGTGTATATGTGTCAAAGTCAACAATCAAGAGAAGACTTCACAAGAGTGAATATAGAGGATTCACCACAAGATGTAAACCATTGGTGAGCCTCAAAAACAGGAAGACCAGATTAGAGTTTGTTAAACAACATCTAAAAAAGCCATTACAGTTCTGGAGCAACATCCTATGGACAGATGAGACAAAGATCAACTTGTACCAGAGTGATGGGAAGAGAAGAGTATGGAGAAGGAAAGGAACTGCTCATGATCCAAAACATACCACCTCATCAGTGAAGCATGGTGGTGGTAGTGTCATGGCGTTGGGATGTATGGCTGCCAATGAAACTGGTTCCCTTGTATTTATTGATGATGTGACTGCTGACAAAAGCAGCAGAATGAATTCTGAAGTGTTTCGGGCAATATTATATGGTCATATTCAGTCAAATGCTTCCGAACTCATTGGACGGCGCTTCACAGTGCAGATGGACAATGACCCGAAGCATACTGCAAATGCAACCAATGAGTTTTTTAAGGCTAAAAAGTGGAATGTTATGCAATGGCCAAGTCAATCCCCTGACCTGAATCCGATTGAGCATGCATTTCACTTGATGAAGACAAAACTGAAGGGAAAATGCCTCAAGAACAAGCAGGAAATTAAGACATTTGCAGTAGAGGCCTGGCAGAGCATCACCAGGGATGAAACCCAGCGTCTGGTGATGTCTATGCGTTCCAGACTTCAGGCTGTAATTGCCTGCAAAGGATTTGCAACAAAGTATTAAAAAGTGAAAGTTAGATTTAGGATTGCTTAGTTTGTCCCATCACTTTTGGCCCCTTAAAAAGTGGGAGGCACATATAGAAACCGAAATTCCTACACCGTTCACCTGATTTGGATGTAATTACCCTCAAATTAAATCTGAAAGTCTGCAGTTAAAGCACATCTTGTTTGTTTCATTTCAAAGCCATCGTGGTGTGGTGAATAGAGGCCAAAATATGAAAATTCTGTCAATGTCCAAATATTATTCACCTGACTGTATATTAAATATGATACTACTTTTATTGACCCAACCGCATTGCTTACATTTATTTTGATTGTGCTGCATTTACCCAGAATGCTGTTCTCTTCAATTTTTAGACATATCATTTATTGCATTCTTTAAAAAGGGGCCAGTGAAATATAAGGTGACAATGTAAATTGTGAAATTAAAAAACTGTTTCCACCATATGTTGTCTGTGTTTGTTCAATAATGTAATATAGCATAAATCATCATACCTTACAATTTGACAATGATATATCTACAGATTGTAAGTTTGCGAGCAGGGCCTTCCTACCTATATATCTCTCTGTTATTACCCAGTTTTGTTCTATTAATGTTTACAATTGTAAAGCGCAACGGAATATGCTACGCTATATAAGAAACTGTTAACAAATAAATAAAATATCATGGGATGCTGTCAATTGTGACATTAAACAGATCTAATAATCACCCCTGATTCCTGAACTGGCCTAATTGTGATTAACAGTAGGGTGTTGGTTTTACTAATGGAATATAGTATAAATAGACGTTCACTGTCCAACATTAATTATAACTATTATTACTACCAGTTATTTATATAGCGCACACATATTCCGCAGCGCTTTTACAGACAGAATATTTGGCCATTCCCATCAGCCCCTGCCCCAGTGGAGCTTACAATCCATATTCCCCATCATAATACTACTTTATAAAACCGCATCCTGACCAAAATTTAACATCGACCAAACACTTTCACATAGACCACTACAAGATTCCCTCATTTACTAACAGTCAGCTTAAAAATCAACCTTTAAAGTTTGTTTCCTCGCACACTGGATGACTACGTTCCATTGTGGGGTGTGCCGCAGGTAGGTGAGAGGTGCCTAATTCCTCTCAGTATAATCAGAAAAAATGAAGAAGTTACCGCGCTCCACCCCTATATATAGTGTGTGATGGTATAATTATAAACAGGCTGCTCTAGTAATTGTGTAAAGATCTATTCAATGGTGTAATGGTTAAATAGATCTTTATATAATTACTTATTTTAAGTTTAACACTGTGCTTAACCATTAAATAGATCTTTACACAATTACTAGAGCAGCCTGTTTATACATATACAACCACACACTATATATATATATATATATATATAAGGGTTGAGTGCGGTAACTTCTTCATTTTTTTATAAAAATCAACTTTAAATCGACTACAAAATTGGAAGAAAAATCCCTATATATATATATATAGACTGTTTAGAAAAAGTGATTTTAGCTAAAAAAAACACCATTCGATTGGTAGGAACTTAATTATGATGCCTATAAAAGGAAGCACAAAGCATGTGATACACTGTGGCATGCGCATTAGCCACTGACACCAGTTCCTGCGGCATAATTTCCCTCACCTGTTCCTCATACTCATTATAATCCACCTCCGCAGGTGACCCTCTACACACTGGTACTTGTCGCAGTTTAAATGCCCAATAGAAGTCACCACACCAATTGCTGCCTGACACACCGCCCGCGTTTTTCTTGCTGAAGTGCGTTGGACCCATCCACCATATAACTCCTCAAACTTAGATAACAAGAATTTTACAATAAATACCGGAGATATTCTCATCTATACAGTACTGTATAGCTAATACACTTAATTTTTCTGTGTGGAGAGAGTCTCTCTTTTGTATATTTCCTTAGAACTGACGCTGATATTTAGAGATGCCGACATGTTATTGTGAGCACGTCGTCAACTGAAGTTACAGATGACGTGTCTGGACTCCTGCTTCTTCTACTCATGCTACTGCTCACACTGATGATGGACATACCAAGTCATCTGGTCAGGTTTGAAACAAATGCCCTAATATATTGGCCACTGTACCACGTTCTCAGTCTGATACTCTTTATATCAGTAGAATGGCAAAGGATTACTTTAATGCTCATGTAGAAATGAGCATCAGACAGTCCCTTTAAATTCTGGGCGTAAAATAAATGTCAATTTGGAGCCCCTTATGCAAATTAGCTATGGTGCCCTCCCTCAAGTGTGTACAGCCGGGAACATTGAGTAATCGTTGTAGGAGGCTCCTTTCCCAGGTACAAAATCTGGTGGAATGTGGCCACAAATTGAATATGTAAAGCTGTATTATAGTGGGCATACATTCATATTGTGTGATTATTATCTTGACTTCAGGGATGAGGAGATCATGCCATTGTCATTATGGAAAGACATGACCACTGTTCCCCTAAAGACCAGTGGCAAATTGCAAAAATACTCTATCTATGCTACTCTACAGTCCAACAAGCAATGCCATACACCACAATGCCACCAATTGTAAGGGTTCGAGTAAACCAAGCATTTGTACACAACTTGAGATATGTACGGCTCTGCAAGTGGGCAGAAATACAGTTTACAGTTTTATTGTTTGTTTTTGTTAAGAATAATTTTCATTCATTTTGCCATAAACCTCCAATTCCAGCCAAACAGTCTATGTTACTGCATCGGGAGATACACTCAAAGCAAAAGTTCACAAGTGGATGAATTAACCAACTTTATTATAGCAAGCATAGGCCTTGGTGACAAAATCAAACACAAATAGAAGCAGTGTGCTCAGTACAGGTTGCAGGATGGCATTCATAGAGCAATGAAATACTATGGAGAAAGAGTCTGCTGGTCAGTGGGATAAATGGTTTTCCCTATGCATGGTACAAAAACTCTTTTATTGCATCTAACTTCTAGCAATATTCATTAAGTACAGAGATCCTTATGTACTGTATACTGTCATTCATTCAATATCCGCAGAGGCGAGATTTGCTGTGCATTTGGGTCAACAAGGGCATCCTCTAGCCTTGTCTATCAGGTTATTCATACCGGCTCATGGATCACTACAAGAAAAAGAAAGAGTTACTGTATCAGGTATCACAGAATATAACACTTTAGATTTTTTTTTGTCATCATTGTTTTGGTATTTCTAAATATTAAGCTGCAGAATGACATCAAGATAAATACATACAGTACCAGTAATGGTCATATTTAAAGAGCTCTTGTCTTTGGACTAACACTCAACTGTCCCCAGTGCCCTCCAAGGGCTGAGTTCTAGGATAGGGACTCCAAACTATTAGCAATTAAATCAGTGGTTGAGACACCTCTGACATATGGAAAGTGGTCAGTTTGCCTGTGGACTATGATGAAGTACCATTTAGCCCCATCTGACAATAAAGATTCATTTGGGGTTCATTAGAATTTTAGAATCATAGTATTCTGGTAATATCTTTGTGGACATAGAGTAGCCTAGATTATAATAAAATGTTTTACTGCTATTGTGTAAGGTCTACTCTATAGCGGTTTGATCCATATTCAAAATTTTAAAAAGCTTTCATAACTGCAAAATCATAATAACTAGACAATTCAGTTCATGATGTAGTTAAAAAAAACACAGTTAATCATGTGTGGACATCCCAAGAGATTTGTGATCCCAGGTAATGGATTATATTGACCTGTCCAGGTCAGGCTGGTCTATGCCAGTGGTCTTGGATGCTCAGCACTGTGATAAGAGCATCTATTGCATTCATAGTTCACACAAGGCGCAGGAAAGGAAATTGGTGTTGAGTAGATGCTTTTTCTATGACTAATAGTAATAGGGAATTTTTAGCAGGTTCATAGATCAGTTTCACGTTTTAAGTCCCACAAAGGGTTATGGCAGATACTGAAAGTGTAGAGCTGTCATAATTTATAATATTTAACTTACTGGAACAGCTCATAAAGAAACGAGCTGGCGATGCTGCCAAAGATTTTCTAAAATTCCTTGACCAACTTCCTTCCAGGAGCTCAGATACTCAGAGATGTCTCCTTTAAGGTTTCCACAGATCCCGCAAACTTCACTGGAAACACGGATTGAGAGGCCTCCATTGTCACTCAGCTCAATCTCCATGTACTTACCAATTTCGATAAAGACAGAGCTATCCTTAGCACTGGCTGACACAATGCCAGACACAAATGGAAAAGTATTCAAGTGCCCATTCACCTGAAAAATACATATATCATTTCATCATAATGCAGACTTTCATAGGTCTGCATTTGTCCAGCAAATTATTATGGAAAACAAATGACAAAATCTCCTGAGAAAGCATGAATCTCATAACTACCTAAATGTACGTTTTCCCCAATTTCTCTTTAAGTCATTGCGTTACTCAAGAGTTTTATTTTTTGTCTTTTGTAAAGCATGAAAACTAACTCATCAGATATTAAGCTCTTCTTTATTTTATATTGGATAATACAGCTTCCCTAGTTCCCATCCCAACACAATGCAGATACCCAAACACCATCTGTGCTTCTCAGATTAAGAAGCAGAGGAACCTACTATACTAACATTCCCACAACACCTCAATTAACAATGGACACATTCACAAATGTTCTGACCCATGCACGGATATATTCTTTCAGCCTAGAAAAATACCACTGTTAAATTTTTTTAAGGAACCCTATTTCCAGTAGTTTAGCAAAGTTCATATGCTAGCAAATCAATGTTTCCAATCATGTTACCATATAGGGGTGGGGCACTATAGTAGTAACATTTGGGGTCAGCATCCTGTTCTTCTGAGCATATGCTAGGCCTCTGCTCATGTGGGGTGAGGCCATATTCTGACATCACTGCTTGTTCTCAGATGACAGTGGGTTTAGACAGCAGCAGTAGTACCATCCCTGGTTCTGAACATTAAAATATTCTAGTGCTTAAACAATTAGGGGGTGGCTGATAGACTACAACATTTTAGCATGTGCTGTAAAGGCTACTTACCCAGACTTGCTTATTCTTTGAGATGGTAATTAGTGCACCATGATTTAAGATATGAAGTTTGGAGACAGATGGTGCATCTTTTCCACACCTCAGGATATTGGCAAAAACTCGGAACCCACCAGATATATCCATGGTACACAGAGATGCAAACTCTACCAGGCCATAGGCTAAAAATCTTCCCAAGAGGCCTACACAAGGGAACAATGTCATAGGTTTTACAAAACAATCGACTTTGACTTCGACCTCCTCAATGTAGCAACCTCGCACACCATCGGTGAGACCACAGTGCTCCTCGGAATCACATGAAAATTCTGAGCAGGTCACACCCCCAGCACTGCATGTACATTGAAGGATACAGTTTGCAGTGACAAAGGACTCTCCATCCTAAAGAAGTAAAAGTACAGGACTTAATTTTGGGAGCAAAGAAAGGATTAGGTGGGATACAAAATGTAACAAAAAAAATGTACTGCATGAGTCTAAGGTATTCAAATTGTGCATTGAGGGCAACTCACACACAGAATCTTTCCATAGTCCTTATACTTGGTAAGTTACAATATAAATACATGGCATAATATAATGAGTTTGAGAGTCAACTTATGTTTTGGTGCATAAATCTGTTGATCTTAATTCTACAGGTCTATAACATTCTATGTAATTTGACCACGAGAAAATGTTAATATACAATAAATGAAAACTATCATATTCTAATATTAAGCGGAAAAGTGCTGCATGTTCCATTTTCTAGGGACTATCAATAAAACAGCATACAAAAGCATTAGATACAAACTGCATTAACATAATACATACACTCAAGTATCGTCCATTATATACACATCCACATTTATCCATGGTGATGCATTCATCTCCGTCTAACACATAACCGATGTCACACTCACAACCTTCGAAACATCGATCTGTACATCTCATTGGCTCGGTGATGCCAGAGCAAGTTTGCTCACAAGTTTTGGTGCAAAGCGAATAATGACTGTTTGCTGGACAGGACATCACTACAAAGAAAAAAAAATGGGAATATTACCCAAAACAATGGGAAAGTAATAACTGGACAGTACTGGAAAGCAAAGCATGCACGTTAATAGTTCCTTTCCAACAGTTGGAACTAACATTTGTTAAGTAACAGTGAATTATGTTCTATTTTGTATTTTACTCCAAATAAAATAGTTTCTGCTGTGTACTTACAACAGAAAGCTTGGGTTCGCCAAGAGCTTATAGTAGCACCAACAATTTGACAAGCTGCTGCATAGGCCTGGAGCCCCTTGCACAGAATATCATCTTTCTCATTAACCACACAAGAGTCATAGGCACAGTGGTTAAAGTATTCAGTTGGGTTAATCTTCGAATGACAATCTTTAAATGGTCCGGCTGAGTTAGTAATCATGCCGCAAGAGGACGTAACCTTAAATGGTTGAAGCTTGGTGTCCTCACATACTGGACATTCTCCACCAGAACAGCCATCACTGCACTCCTCTCCAGCAATGCTCACTTTCCAGGCTGCCCCAAACTCATACGCAGATGTGACAACCTCACTGCTGGGAAGCTGGAATTCATCTTTTTTATTGCCATTGAAGTTGCCACAGAGACCACCCATCTTGCCCCGATATGTACTGGGAATACTAAGGACCACATGGTAAATTGTATCATAGAGGATCTTCAAGCCAAAGTCTGTCTGTAAGACAACATTGGTCCCTTCTTGATTTACTAGGATACTGTCATCTTTTAGGGTCAATGGCAATTTGTTGACCTCTCCATCAACCTATGAAAACAAATTGTAAAACAATTTCCTTTAAATTCCGGACAAATGAGAACAAGACATTTTATCTTGACAATGTAAAATAAATCAGTTACACACTAACACTAATTTAATATATGATACTAACCTTTACTGTCGATCTCCTGTGTCTTTCAATGGCCACCGTGTAACCATATATAGATACCACCACAAGTCTTGTAACAGCAACTTCACCATTTCCATAGCTTTCATTCTCTACAATAACAGAGAACTTCACTAGACGTGGGTCATCCTTTACAACCTTTGCAAAAGTGTAGTTGCAAGTGCCTTGGAAGTCAAAATTGAGACCATCAAAGGAGATGTAGTGGGGATCTCCAGAAGCCACACATCTGCCAGACTCTTTAGGTTGACATCCCCAAGCCCCATTGACCAGTTTGCATTCTTCCTCAGCTCTGCAACTTTCCGATTGGCACTTGACAATACCATCATCCCCACACTGACACTTCTCATTGCATTGACCATTCAGATAAAATACTTCATTCATGTGGTAATATTTATCTTGATAGACGCAGCCACACTGAGCAATGGGAACACATTTGTAACCACTCAATATGAACCCATTGTCACAGTAGCAAGATTCTTGGCAAAGAGAGTCACAGTCAGTTGGTGAGGACAACCCATGACAGGTGACAGGACAGGCATTTCCGCACAATTCATAATGACTGTTTACAGGACAGGAGGGACCTAGCAAAATTGTAGATGTCAATATTAGAACATTTTTCAGAAAAGTTTAAATACATTTTATTATAAATTTATATACAAAATCAAAATACCAAGTGAATAAAAAAATATATATTTCATGTGTATGTTTGTGCAAGTGATGATCCCAATTGAAATTACTCTTTATATCAAAGTGCATTAATCATACCATTCACTGGGTCCATAGCTGTTGTGCCCAATGAGACCAGGCTTCTATCTCCTCTCAACCTCCTGCTCCACATCCCTCTTCTCCTGTTCCATCCCAGTTGTCTCTCGTAGTCTCTCACTCCCCCATTCTCTACCTGCCCCCACCCCCCGTTCCCCATATCTCCTCCTGTATGTCCCCCATTTTGTCCTATTCACTCTCATTTTCAGAGTACTATATTTATTTCACACACCCCCCTTCCCTCACCACAACTTCCTGGCTCCACCATGTTCTATAATCTTATTTGTATTCCTCTTTGTCCAAGCAACATTGTTACCATTACATCCACTGGTTACCCATCTCACTAGAGGAATGCATAATAATGTTCTGTAGTGCCCCTTTTAATATTAATTTTAATAAAGTTGAATGATGTATTTTGTGCATTCTTTTGGCTGTACCGTTCTCTTGTTCAAGACTATTTAAAAGTTGCCTCTGTATAATGGAAAGACAGAGTCTACAAACAGTTTGATGAGTAGTTCCTAGCAGGATACAAGTTTGACATACAGTACAGTGTAGCAAAATACAATTTCTGAACTCCAGGGGGAAAAAAATGAGGATTGACAATTCTGAAGTTCAGAGGAAGAAAAATCAGATGCAACAAGTGTCAGCATGGACCTACAGCCATGTGCATCTGCCATAAGTATGATGATTTCACTAAACCGTACTTTAGCAAACGTCCCTTCAGGACTAACCAAACACTTTAATGAGAAATCTATATAACCATAGCTTACCGCAGAAAGATTTCGATCTCCATTCCTGAGTGGTGACACCAGCAGCCTGGCAGGCGCCCACATAGAGACTGATAGCATTACAGTATGATGAGGGATGCCCCTTGTATTGGCACGCATCAAAAATGCAGTCATCGATAAAAGGAGTCGGGTCAACAACTGAGAGACACTGGCTGAATGGCCCTTTGGGCTTCGTGATCATCCCACAGTATTTGTCACTCTTGTACTGTTGCTTTTGAGCATTGGAACATAGAGGGCATTTGCTCGTACACTCTGGTGTACAACCTGCAACCTCACCAACTTTCCAACTGGTACCAAACTGAACTGCTTTTGCTGCTGTTCCACCATTCTTCATGGTGAAGTCATCATTAGGATTCTTGTTGTAGTTTCCGCACAAGCCACCAACAGCATTGGAATAAGTGCTAGGTATTGTCACCGCCACATCACTGATCCAGTCATATTTTACAGTGACATCAAAGTCTGTTTTTATAATGCAGTAGCTGCCGCTGATGTACGCTACAACTTTGTTCGTTTGGAAGTAGAAGGGCAGCGATGTGGCAACGCCATCAACCTAAAGAAAAACAAATGCAAGAGATTAGTGATCTACTACCTAGCCATCTCTGTCTTTATCTGCTTAAACTATAATGCATCTTAAATAGTGTTGTTTGTATCTGGCCCCTGATTATGGTGATTTTTTTAAATAGAAAGGATTATCAGGCATTTTAATAAATGCTATCAAAAAATTACCATTATACATTGGTTTGTTATCATTTTCCAACTAAACTAATCACTTCTAGAGATGTATAAAATGATCCACCTGCAGGGCAATACTGCAGCATAGCTACGTCTCATCACATCTGGTTTCCTATGTGTGGCTAGATTGAAAAATTCGCTTTACACAAGTCTTGCAGCAAGTCCCCAGAGGAATGCACCTTTTACACAAAAGTCTAAATTGACCTCATACATACCAAAATACGACGAGGGTAGTCCATGCTAAGAGTCAAAACCATATCATAGACTTCCAGAGTAACCACCTTGGTGTAAGACACAGCTTTGTTCCCACAACGGTTGTTGTTTTGGACTTTGACAGTAAAACGGGTCAAAGATGCATCACTGGAGGTCACACCAACCAGTTGGTATATGCAGGTTCCCATGAAGTCAAATCTCTTGTTGTCAAATGTTGTGTAGTGAGGATCTCCACTGCCTGTGCATGTGGAGAAGCTGATGGGTTGACAGCCACGGACTCCATTCACTACCATGCACCTTTCACTTGCTTTACAGCTGCTCTCCTTACAGACCACCATGCCAAGCTTTGGATCACACTTGCAGAGCATGCGACAGTTGTCATCGGACCAAAACTCCTGGTTTGGTTGGAAGTAGGCATCATTGTAAGAGCAACCACAGCTTGAAGCCTGAACACATTTATCTGCACTGAGAACATAACCATCATTGCACTGGCAAGTCTCCACACAGTCATCATTGCAATGGGATGGAGCAGTACGATCCGTGCAGGTGGCTGGACAAGCATTTCCACAGAATTCATAGTGACTGTTTGCAGGACATTGCAAGGCTGAAAGAAAATAAAGTTTAGACAAATCTGTATTCACCATTTAAAAAAAAATATTCGTATTATTCAATACCATGGTTATTTTTTGCAAAGATCACTGTGTTAAGTGAGCATATGACCATTTAAGGTTTAATAGTACATATACTGGAGTGTGAAACTACTTACTACATCCAGAAGGTGTTCTCCAATCATAAATTTTAACGCCCTGTTTTCGGCAGGTGTAGGAATAGACACTGAGGGCCTGGCACAGGAGTTGTTTAGCTCCACCATTAATGCAGACATCATATTGGCAGTTATCAAAGAACGTGTCTGGGTTAACTTTCATGTGGCATTCTCTGAATGGCCCATCTAGGACTTTGCTGATGAGGCCACATTTCTTCTCATCTCCATACAAGGCCTTTTTTCTGTCATCACAAGTTGGACAATTGAGTCCAGGGCAGATGTTAAAGCAGAAAGGATCTCGGTCATTGACTTTCCAACTCTTAGCCCAGTCTATGATGGACGTAACAGGTTTGTTGTTGGCAGTGATCATCTCATCTTTAGCATTTCTGTTAAAGTTGCCACAAAGACCACCTGTAAGCCCATAATAGCTGCTGCTGAGTGTGACCACAACATACCATATATAGTCATAGGTCACCTGAAGGCCAAAATTAGTGCCCACCACAGCACTGAGACCACTGATCCTGGCTGTGATCTTTCCATCTAACAATCTCACAGGAAGGTTGGCGATTTCATCATTTACCTGTTAAAGAAGAAATTGTGACATTAGATGAACATGGCAGTTTCAAAAATGTACCACCTAATGCTAGCTTCCTAAGTGATTACATTATATAATTTGTGAGCCACGGTTACAAGGAGACTGCTTAAAAATTGATACATCAATTCTATCCAACTGAAAAAAAACATGCTTGAAATATATAAACCATTTTAAATATAAATAATACATAAATGCAATATAAAAAGATAGTAAATAAAAATTAGAAATCCCAAATCCATTTTGAAGACCTGTATAGGTGGTTTGGGATGTCCACAGTAAGATTAAAATAAAGAATCCATTGAACCTGTTATAGAGGAAAACTATGAATATAAAATAAGTACACCTGAAATTTGGGGTTTCGAGTAGAACAGAGGCCCTCATTCAGAGCCGTTCGCTATTTGCGTTCGTTCGTTCAAAAACAAGGGGTGGCTATTCAAATGATCCGTTCACACATTGCAGTCTGTTCACACCTCTGTCTGAATGAGCGAGCAAAACATACGCTCGTTTATTTGTTAAAAACGCCCCCTGGCCGCTCGCACCATACGTCATGTCCGCTATTTATTAGATTAATCGAGTACATCGAACAGGATATGAACTGCTCGCTATTCTTGTGGTTGTTTTTTTCAACCGCTATTTTGCGAGCAGTTCTGAGTTAAAAAAAACCAAGTGACGTGGTCAATGACGCTGCTGTTTTAATTATGCACACCCATAAAACGTCCGTTTTGACCTTTAAGCACGCCTGCGTTCTGATCTCCACTCCCCGTTTTCAAGCACCTTCCCCTGTTACCACCCACATACGCCTCATTCAGTCACTCAAAATAGCAGGCACTCGCTATATTGCGTACAAACGATTTTCAGCCGCACTGACTGGTTCGCGCATGCGTACTAAAAACCGTACGCATGCGCAGATGTGCGAACATCGCTCGGAACGAGCGTACTGCCGCTAGCGAGTGGCTCTGAATGAGGGCCAGAGTTTCAACTTGGATCTTCTCTCCAAGTTCGGAACCCTGATCTGAAAACTGGATCTCGTGTGTTTTGGTCAAAGCAGTATTGTGAGCTGGTTAAAGTAGACTGGAAATTACTCTTTTTGACGTTAACAATGTAGGAACAAAAACCAGGTCCAAGTTACATGATTTTAACTGTTTATCAATTAAAAAAAAAAATTGAGAACCAAAACATGACAATTTAGAACCAAAACTGTGGGGTCTGAGCTCCTCTAAAACAAAAAACCCCACAAAATATAAAAGATGCAATTCTCACTTTAAAGGGCTCTTTATGTGCAACCAACGTAATTTTTCATGGTTTCTTTTTAAGTGTTTTTAAAATTGGTAATTATTTGTATTCAGTGTTGTTACATAGGTTTACCTGGTTTAGAAAGGCTTTCATTTTATATTAATTATACATTTTTAGTAGAAGGTTATATATTGGCAACATTATTCGTTAATATGAGACTGAAGAGATTAAAGCTGCCTACACACATAGCAATATTTTACCCGATTTGGGTGATTTCAATGAATCGTGATGACAAATCGTGTAAAATATGTCCAAGTCATAAGTTTCCACTAACAATCACGATGCCAATGCGTGTCTCCGCTCGTCGTACATCGCATATTCAGATCTGCCATGTTGTGCTGTAGGGCAGATTTGCAAATCTGGGACTTGATGTGGTGCCGATCATGAGTACTTTTGTGCGCCACCCACCTACCCACAATGTGTGCCACTCAACTTTAAATGCATGACCCAGCCACTGCACACCGAAATGAGGTGGGTGGTGGCTAGATCATGCATCAACCTCCCATGCCCACCAATGTGCGCCACCCACATAGCCACCAATGTTTGCCACCCAACTATAAATGCATGACCCAGCCACCGCCTGCCGAAATGAGGCAGGCGGTGGCTAGGTCATGAATCAACCTCCCATTCCCACCAATGTATGCCACCCACCTACCCACCAATGTGTGCCACCCAACTATAAATGCATGACCCAGCCACCGCCCACTAGAATGAGGTGGGTGGTGGCTGGGTCATGCATCAACCTCCCATGCCCACCAATGTGCACCACCCACCTACCCACTCACTGCCCAATGTCACAGGCCACCTAATAAATAACTAGAAAACACTCCAAATATACAATTTCAAAAACAAATATATTACAGCAACATAAACAATTCAGTTACAACAACATAAAATATATTTCAACAGCATAATCAAATATATTACCTTTGTTTATGTTGCTGTAATATATTTGTTTATGATGTTGTAATATAACATCATAAACAAATGTATTGCAACAACATAAACAAATCTATTACATCAGCAGAATATATTAAAAACCTGTAAAAAACAAATTAAAATATAAATAAAAACACATTACATTCCTGTTAAAAAAAAAGAAAACATTACAATACAAATAAAAACACATTACATTCCTTTAAAAAAATTAAACATTACAATACAAATACAAACACATTACATTCCTTTAAAAAATAGACAACATTACAATACAAATAAGAACACATTACATTCCTGTAAAAAAATAAAACATTACAATACAAATAAAAACAAATTGCATTCCTGTAAAAGAAAAACATATTACAATACCATAACAAACATATTAAAATCCTGTAAAAAAAACATATTAAAACATCAAAACATTTAACATTAATAACATTAAAAATCATAAAACTATTTACAATAATATGTAAATATTTATATATCCTTATTTTTTATTTATCCTATAAATGTCAATGGATAGTGAGCATGGGTTTGTGACTGGATTCCTCGAGAACCTACAGTCAAAATAATGTCTATGGCAGATAAGCCGTAGACAATACCATAATAAGTCTCAGAAATTGGCAGCATTAGAGGTGTTGTTGGGGTACACTAACAAGCTCATTGCAGATGCTGACCTGAAAACAGTCCACCACAAAATCCAGAAACTGCGTACGGTCTACATCAAGTGGAAGAAGAAAGTGGACGATTCTAAAAGCTCCAGAGCAGGCACCGACGACGTGCATCATCCAACTCACTTGATAAGTGTATACTCACTTTATAAGTATACTCACTTGATAAGCTTCATCAGCGATCAGTAGCCACAACTACAGTGTGTCGTCCTGATGGCCGAGCGAGAGGGAGAAGAGGCGGCAATAGCGAGTAGACCATCAAAGTATTTTTTGGAAAGTAGAGACACAGTTCATAAACCAAGACATTTGTGATCAATTCCAATTGTCCACTGTAGTCAGTTATCTCACAGACAGTTTTCCTGCCATGGTGCCGCACCTGGTCCATTGAAATAGGCCATATATTCCTCCCTCACTTCTTTGGCACATGCGGTTGATGTTGTTGAATTTGGAGGTGCAGACACTGATGTAAACTGGTCAAGCTCCTCTGGATGTCTTGCATCTTCTGCTCTAGCTGTGACTGGTCCTCGTTGGGTAGTTTTTCTTCGCCGAAAGTTGTGCAGCAGACAGCACGCCATCACGACCCAGTCTATCTTGTCCACACATAGGTTTATGGTGGTGTGGAAAATGTGGAACCAGTTGCTGAGTAATCCAAATGCATTTTCCACAATGCGCCATGCACGGGATAGACGATAGTTGTAGATCATCTTCTCTCTGGTCAGGCCACTCTGTGCAAATGGCTTCATCACATGTTCATGTATAGCAAAAGCCTTGTCTGCAATGAAAACAGAATTTAGGCCATGCTGTGTCTTGTCCAGTGATGGGAAGTTGAGAGTTTTGTTGGGGAATCTTTGGTATAATGCTGTCTGTTTGAAAGACCCACCAACCAAAGCACAGCCAGTCTTGCCAACATCCACAAACAAAAAATTGTAGTTGGCATTTACCACAGCCATGAGAATGATGCTGAAGAAGCATTTATAGTTGTAGTAATATGATCTGGTGTTGGCAGGTGGGTTGATGCAGATGTGTTTTCCATCAATGGCTCCTCCGCAGTTAGGGAAATTTCAACGTTGTTCAAACTCTTCAGCGATGCTCTTCCACTCCTCCACAGTGTTTGGAAACTAGAAAAATAGTAAAAAATGGGTTAAAACATGACTATAATATTTTTTCTCCATTTTTTTTCCTATATAGACTCCCACCCAAGAGCCTGACATGTCCAGCACACCGGACCTAAGTTTGATCGGGGACAGCCCAGTCCCAACAACTATTCAACCCCACCAATATGTTCCTCACCTCCCCAACGAAAAAAAAAAGGGGAAAAAGCAGCAGCAGTACACTGAACAGGAGGACATATTTCTGCAACAAGCGGAACGCATCCTTCAGAAGCAGCCGGATGACGTTGACGATTTCACAGCACATATTAACAGTAGAATGTGAAAAATGGATGACCCAACTAAGAAAAATTTCCACAGACTCGTGTATGAGCTATTGACAAGGTCACTAAATAGCAATTTACATGACTCTACTTATATAGCAGAGCCACTTCTCTATTAGCCTGCCCCAACTGCCTGTGTGAGGTCCCCCCAAGCCCAGTTGGAGATTACTCCGCCACCGAGTACCCCACCCAGACCAGTTATAATGCTCTGCTGGAGGCAGAAGATGATTTGCCCCATTATTTGGAACTGTTAGGTATTTCTTTTTTATTATTGTGGCCTGTACTATCACCAAATTTTATCACTCCCAATAGGTGCTGTATGGTATATGGTGGTGATGACGCTGTTTGGACAAGGTCGCTACACACATGGTGCAAGAACAGATTGATGGAAGCCAGGGCCACAATCTGTACTTGTGCCATGTGTGTATTGGCCTGTTCAAACTGGCATCTGACCCACCGTATAACATACAGCAGCCTACCTCTAGGGATTGATAAAATGTGGTGATAATGCTGTTTTCTACACATAATGTAAAATTGATATATAAAAAAACACAAAAAAATGTTATTTAATACTGTGCAGTGTTGTTGGCACAGTCTTGTTTATGCAACTTTTTTTCTTTCACAAGAAACAAATGTGTAGTGTGTTTTTTTTCTTACCTTGCAATACTGGTCCTGCAGCACTTTAACAATAGCCTTGCAGGTCTCCGGGATGATGATGCCAAAGGACCAAGGGGAGATGAGGGTCCCAAACTTCAGGTCTTCCAGTGACCTTCCAGTAGCCAGGTGTCTCAGGTTAGCCACCAGTCTCTCTTCAGCAGGGATTGCCCTCCGCCACTTTGTGTCCTGCCTCCGGATGTGAGGGGTCACCATACTCAGCAACTCCTGGAAAGTGGCGTCATCCATGGGCAGGTAGTTGTGGAAGTCGTCCAGGTTGTTCTCCTTGAACTCCATTAGCAGGGACATGTGAGAGCGTGTATCCCTTTGCAGCAGCCACTCCTAGGTCCAACATGCTCTCCTCCACCTTCGCTGGGCCTTCTCCTGGATCACCTTGACCCCAGCTTTGGTAACCAACACTTTGTACTGATAGGGACCCATGAGCACAGAATTTAGAAACAGGATAGAATGCAGGTAGCACACACTTTGTAAAAGGCAAGCCACATACAAAGCAAAGCACAGTAGCAATGTACAGGGTTCAGCAGGAATACACCTAGCCTCACTAGTAGCAGAGCACAGTAACAATGAACAGGGGTCAGCAGGTATACACCTAGCCTCACTAGTAGCAGAGCACAGTACCAATGTACAGGGGTCAGCAGGTATACAACTAGCCTCACTAGTAGCAGAGCACAGTAACAATGTACAGGGTACAGCAGGTATACACCTAGCCTCACTAGTAGCAGAGCACAGTAACAATGTACAGGGGTCAGCAGGTATACACCTAGCCTCACTAGTAGCAGAGCACAGTACAATGTACAGGGGTCAGCAGGTATACACCTAGCCTCACTAGTAGCAGAGCACAGTAACAATGTACAGGGGTCAGCAGGTATACACCTAGCCTCACTAGTAGCAGAGCACAGTACAATGTACAGGGGTCAGCAGGTATACACCTAGCCTCACTAGTAGCAGAGCACAGTACAATATACAGGGGTCAGCAGGTATACACCTAGCCTCACTAGTAGCAGAGCACAGTACAATGTAGAGGGGTCAGCTGGTATACACCTAGCCTCACTAGTAGCAGAGCACAGTACAATGTACAGGGTACAGCAGGTATACACCTAGCCTCACTAGTAGCAGAGCACAGTACAATGTACAGGGGTCAGCAGGTATACACCTAGCCTCACTAGTAGAAGAGCACAGTACAATGTACAGGGGTACAGCAGGTATACACCTATCCTCACTAGTAGCAGAGCACAGTACAATGTACAGGGGTCAGCAGGTATACACCTAGCCTCACTAGTAGCAGAGCACAGTAACAATGTACAGGGGTCAGCAGGTATACACCTAGCCTCACTAGTAGCAGAGCACAGTAACAATGAACAGGGTACAGCAGGTATACACCTAGCCTCACTAGTAGCAGAGCACAGTAACAATGTACAAGGGTACAGCAGGTATACACCTAACCTCACTAGTAGCAGAGCACAGTAACAATGTACAGGTTACAGCAGGTATACACCTAGCCTCACTAGTAGCAGAGCACAGTAACAATGTACAGGGGTACAGCAGGTATACACCTAACCTCACTAGTAGCAGAGCACAGTAACAATGTACAGGGGTACAGCAGGTATACACCTAGCCTCACTAGTAGCAGAGCACAGTACAATGTACAGGGGTCAGCAGGTATACACCTAGCCTCACTAGTAGCAGAGCACAGTAACAATGTACAGGGGTCAGCAAGTATACACCTAGCCTCACTAGTAGCAGAGCACAGTAGCAATGTACAGGGGTCAGCTGGTATACACCTAGCCTCACTAGTAGCAGAGCACAGTACAATGTACAGGGGTCAGCAGGTATACACCTAGCCTCACTAGTAGCAGAGCACAGTACAATGTACAGGGGTCAGCAGGTATACACCAAGCCTCACTAGTAGCAGAGCACAGTAACAATGTACAGGGGTCAGCAGGTATACACCTAGCCTCACTAGTAGCAGAGAACAGTAAAAATGTACAGGTTACACCAGGTATACACCTAGCCTCACTAGTAGCAGAGCACAGTACAATGTACAGGAGTCAGCAGGTATACACCTAGCCTCACTAGTAGCAGAGCACAGGACAATGTATAGGGGTCAGCAGGAATACACCTAGCCTCACTAGTAGCAGAGCACAGTACAATGTACAGGGTACAGCAGGTATACACCTAGCCTCACTAGAAGCAGAGCACAGTACAATGTACAGGGGTCAGCAGGTATTCACCTAGCCTCACTAGTAGCAGAGCACAGTAACAATGTACAGGTTACAGCAGGTATACACCTAGCCTCACTAGTAGCAGAGCACAGTACAATGTACAGATTACAGCAGGTATACACCTAGCCTCACTAGTAGCAGAGCACAGTAACAATGTACAGGGGTCAGCAGGTATACACCTAGCCTCACTAGTAGCAGAGCACAGTAACAATGTACAGGTTACAGCAGGTATACACCTAGCCTCACTAGTAGCAGAGCACAGTACAATGTACAGATTACAGCAGGTATACACCTAGCCTCACTAGTAGCAGAGCACAGTAACAATGTACAGGGGTCAGCAGGTATACACCTAGCCTCACTAGTAGCAGAGCACAGTAACAATGTACAGGTTACAGCAGGTATACACCTAGCCTCACTAGTAGCAGAGCACAGTACAATGTACAGATTACAGCAGGTATACACCTAGCCTCACTAGTAGCAGAGCACAGTAACAATGTACAGGGTTCAGCAGGTATACACCTAGCCTCACTAGTAGCAGAGCACAGTACAATGTACAGGGTACAGCAGGTATACACCTAGCCTCACTAGAAGCAGAGCACAGTACAATGTACAGGGGTCAGCAGGTATACACCTAGCCTCACTAGTAGCAGAGCACAGTACAATGTACAGGGTACAGCAGGTATACACCTAGCCTCACTAGTAGCAGAGCACAGTAACAATGTACAGGGGTCAGCAGGTATACACCTAGCCTCACTAGTAGCAGAGCACAGTACAATGTACAGGGGTCAGCAGGTATATACCTAGCCTCACTAGTAGCAGAGCACAGTAACAATGTACAGGGGACAGCAGGTATACACCTAGCCTCACTAGTAGCAGAGCACAGTACAATGTACAGGGGTCAGCAGGTATACACCTAGCCTCACTAGTAGCAGAGCACAGTACAATGTACAGGGGTCAGCAGGTATATACCTAGCCTCAGTAGTAGCAGAGCACAGTAACAATGTACAGGGGTCAGCAGGTATACACCTAGCCTCACTAGTAGCAGAGCACAGTACAATGTACAGGGTACAGCAGGTATACACCTAACCTCACTAGTAGCAGAGCACAGTACAATGTACAGGTTACAGCAGGTACACACCTAGCCTCACTAGTAGCAGAGCACAGTACAATGTACAGGTTACAGCAGGTATACACCTAGCCTCACTAGTAGCAGAGCACAGTACAATGTACAGGGGTCAGCAGGTATACACCTAGCCTCACTAGTAGCAGGGCACAGTACAATGTACAGGTTACAGCAGGTATACACCTAGCCTCACTAGTAGCAGAGCACAGTACAATGTACAGGGGTCAGCAGGTATACACCTAGCCTCACTAGTAGCAGGGCACAGTACAATGTACAGGGTACAGCAGGTATACACCTAGCCTCACTAGTAGCAGAGCACAGTACAATGTACAGGTTACAGCAGGAATACACCTAGCCTCACTAGTAGCAGAGCACAGTACAATGTACAGGTTACAGCAGGTATACACCTTACCTCACTAGTAGCAGAGCACAGTACAATGTACAGGGGTCAGCAGGTATACACCTAGCCTCACTAGTAGCAGAGCACAGTAACAATGTACAGGGGTACTGCAGGTATACACCTAGCCTCACTAGTAGCAGAGCACAGTACAATGTACAGTGGTCAGCAGGTATACACATAGCCTCACTAGTAGCAGAGCACAGTACAATGTACAGGTTACAGCAGGTATACACCTAGCCTCACTAGTAGCAGAGCACAGTAACAATGTACAGGGGTCAGCAGGTATACACCTAGCCTCACTAGTAGCAGAGCACAGTAACAATGTAAAGGTTACAGCAGGTATACACCAAGCCTCACTAGTAGCAGAGCACAGTACAATGTACAGGGGTCAGCAGGTATACACCTACCCTCACTAGTAGCAGAGCACAGTACAATGTACAGGGTACAGCAGGAATACACCTAGCCTCACTAGTAACAGAGCACAGTAACAAAGTACAGGGGTCAGCAGGTATACACCTAGCCTCACTAGTAGCAGAGCACAGAACAATGTACAGGGGTCAGCAGGTATTCACCTAGCCTCACTAGTAGCAGAGCACAGTACCAATGTACAGGTTACAGCAGGTATCCACCTAGCCTCCCTAGTAGCAGAGTACAGTACAATGTACAGGTTACAGTAGGTATACACCTAGCCTCACTAGTAGCAGAGCACAGTAACAATGTACAGGGGTCAGCAGATATACACCTAGCCTCACTAGTAGCAGAGCACAGTACAATGTACAGGTTACAGCAGGTATACACCTAGCCTCACTAGTAGCAGAGCACAGTACAATGTACAGGTTACAGCAGGTATACACTTAGCCTCACTAGTAGCAGAGCACAGTAACAATGTACAGGGTACAGCAGGTATACACCTAGCCTCACTAGTAGCAGAGCACAGTACAATGTACAGGTTACAGCAGGTATACACCTAGCCTCACTAGTAGCAGAGCACAGTACAATGTACAGGTTACAGCAGGTATACACCTAGCCTCACTAGTAGCAGAGCACAGTACTATGTACAGGGGTCAGCAAGTATACCCCTAGCCTCACTAGTAGCAGAGCACAGTACAATGTACAGGGGTCAGCAGGTATACACCTAGTCTCACTAGTAGCAGAGCACAGTAACAATGTACAGGGGTCAGCAGGTATACACCTAGCCTCACTAGTAGCAGAGCACCGTACAATGTACAGGTTACAGCAGGTATACACCTAGCCTCACTAGTAGCAGAGCACAGTACAATGTACAGGGGTCAGCAGGTATACACCTAGCCTCACTAGTAGCAGAGCACCGTACAATGTACAGGTTACAGCAGGTATACACCTAGCCTCACTAGTAGCAGAGTACAGTAACAATGTACAGGGGTCAGCAGGTATACACCTAGCCTCACTAGTAGCAGAGCACAGTAACAATGTACAGGGGTCAGCAGGTATACTCCTAGCCTCACTAGTAGCAGAGCACAGTACAATGTACAGGTTACAGCAGGTATACACCTAGCCTCACTAGTAGCAGAGTACAGTAACAATGTACAGGGGTCAGCAGGTATACACCTAGCCTCACTAGTAGCAGAGCACAGTACAATGTACAGGGGTCAGCAGGTATACACCAAGCCTCACTAGTAGCAGAGCACAGTAACAATGTACAGGGGTCAGCAGGTATACACCTAGCCTCACTAGTAGGAGAGCACAGTAACAATGTATAGGGGTCAGCAGGTATACACCTAGCCTCACTAGTAGCAGAGAACAGTAAAAATGTACAGGTTACACCAGGTATACACCTAGCCTCACTAGTAGCAGAGCACAGTACAATGTACAGGAGTCAGCAGGTATACACCTAGCCTCACTAGTAGCAGAGCACAGTACAATGTATAGGGGTCAGCAGGAATACACCTAGGCTCACTAGTAGCAGAGCACAGTAACAATGTACAGGGTTCAGCAGGTATACACCAAGCCTCACTAGTAGCAGAGCACAATACAATGTACAGGATTCAGCAGGTATACACCTAGCCTCACTAGTAGCAGAGCACAGTAACAATGTACAGGTTACAGCAGGTATACACCTAGCCTCACTAGTAGCAGAGCACAGTAACAATGTACAGGGTACAGCAGGTATACACCTAGCCTCACTAGAAGAAGAGCACAGTACAATGTACAGGGGTCAGCAGGTATACACCTAGCCTCACTAGTAGCAGAGCACAGTAACAATGTACAGGGGTCAGCAGGTATACACCTAGCCTCACTAGTAGCAGAGCACAGTACAATGTACAGGGGTCAGCAGGTATACACCTAGCCTCACTAGTAGCAGAGCACAGTACAATGTACAGGGGTCAGCAGGTATACACCTAGCCTCACTAGTAGCAGAGCACAGTAACAATGTACAGGGGTCAGCAGGTATACACCTAGCCTCACTAGTAGCAGAGCACAGTACAATGTACAGGGTACAGCAGGTATACACCTAACCTCACTAGTAGCAGAGCACAGTACAATGTACAGGTTACAGCAGGTACACACCTAGCCTCACTAGTAGCAGAGCATAGTACAATGTACAGGTTACAGCAGGTATACACCTAGCCTCACTAGTAGCAGAGCACAGTACAATGTACAGGGTACAGAAGGTATACACCTAGCCTCACTAGTAGCAGAGCACAGTACAATGTACAGGGGTCAGCAGGTATACACCTAGCCTCACTAGTAGCAGGGCACAGTACAATGTACAGGGGTCAGCAGGTATACACCTAGCCTCACTAGTAGCAGGGCACAGTACAATGTACAGGTTACAGGAGGTATACACCTAGCTTCACTAGTAGCAGAGCACAGTACAATGTACAGGTTACAGCAGGAATACACCTAGCCTCACTAGTAGCAGAGCACAGTACAATGTACAGGTTACAGCAGGTATACACCTAGCCTCACTAGTAGCAGAGCACAGTACAATGTACAGGGGTCAGCAGGTATACACCTAGCCTCACTAGTAGCAGAGCACAGTACAATGTACAGGGGTCAGCAGGTATACACCTAGCCTCACTAGTAGCAGAGCACATTACAATGTACAGGTTACAGCAGGTATACACCTAGCCTCACTAGTAGCAGAGTACAGTAACAATGTACAGGGGTCAGCAGGTATACTCCTAGCCTCACTAGTAGCAGAGCACAGTACAATGTATAGGTTACAGCAGGTATACACCTAGCCTCACTAGTAGCAGAGCACAGTACAATGTACAGGTTACAGCAGGTATACACCTAGCCTCACTAGTAGCAGAGCACAGTACAATGTACAGGTTACAGCAGGTATACACCTAGCCTCACTAGTAGCAGAGCACAGTACAATGTACAGGGGTCAGCAGGTATACACCTAGCCTCACTAGTAGCAGAGCACAGTACTATGTACAGGGGACAGCAGGTATACACCTAGCCTCACTAGTAGCAGAGCACAGTACAATGTATAGGTTACAGCAGGTATACACCTAGCCTCACTAGTAGCAGAGCACAGTACAATGTACAGGTTACAGCAGGTATACACCTAGCCTCACTAGTAGCAGAGCACAGTACAATGTACAGGTTACAGCAGGTATACACCTAGCCTCACTAGTAGCAGAGCACAGTACAATGTACAGGGGTCAGCAGGTATACACCTAGCGTCACTAGTAGCAGAGCACAGTACAATGTACAGTGGTCAGCAGGTATACACCTAGCCTCACTAGTAGCAGAGCACAGTAACAATGTACAGGGGTCAGCAGGTATACACCTAGCCTCACTAGTAGCAGAGCACATTACAATGTACAGGTTACAGCAGGTATACACCTAGCCTCACTAGTAGCAGAGTACAGTAACAATGTACAGGGGTCAGCAGGTATACACCTAGCCTCACTAGTAGCAGAGCATAGTACAATGTACAGGGGTCAGCAGGTATACACCTAGCCTCACTAGTAGCAGAGCACAGTACAATGTACAGGGGTCAGCAGGTATACACCTAGCCTCACTAGTAGCAGAGTACAGTAACAATGTACAGGGGTCAGCAGGTATACACCTAGCCTCACTAGTAGCAGAGCACAGTAACAATGTACAGGGTACAGCAGGTATACACGTAGTCTCACTAGTAGCAGAGCACAGTAACAATATACAGGGGTCAGCAGGTATACACCTAGCCTCACTAGTAGCAGAGCACAGAACAATGTACAGGGGTCAGCAGGTATTCACCTAGCCTCACTAGTAGCAGAGCACAGTACCAATGTACAGGTTACAGCAGGTATACACCTAGCCTCACTAGTAGCAGAGCACAGTACAATGTACAGGGGTCAGCAGGTATACACCTAGCCTCACTAGTAGCAGAGCACAGTACTATGTACAGGGGACAGCAGGTATACACCTAGCCTCACTAGTAGCAGAGCACAGTACAATGTATAGGTTACAGCAGGTATACACCTAGCCTCACTAGTAGCAGAGCACAGTAACAATGTACAGGGTACAGCAGGTATACACGTAGCCTCACTAGTAGCAGAGCACAGTAACAATATACAGGGGTCAGCAGGTATACACCTAGCCTCACTAGTAGCAGAGCACAGAACAATGTACAGGGGTCAGCAGGTATTCACCTAGCCTCACTAGTAGCAAAGCACAGTACCAATGTACAGGTTACAGCAGGTATACACCTAGCCTCACTAGTAGCAGAGCACAGTACAATGTACAGGGGTCAGCAGGTATACACCTAGCCTCACTAGTAGCAGAGCACAGTACTATGTACAGGGGACAGCAGGTATACACCTAGCCTCACTAGTAGCAGAGCACAGTACAATGTACAGGGGTCAGCAGGTATACACCTAACCTCACTAGTAGCAGAGCACAGTAACAATGTACAGGGGTCAGCAGGTATACACCTAGCCTCACTAGTAGCAGAGCACTGTAACAATGTACAGGGGTCAGCAGGTATACACCTAGCCTCACTAGTAGCAGAGCACAGTAACAATGTACAGGGGTCAGCAGGTATACACCTAGCCTCACTAGTAGCAGAGCACATTACAATGTACAGGTTACAGCAGGTATACACCTAGCCTCACTAGTAGCAGAGTACAGTAACAATGTACAGGGGTCAGCAGGTATACACCTAGCCTCACTAGTAGCAGGGCACAGTACAATGTACAGGTTACAGCAGGTATACACCTAGCCTCACTAGTAGCAGAGTACAGTACAATGTACAGGTTACAGCAGGTATACACCTAGCCTCACTAGTAGCAGAGTACAGTAACAATGTACAGGGGTCAGCAGGTATACACCTAGCCTCACTAGTAGCAGAGCACAGTACTATGTACAGGGGACAGCAGGTATACACCTAGCCTCACTAGTAGCAGAGCACAGTACAATGTACAGGTTACAGCAGGTATACACCTAGTCTCACTAGTAGCAGAGCACAGTACAATGTACAGGTTGCAGCAGGTATACACCTAGCCTCACTAGTAGCAGAGCACAGTACAATGTACAGGGGTCAGCAGGTATACACCTAGCCTCACTAGTAGCAGAGCACAGTAACAATGTACAGGGGTCAGCAGGTATACACCTAGCCTCACTAGTAGCAGAGCACAGTACAATGTACAGGTTACAGCAGGTATACACCTAGTCTCACTAGTAGCAGAGTACAGTAACAATGTACAGGGGTCAGCAGGTATATACCTAGCCTCACTAGTAGCAGAGCACAGTACAATGTACAGGTTACAGCAGGTATACACCTAGTCTCACTAGTAGCAGAGCACAGTACAATGTACAGGTTACAGCAGGTATACACCTAGCCTCACTAGTAGCAGAGCACATTAACAATGTACAGGGGACAGCAGGTATACACCTAGCCTCACTAGTAGCAGAGCACAGTAACAATGTACAGGTTACAGCAGGTATACACCTAGCCTCACTAGTAGCAGAGCACAGTAACAATGTACAGGGGTACAGCAGGTACACACCTAACCTCACTTGTAGCAGACCACAGTAACAATGTACAGGGTACAGCAGGTATACACCTAGCCTCACTAGTAGCAGAGCACAGTAACAATGTACAGGGGTCAGCAGGTATACACCTAGCCTCACTAGCAGCAGAGCACAGTAACAATGTACAGGGGACAGCAGGTATACACCTAGCCTCACTAGTAGCAGAGCACAGTAACAATGTACAGGGGTCAGCAGGTATACACCCAGCCTCACTAGTAGCTGAGCACAGTACAATGTACAGGTTACAGCAGGTATACACCTAGCCTTACTAGTAGCAGAGCACAGTACAATGTACAGGTTACAGCAGGTATACACCTAGCCTCACTAGTAGCAGAGCACAGTAACAATGTACAGGGGTCAGCAGGTATACACCTAGCCTCACTAGTAGCAGAGCACAGGACAATGTACAGGTTACAGCAGGTATACACCTAGCCTCACTAGTAGCAGAGCACAGTACAATGTACAGGTTACAGCAGGTATACACCTTACCTCACTAGTAGCAGAGCACAGTACAATGTACAGGGGTCAGCAGGTATACACCTAGCCTCACTAGTAGCAGAGCACAGTAACAATGTACAGGGGTACTGCAGGTACACACCTAACCTCACTAGTAGCAGAGCACAGTACAATGTACAGTGGTCAGCAGGTATACACATAGCCTCACTAGTAGCAGAGCACAGTACAATGTACAGGTTACAGCAGGTATACACCTAGCCTCACTAGTAGCAGAGCACATTAACAATGTACAGGGGACAGCAGGTATACACCTAGCCTCACTAGTAGCAGAGCACAGTAACAATGTACAGGTTACAGCAGGTATACACCTAGCCTCACTAGTAGCAGAGCACAGTAACAATGTACAGGGGTACAGCAGGTACACACCTAACCTCACTTGTAGCAGACCACAGTAACAATGTACAGGGTACAGCAGGTATACACCTAGCCTCACTAGTAGCAGAGCACAGTAACAATGTACAGGGATCAGCAGGTATACACCTAGCCTCACTAGCAGCAGAGCACAGTAACAATGTACAGGGGACAGCAGGTATACACCTAGCCTCACTAGTAGCAGAGCACAGTAACAATGTACAGGGGTCAGCAGGTATACACCCAGCCTCACTAGTAGCTGAGCACAGTACAATGTACAGGTTACAGCAGGTATACACCTAGCCTTACTAGTAGCAGAGCACAGTACAATGTACAGGTTACAGCAGGTATACACCTAGCCTCACTAGTAGCAGAGCACAGTAACAATGTACAGGGGTCAGCAGGTATACACCTAGCCTCACTAGTAGCAGAGCACAGGACAATGTACAGGTTACAGCAGGTATACACCTAGCCTCACTAGTAGCAGAGCACAGTACAATGTACAGGTTACAGCAGGTATACACCTTACCTCACTAGTAGCAGAGCACAGTACAATGTACAGGGGTCAGCAGGTATACACCTAGCCTCACTAGTAGCAGAGCACAGTAACAATGTACAGGGGTACTGCAGGTACACACCTAACCTCACTAGTAGCAGAGCACAGTACAATGTACAGTGGTCAGCAGGTATACACCTAGCCTCACTAGTAGCAGAGCACAGTACAATGTACAGGTTACAGCAGGTATACACCTAGCCTCACTAGTAGCAGAGCACAGTAACAATGTACAGGGGTCAGCAGGTATACACCTAGCCTCACTAGTAGCAGAGCACAGTAACAATGTAAAGGTTACAGCAGGTATACACCAAGCCTCACTAGTAGCAGAGCACAGTACAATGTACAGGGGTCAGCAGGTATACACCTACCCTCACTAGTAGCAGAGCACAGTACAATGTACAGGGTACAGCAGGAATACACCTAGCCTCACTAGTAACAGAGCACAGTAACAAAGTACAGGGGTCAGCAGGTATACACCTAGCCTCACTAGTAGCAGAGCACAGAACAATGTACAGGGGTCAGCAGGTATTCACCTAGCCTCACTAGTAGCAGAGCACAGTACCAATGTACAGGTTACAGCAGGTATCCACCTAGCCTCCCTAGTAGCAGAGTACAGTACAATGTACAGGTTACAGTAGGTATACACCTAGCCTCACTAGTAGCAGAGCACAGTAACAATGTACAGGGGTCAGCAGATATACACCTAGCCTCACTAGTAGCAGAGCACAGTACAATGTACAGGTTACAGCAGGTATACACCTAGCCTCACTAGTAGCAGAGCACAGTACAATGTACAGGTTACAGCAGGTATACACCTAGCCTCACTAGTAGCAGAGCACAGTAACAATGTACAGGGTACAGCAGGTATACACCTAGCCTCACTAGTAGCAGAGCACAGTACAATGTACAGGTTACAGCAGGTATACACCTAGCGTCACTAGTAGCAGAGCACAGTACAATGTACAGGTTACAGCAGGTATACACCTAGCCTCACTAGTAGCAGAGCACAGTACTATGTACAGGGGTCAGCAAGTATACCCCTAGCCTCACTAGTAGCAGAGCACAGTACAATGTACAGGGGTCAGCAGGTATACACCTAGTCTCACTAGTAGCAGAGCACAGTAACAATGTACAGGGGTCAGCAGGTATACACCTAGCCTCACTAGTAGCAGAGCACCGTACAATGTACAGGTTACAGCAGGTATACACCTAGCCTCACTAGTAGCAGAGCACCGTACAATGTACAGGTTACAGCAGGTATACACCTAGCCTCACTAGTAGCAGAGTACAGTAACAATGTACAGGGGTCAGCAGGTATACACCTAGCCTCACTAGTAGCAGAGCACAGTAACAATGTACAGGGGTCAGCAGGTATACTCCTAGCCTCACTAGTAGCAGAGCACAGTACAATGTACAGGTTACAGCAGGAATACATCTAGCCTCACTAGTAGCAGAGTACAGTAACAATGTACAGGGGTCAGCAGGTATACACCTAGCCTCACTAGTAGCAGAGCACAGTACAATGTACAGGGGTCAGCAGGTATACACCAAGCCTCACTAGTAGCAGAGCACAGTAACAATGTACAGGGGTCAGCAGGTATACACCTAGCCTCACTAGTAGGAGAGCACAGTAACAATGTATAGGGGTCAGCAGGTATACACCTAGCCTCACTAGTAGCAGAGAACAGTAACAATGTACAGGGGTCAGCAGGTATACACCTAGCCTCACTAGCAGCAGAGCACAGTAACAATGTACAGGGGACAGCAGGTATACACCTAGCCTCACTAGTAGCAGAGCACAGTAACAATGTACAGGGGTCAGCAGGTATACACCCAGCCTCACTAGTAGCTGAGCACAGTACAATGTACAGGTTACAGCAGGTATACACCTAGCCTTACTAGTAGCAGAGCACAGTACAATGTACAGGTTACAGCAGGTATACACCTAGCCTCACTAGTAGCAGAGCACAGTAACAATGTACAGGGGTCAGCAGGTATACACCTAGCCTCACTAGTAGCAGAGCACAGGACAATGTACAGGTTACAGCAGGTATACACCTAGCCTCACTAGTAGCAAAGCACAGTACAATGTACAGGTTACAGCAGGTATAAACCTTACCTCACTAGTAGCAGAGCACAGTACAATGTACAGGGGTCAGCAGGTATACACCTAGCCTCACTAGTAGCAGAGCACAGTAACAATGTACAGGGGTACTGCAGGTACACACCTAACCTCACTAGTAGCAGAGCACAGTACAATGTACAGTGGTCAGCAGGTATACACATAGCCTCACTAGTAGCAGAGCACAGTACAATGTACAGGTTACAGCAGGTATACACCTAGCCTCACTAGTAGCAGAGCACAGTAACAATGTACAGGGGTCAGCAGGTATACACCTAGCCTCACTAGTAGCAGAGCACAGTAACAATGTAAAGGTTACAGCAGGTATACACCAAGCCTCACTAGTAGCAGAGCACAGTACAATGTACAGGGGTCAGCAGGTATACACCTACCCTCACTAGTAGCAGAGCACAGTACAATGTACAGGGTACAGCAGGAATACACCTAGCCTCACTAGTAACAGAGCACAGTAACAAAGTACAGGGGTCAGCAGGTATACACCTAGCCTCACTAGTAGCAGAGCACAGAACAATGTACAGGGGTCAGCAGGTATTCACCTAGCCTCACTAGTAGCAGAGCACAGTACCAATGTACAGGTTACAGCAGGTATCCACCTAGCCTCCCTAGTAGCAGAGTACAGTACAATGTACAGGTTACAGTAGGTATACACCTAGCCTCACTAGTAGCAGAGCACAGTAACAATGTACAGGGGTCAGCAGATATACACCTAGCCTCACTAGTAGCAGAGCACAGTACAATGTACAGGTTACAGCAGGTATACACCTAGCCTCACTAGTAGCAGAGCACAGTACAATGTACAGGTTACAGCAGGTATACACCTAGCCTCACTAGTAGCAGAGCACAGTACAATGTACAGGTTACAGCAGGTATACACCTAGCCTCACTAGTAGCAGAGCACAGTAACAATGTACAGGGCACAGCAGGTATACACCTAGCCTCACTAGTAGCAGAGCACAGTACAATGTACAGGTTACAGCAGGTATACACCTAGCGTCACTAGTAGCAGAGCACAGTACAATGTACAGGTTACAGCAGGTATACACCTAGCCTCACTAGTAGCAGAGCACAGTACTATGTACAGGGGTCAGCAAGTATACCCCTAGCCTCACTAGTAGCAGAGCACAGTACAATGTACAGGGGTCAGCAGGTATACACCTAGTCTCACTAGTAGCAGAGCACAGTAACAATGTACAGGGGTCAGCAGGTATACACCTAGCCTCACTAGTAGCAGAGCACCGTACAATGTACAGGTTACAGCAGGTATACACCTAGCCTCACTAGTAGCAGAGCACAGTACAATGTACAGGGTTCAGCAGGTATACACCTAGCCTCACTAGTAGCAGAGCACCGTACAATGTACAGGTTACAGCAGGTATACACCTAGCCTCACTAGTAGCAGAGTACAGTAACAATGTACAGGGGTCAGCAGGTATACACCTAGCCTCACTAGTAGCAGAGCACAGTAACAATGTACAGGGGTCAGCAGGTATACTCCTAGCCTCACTAGTAGCAGAGCACAGTACAATGTACAGGTTACAGCAGGTATACATCTAGCCTCACTAGTAGCAGAGTACAGTAACAATGTACAGGGGTCAGCAGGTATACACCTAGCCTCACTTATAGCAGAGCACAGTACAATGTACAGGGGTCAGCAGGTATACACCAAGCCTCACTAGTAGCAGAGCACAGTAACAATGTACAGGGGTCAGCAGGTATACACCTAGCCTCACTAGTAGGAGAGCACAGTAACAATGTATAGGGGTCAGCAGGTATACACCTAGCCTCACTAGTAGCAGAGAACAGTAAAAATGTACAGGTTACACCAGGTATACACCTAGCCTCACTAGTAGCAGAGCACAGTACAATGTATAGGGGTCAGCAGGAATACACCTAGGCTCACTAGTAGCAGAGCACAGTAACAATGTACAGGGTTCAGCAGGTATACACCAAGCCTCACTAGTAGCAGAGCACAATACAATGTACAGGATTCAGCAGGTATACACCTAGCCTCACTAGTAGCAGAGCACAGTAACAATGTACAGGTTACAGCAGGTATACACCTAGCCTCACTAGTAGCAGAGCACAGTAACAATGTACAGGGTACAGCAGGTATACACCTAGCCTCACTAGAAGAAGAGCACAGTACAATGTACAGGGGTCAGCAGGTATACACCTAGCCTCACTAGTAGCAGAGCACAGTAACAATGTACAGGGGTCAGCAGGTATACACCTAGCCTCACTAGTAGCAGAGCACAGTACAATGTACAGGGGTCAGCAGGTATACACCTAGCCTCACTAGTAGCAGAGCACAGTACAATGTACAGGGGTCAGCAGGTATACACCTAGCCTCACTAGTAGCAGAGCACAGTAACAATGTACAGGGGTCAGCAGGTATACACCTAGCCTCACTAGTAGCAGAGCACAGTACAATGTACAGGGTACAGCAGGTATACACCTAACCTCACTAGTAGCAGAGCACAGTACAATGTACAGGTTACAGCAGGTACACACCTAGCCTCACTAGTAGCAGAGCATAGTACAATGTACAGGTTACAGCAGGTATACACCTAGCCTCACTAGTAGCAGAGCACAGTACAATGTACAGGGTACAGAAGGTATACACCTAGCCTCACTAGTAGCAGAGCACAGTACAATGTACAGGGGTCAGCAGGTATACACCTAGCCTCACTAGTAGCAGGGCACAGTACAATGTACAGGGGTCAGCAGGTATACACCTAGCCTCACTAGTAGCAGGGCACAGTACAATGTACAGGTTACAGGAGGTATACACCTAGCTTCACTAGTAGCAGAGCACAGTACAATGTACAGGTTACAGCAGGAATACACCTAGCCTCACTAGTAGCAGAGCACAGTACAATGTACAGGTTACAGCAGGTATACACCTAGCCTCACTAGTAGCAGAGCACAGTACAATGTACAGGGGTCAGCAGGTATACACCTAGCCTCACTAGTAGCAGAGCACAGTACAATGTACAGGGGTCAGCAGGTATACACCTAGCCTCACTAGTAGCAGAGCACATTACAATGTACAGGTTACAGCAGGTATACACCTAGCCTCACTAGTAGCAGAGCACAGTACAATGTACAGGTTACAGCAGGTATACACCTAGCCTCACTAGTAGCAGAGCACAGTACAATGTACAGGTTACAGCAGGTATACACCTAGCCTCACTAGTAGCAGAGCACAGTACAATGTACAGGGGTCAGCAGGTATACACCTAGCGTCACTAGTAGCAGAGCACAGTACAATGTACAGTGGTCAGCAGGTATACACCTAGCCTCACTAGTAGCAGAGCACAGTACAATGTACAGGGGTACAGCAGGTATACACCTAGCCTCACTAGTAGCAGAGCATAGTAACAATGTACAGGGGTCAGCAGGTATACACCTAGCCTCACTAGTAGCAGAGTACAGTAACAATGTTCAGGGTACAGCAGGTATACACCTAGCCTCACTAGTAGCAGAGCACAGTAACAATGTACAGGGAACAGCAGATATACCCCTAACCTCACTAGTAGCAGAGCACAGTAACAATGTACAGGGAACAGCAGATATATCCCTAACCTCACTAGTAGCAGAGCACAGTAACAATGTACAGGGGTCAGCAGGTATACACCTAGCCTCACTAGTAGCAGAGTACAGTAACAATGTTCAGGGTACAGCAGGTATACACCTAGCCTCACTAGTAGCAGAGCACAGTAACAATGTACAGGGAACAGCAGATATACCCCTAACCTCACTAGTAGCAGAGCACAGTAACAATGTACAGGGGTCAGCAGGTATACACCTAGCCTCACTAGTAGCAGAGCACAGTAACAATGTACAGGTTACAGCAGGTATACACCTAGCCTCACTAGTAGCAGAGCACAGTACAATGTACAGGGTACAGCAGGTATACACCTAGCCTCACTAGTAGCAGAGCACAGTAACAATATACAGGGGTCAGCAGGTATACACCTAGCCTCACTAGTAGCAGAGCACAGTAACAATGTACAGGGTACAGCAGGTATACACCTAGCCTCACTAGTAGCAGAGCACAGTAACAATATACAGGGGTCAGCAGGTATACACCTAACCTCACTAGTAGCAGAGCACAGTACAATGTACAGGTTACAGCAGGAATACACCTAGCCTCACTAGTAGCAGAGCACAGTACAGTGTACAGGGTACAGCAGGAATACACCTAGCCTCACAAGTAACAGAGCACAGTAACAAAGTACAGGGGTCAGCAGGTATACACCTAGCCTCACTAGTAGCAGAGCACAGTACAATGTACAGGTTACAGCAGGTATACACCTAGCCTCACTAGTAGCAGAGCATAGTACAATGTACAGGGGTCAGCAGGTATACACCTAGCCTCACTAGTAGCAGAGCACAGTACAATGTACAGGGGTCAGCAGGTATACACCTAGCCTCACTAGTAGCAGAGCACAGTAACAATGTAGAGGGTACAGCAGGTATACACGTAGCCTCACTAGTAGCAGAGCACAGTAACAATATACAGGGGTCAGCAGGTATACACCTAGCCTCACTAGTAGCAGAGCACAGAACAATGTACAGGGGTCAGCAGGTATTCACCTAGCCTCACTAGTAGCAGAGCACAGTACCAATGTACAGGTTACAGCAGGTATACACCTAGCCTCACTAGTAGCAGAGCACAGTACAATGTACAGGGGTCAGCAGGTATACACCTAGCCTCACTAGTAGCAGAGCACAGTACTATGTACAGGGGACAGCAGGTATACACCTAGCCTCACTAGTAGCAGAGCACAGTACAATGTATAGGTTACAGCAGGTATACCCCTAGCCTCACTAGTAGCAGAGCACAGTACAATGTACAGGGGTCAGCAGGTATACACCTAACCTCACTAGTAGCAGAGCACAGTAACAATGTACAGGGGTCAGCAGGTATACACCTAGCCTCACTAGTAGCAGAGCACAGTAACAATGTACAGGGGTCAGCAGGTATACACCTAGCCTCACTAGTAGCAGAGCACAGTACAATGTACAGGTTACAGCAGGTATACACCTAGCCTCACTTGTAGCAGAGTACAGTAACAATGTACAGGGGTCAGCAGGTATACACCTAGCCTCACTAGTAGCAGAGCACAGTAACAATGTACAGGGGTCAGCAGGTATACACCTAGCCTCACTAGTAGCAGAGCACATTACAATGTACAGGTTACAGCAGGTATACACCTAGCCTCACTTGTAGCAGAGTACAGTAACAATGTACAGGGGTCAGCAGGTATACACCTAGCCTCACTAGTAGCAGAGTACAGTAACAATGTACAGGGGTCAGCAGGTATACACCTAGCCTAACTAGTAGCAGAGCACAGTAATAATGTACAGGGTTCAGCAGAAATACACCTAGCCTCACTAGTAGCAGAGCACAGTAATAATGTACAGGGTTCAGCAGAAATACACCTAGCCTCACTAGTAGCAGAGCACAGTACTATGTACAGGGGACAGCAGGTATACACCTAGCCTCACTAGTAGCAGAGCACAGTACAATGTACAGGTTACAGCAGGTATACACCTAGTCTCACTAGTAGCAGAGCACAGTACAATGTACAGGTTACAGCAGGTATACACCTAGCCTCACTAGTAGCAGAGCACAGTACATTGTACAGGGGTCAGCAGGTATACACCTAGCCTCACTAGTAGCAGAGCACAGTAACAATGTACAGGGGTCAGCAGGTATACACCTAGCCTCACTAGTAGCAGAGCACAGTACAATGTACAGGTTACAGCAGGTATACACCTAGCCTCACTAGTAGCAGAGCACAGTACAATGTACAGGTTACAGCAGGTATACACCTAGTCTCACTAGTAGCAGAGTACAGTAACGATGTACAGGGGTCAGCAGGTATATACCTAGCCTCACTAGTAGCAGAGCACAGTACAATGTACAGGTTACAGCAGGTATACACCTAGTCTCACTAGTAGCAGAGCACAGTACAATGTACAGGTTACAGCAGGTATACACCTAGCCTCACTAGTAGCAGAGCACATTAACAATGTACAGGGGACAGCAGGTATACACCTAGCCTCACTAGTAGCAGAGCACAGTACAATGTACAGGTTACAGCAGGTATACACCTTACCTCACTAGTAGCAGAGCACAGTACAATGTACAGGGGTCAGCAGGTATACACCTAGCCTCACTAGTAGCAGAGTACAGTACAATGTACAGGTTACAGCAGGTATACACCTAGCCTCACTAGTAGCAGAGCACAGTAACAATGTACAGGGGTACTGCAGGTACACACCTAACCTCACTAGTAGCAGAGCACAGTAACAATGTACAGGGGTCAGCAGGTATACACCTAGCCTCACTAGTAGCAGAGCACAGTACAATGTACAGGGGTCAGCAGGTATACACCTAGCCTCACTAGTAGCAGAGCACAGTACTATGTACAGGGGACAGCAGGTATACACCTAGCCTCACTAGTAGCAGAGCACAGTACAATGTATAGGTTACAGCAGGTATACCCCTAGCCTCACTAGTAGCAGAGCACAGTACAATGTACAGGGGTCAGCAGGTATACACCTAACCTCACTAGTAGCAGAGCACAGTAACAATGTACAGGGGTCAGCAGGTATACACCTAGCCTCACTAGTAGCAGAGCACAGTAACAATGTACAGGGGTCAGCAGGTATACACCTAGCCTCACTAGTAGCAGAGCACAGTACAATGTACAGGTTACAGCAGGTATACACCTAGCCTCACTAGTAGCAGAGCACAGTACAATGTACAGGGGTCAGCAGGTATACACCTAGCCTCACTAGTAGCAGAGCACAGTAACAATGTACAGGGGTCAGCAGGTATACACCTAGCCTCACTAGTAGCAGAGCACAGTAACAATGTAAAGGTTACAGCAGGTATACACCAAGCCTCACTAGTAGCAGAGCACAGTACAATGTACAGGGGTCAGCAGGTATACACCTAGCCTCACTAGTAGCAGAGCACAGTACAATGTACAGGGTACAGCAGGAATACACCTAGCCTCACTAGTAACAGAGCACAGTAACAAAGTACAGGGGTCAGCAGGTATACACCTAGCCTCACTAGTAGCAGAGCACAGAACAATGTACAGGGGTCAGCAGGTATTCACCTAGCCTCACTAGTAGCAGAGCACAGTACCAATGTACAGGTTACAGCAGGTATCCACCTAGCCTCCCTAGTAGCAGAGTACAGTACAATGTACAGGTTACAGCAGGTATACACCTAGCCTCACTAGTAGCAGAGTACAGTAACAATGTACAGGGTTCAGCAGATATACACCTAGCCTCACTAGTAGCAGAGCACAGTACAATGTACAGGTTACAGCAGGTATACACCTAGACTCACTAGTAGCAGAGCACAGTACAATGTACAGGTTACAGCAGGTATACACCTAGCCCCACTAGTAGCAGAGCACAGTACAATGTACAGGGTACAGCAGGTATACACCTAGCCTCACTAGTAGCAGAGCACAGTACAATGTACAGGTTACAGCAGGTATACACCTAGCCTCACTAGTAGCAGAGCACAGTACAATGTACAGGTTACAGCAGGTATACACCTAGCCTCACTAGTAGCAGAGCACAGTAACAATGTACATAGTACAGCAGGTATACACCTAGCCTCACTAGTAGCAGAGCACAGTACAATGTACAGGTTACAGCAGGTATACACCTAGCCTCACTAGTAGCAGAGCACAGTACAATGTACAGGTTACAGCAGGTATACACCTAGCCTCACTAGTAACAGAGCACAGTACTATGTACAGGGGTCAGCAGGTATACCCCTAGCCTCACTAGTAGCAGAGCACAGTACAATGTACAGGGGTCAGCAGGTATACACCTAGTCTCACTAGTAGCAGAGCACAGTAACAATGTACAGGGGTCAGCAGGTATAAACTTAGCCTCACTAGTAGCAGAGCACCGTACAATGTACAGGTTACAGCAGGTATACACCTAGCCTCACTAGTAGCAGAGTACAGTAACAATGTACAGGGGTCAGCAGGTATACACCTAGCCTCACTAGTAGCAGAGCACAGTAACAATGTACAGGGGTCAGCAGGTATACTCCTAGCCTCACTAGTAGCAGAGCACAGTACAATGTACAGGTTACAGCAGGTATACACCTAGCCTCACTAGTAGCAGAGTACAGTAACAATGTACAGGGGTCAGCAGGTATACACCTAGCCTCACTAGTAGCAGGGCACAGTACTATGTACAGGGTACAGCAGGTATACACCTAGCCTCACTAGTAGCAGAGCACAGTACTATGTACAGGGGTCAGCAGGTATACACCTAGCCTCACTAGTAGCAGAGCACAGTAGCAATGTACAGGGGTCAGCTGGTATACACCTAGCCTCACTAGTAGCAGAGCACAGTACAATGTACAGGGGTCAGCAGGTATACACCTAGCCTCACTAGTAGCAGAGCACAGTAACAATGTACAGGGGTCAGCAGGTATACACCAAGCCTCACTAGTAGCAGAGCACAGTAACAATGTACAGGGGTCAGCAGGTATACACCTAGCCTCACTAGTAGGAGAGCACAGTAACAATGTACAGGGGTCAGCAGGTATACACCTAGCCTCACTAGTAGCAGAGCACAGTACAATGTACAGGAGTCAGCAGGTATACACCTAGCCTCACTAGTAGCAGAGCACAGTACAATGTATAGGGGTCAGCAGGAATACACCTAGGCTCACTAGTAGCAGAGCACAGTAACAATGTACAGGTTACAGCAGGTATACACCTAGCCTCACTAGTAGCAGAGCACAGTACAATGTACAGATTACAGCAGGTATACACCTAGCCTCACTAGTAGCAGAGCACAGTAACAATGTACAGGTTACAGCAGGTATACACCTAGCCTCACTAGTAGCAGAGCACAGTACAATGTACAGATTACAGCAGGAATACACCTAGCCTCACTAGTAGCAGAGCACAGTAACAATGTACAGGGTTCAGCAGGTATACACCTAGCCTCACTAGTAGCAGAGCACAGTACAATGTACAGGGGTCAGCAGGTATACACCTAGCCTCACTAGAAGCAGAGCACAGTACAATGTACAGGGGTCAGCAGGTATACACCTAGCCTCACTAGTAGCAGAGCACAGTAACAATGTACAGGGGTCAGCAGATATACACCTAGCCTCACTAGTAGCAGAGCACAGTACAATGTACAGGGGTCAGCAGGTATATACCTAGCCTCACTAGTAGCAGAGCACAGTAACAATGTACAGGGGTCAGCAGGTATACACCTAGCCTCACTAGTAGCAGAGCACAGTACAATGTACAGGGGTCAGCAGGTATACACCTAGCCTCACTAGTAGCAGAGCACAGTACAATGTACAGGGGTCAGCAGGTATATACCTAGCCTCAGTAGTAGCAGAGCAGAGTAACAATGTACAGGGGTCAGCAGGTATACACCTAGCCTCACTAGTAGCAGAGCACAGTACAATGTACAGGGTACAGCAGGTATACACCTAACCTCACTAGTAGCAGAGCACAGTACAATGTACAGGTTACAGCAGGTACACACCTAGCCTCACTAGTAGCAGAGCACAGTACAATGTACAGGTTACAGCAGGTATACACCTAGCCTCACTAGTAGCAGAGCACAGTACAATGTACAGGGTACAGCAGGTATACACCTAGCCTCACTAGTAGCAGAGCACAGTACAATGTCCAGGGTACAGCAGGTATACACCTAGCCTCACTAGTAGCAGAGCACAGTACAATGTACAGGGTACAGCAGGTATACACCTAACCTCACTAGTAGCAGAGCACAGTACAATGTACAGGGGTCAGCAGGTATACACCTAGCCTCACTAGTAGCAGGGCACAGTACAATGTACAGGTTACTGTAGGTATACACCTAGCCTCACTAGTAGCAGAGCACAGTACAATGTACAGGTTACAGCAGGAATACACCTAGCCTCACTAGTAGCAGAGCACAGTACAATGTACAGGTTACAGCAGGTATACACCTAGCCTCACTAGTAGCAGAGCACAGTACAATGTACAGGGGTCAGCAGGTATACACCTAGCCTCACTAGTAGCAGAGCACATTACAATGTACAGGTTACAGCAGGTATACACCTAGCCTCACTAGTAGCAGAGCACAGTACAATGTACAGGTTACAGAAGGTATACACCTAGCCTCACTAGTAGCAGAGCACAGTACAATGTACAGGGGTCAGCAGGTATACACCTAGCGTCACTAGTAGCAGAGCACAGTACAATGTACAGGGGTCAGCAGGTATACACCTAGCCTCACTAGTAGCAGAGCACAGTACAATGTACAGGGGTCAGCAGGTATACACCTAGCCTCACTAGTAGCAGAGTACAGTAACAATGTTCAGGGTACAGCAGGTATACACCTAGCCTCACTAGTAGCAGAGCACAGTAACAATGTACAGGGAACAGCAGGTATACACCTAACCTCACTAGTAGCAGAGCACAGTAACAATGTACAGGGGTCATCAGGTATACACCTAGCCTCACTAGTAGCAGAGCACAGTAACAATGTACAGGTTACAGCAGGTATACACCTAGCCTCACTAGTAGCAGAGCACAGTACAATGTACAGGGTACAGCAGGTATACACCTAGCCTCACTAGTAGCAGAGCACAGTAACAATGTACAGGGTACAGCAGGTATACACCTAGCCTCACTAGTAGCAGAGCACAGTAACAATATACAGGGGTCAGCAGGTATACACCTAACCTCACTAGTAGCAGAGCACAGTACAATGTACAGGTTACAGCAGGAATACACCTAGCCTCACTAGTAGCAGAGCACAGTACAATGTACAGGGTACAGCAGGAATACACCTAGCCTCACTAGTAGCAGAGCACAGTAACAATGTACAGGTTACAGCAGGTATACACCTAGCCTCCCTAGTAGCAGAGCACAGTAACAATGTACAGGTTACAGCAGGTATACACCTAGCCTCACTAGTAGCAGAGCACAGTACAATGTACAGGGGTCAGCAGGTATACACCTAGCCTCACTAGTAGCAGAGCACAGTAACAATGTACAGGGAACAGCAGGTATACACCTAGCCTCACTAGTAGCAGAGCACAGTACAATGTACAGGTTACAGCAGGTATACACCTAGCCTCACTAGTAGCAGAGCATAGTACAATGTACAGGGGTCAGCAGGTATACACCTAGCCTCACTAGTAGCAGGGCACAGTACAATGTACAGGGGTCAGCAGGTATACACCTAGCCTCACTAGTAGCAGAGCACAGTAACAATGTACAGGGTACAGCAGGTATACACGTAGCCTCACTAGTAGCAGAGCACAGTAACAATATACAGGGGTCAGCAGGTATACACCTAGCCTCACTAGTAGCAGAGCACAGAACAATGTACAGGGGTCAGCAGGTATTCAGCTAGCCTCACTAGTAGCAGAGCACAGTACCAATGTACAGGTTACAGCAGGTATACACCTAGCCTCACTAGTAGCAGAGCACAGTACAATGTACAGGGGTCAGCAGGTATACACCTAGCCTCACTAGTAGCAGAGCACAGTACTATGTACAGGGGACAGCAGGTATACACCTAGCCTCACTAGTAGCAGAGCACAGTACAATGTACAGGTTACAGCAGGTATACCCCTAGCCTCACTAGTAGCAGAGCACAGTACAATGTACAGGGGTCAGCAGGTATACACCTAACCTCACTAGTAGCAGAGCACAGTAACAATGTACAGGGGTCAGCAGGTATACACCTAGCCTCACTAGTAGCAGAGCACAGTAACAATGTACAGGGGTCAGCAGGTATACACCTAGCCTCACTAGTAGCAGAGCACAGTACAATGTACAGGTTACAGCAGGTATACACCTAGCCTCACTAGTAGCAGAGCACAGAAACAATGTATAGGGGTACTGCAGGTACACACCTAACCTCACTAGTAGCAGAGCACAGTAACAATGTACAGGGGTCAGCAGGAATACACGTAGCCTCACTAGTAGCAGAGCACAGTACAATGTACAGGTTACAGCAGGTATACACCTAGCCTCACTAGTAGCAGAGCACAGAAACAATGTACAGGGGTACTGCAGGTACACACCTAACCTCACTAGTAGCAGAGCACAGTAACAATGTACAGGGGTCAGCAGGAATACACGTAGCCTCACTAGTAGCAGAGCACAGTAACAATGTACAGGGGTACAGCAGGTACACACCTAACCTCACTAGTAGCAGAGCACAGTAACAATGTACAGGGGTCAGCAGGTATACACCTAGCCTCACTAGTAGCAGAGCACAGTACAATGTACAGGAGTCAGCAGGTATACACCTAGCCTCATCTAGTAGCAGAGCACAGTACAATGTACAGGGGTCAGCAGGTATACACCTAGCCTCACTAGTAGCAGAGCACAGTAACAATGTACATGAGACAGCAGGTATACACCTAGCCTCACTAGTAGCAGAGCACAGTAACAATGTACAGGGGTCAGCAGGTATACACCTAGCCTCACTAGTAGCAGAGCACAGTAACAATGTACAGGGGTCAGCAGGTATACACCTAGCCTCATCTAGTAGCAGAGAACAGTACAATGTACAGGGGTTAGCAGAATGTGCACAGGGTTAAAATGGCATCTGCTTTTTATACCCCCTAGCTAGCCCCACCCATTATTTAAATTTCCAACCAATCGTGAAGATCCTCGTGTTTTTTTTTGTAAACTCACGATCTATCGGGCACGATCTCACGATTTGGTCCTCCGACACGATTCACGATAGATCGGGAGATCGTGAATCAAACTGGCAGCTTTTTTAACCTAATTGTGCTCATTACTGCCGGGGAGCTCCCATGGAGAGTTTAGAGGAAATCGTACACGATGTTGGATTGTGAGCACATCGCTATGAGTTTAGGCACCTTAACGCATCCTCCCTGTTGTAACCTGTCTGCATTTTAACTGTATTATTGGAGTGAAGGATTGAACACTCCAGTTACTGTACAAACTAAGTGACACTGTATTCTATATAAATTATTATTTTACTATCGGATGATTTCTCCTTTTGATTTCTCATGAAAATTTGTAAATTAGTTGATCTATTTCAAATATTGTTCCCAGAAATTAGAGCCCTCAATCATTTAGGGAATTTTTTGGGGTATATCATACATCCATCATATTTTGGGGGTTGCTAGTCAAGTGCCAGAGATAAACAGTTCTATATTGCTGTATAGAAACACTAAGAAATACATATATACATATATATATATATATATATATATATATAGCAGCAAGTCCTATATGGACAATATCCAGCACACCTCTTTGTAAATGATCCAAAAAAATTGTTTAATAGTTAAAATGTTACCATCAGGGTATATTGACAAGCCATAATGCCATTGAAAAAACTTTTAGATATGCTCAGCACATATTTCGGTGAGCAGCCATCACAGGGCCCGGGGAGCCAAGCTCTGAACCCGGCTGGTTCCAACAGCTGTTTCGGGTTGCCTTCCTCAGGGAACCACAGCCTGTTGTCCAGAATACCCCCTTCTTTTTGAAAGATACTTCTGATTTTTTGTGTAAAGTGTCCTCCATCGGCCAGCTACCACAAGACTGCTTGTTGGTGACATTGGATGTCACCAGCTTATATATGAACATAGGACATGATGAAGGAATGCAGGCTGTTAGAGAGGTTCTGTCCTCCAGTCCACAGTATGTGGGTCCACCTATCAAATTTATTTTGCTGTTAATGGAGGTTATTTTGCATAAAAATTATTTTTTGTTTAATAACGCTTTTTATTTACAGCTGAAAGGAACGGCAATGGGGTCTAATATGGCCCCGGAGTACGCAAATTTATTTATGTATTGTTTTGAAAAATTAAACATTATGGCAAATCCTGATTTTTCATGTTTTATTTTGTTTTACAAGAGATTTATTGATGACCTTTTCATGCTGTGGACTGGAGGAGAGTTGGCTCTCAAAGAATTCATTGAGGGTTTGAACCGGTTACCTGGATCTATTAGGTTTACATACACATTTAGTACAGAACGAATTGACTATTTGGATGTCTGTGTTATGGTCTCTAATGGGCAAATTTCTACGGAAATCTTTAGGAAACCAACAGATAAAAATATGTTACTGGAGGCTTCCAGTTTTCATCCGGCACCCCTCAAAAAGGGTTTACCCTATTCTCAAGAGTAGTGCGTATTACCTCTGATGTACATAATCTCCCAGAGGCCCTTGAAACCATGGGCAACAAGTTTATCGAAAGGGGCTATCCATCTAGAGAAGTGAAGAAAGCAATCGAGAAATGTATGTTATTAAAAAGAGAGGATCTGTTAAAGCCTTCTCCTAAGGAAGAGGACAAAGATATGAGACTAATCTTTTCCAGCACTTTTTCAATCACCTCAGGGGTAATTAAGAAAGCCATACTACGCCATTGGCACATCATTCAGTCTGATCCAGTTCTGAAGGACATATGTAGGAATAAACCACTGTTCTGTTATAAAAGGAGTTGCAATCTAAAAGAGAGAATTTCATGCTCCGATATTGGTCCAACAGGAAACTTAGCCGCTAATTGGTTAAGTCTACAGAAGGGGTCCTTCAAGTGTACTGGTTGCGTGAATTGTCGCTATATGAAGATTGGTAGTACCTTTGTTCATCCTAGGAAAGGAACGGCGTACCCTTTGAAGCATCGGATGAGTTGTGATACGAGATATGTTACGTATATAATCATCTGTCCATGTCAGAAAATATATGTGGGCAAAACGATCCGAATGCTAAAGGAAAGGATTGCTATGCACAGATCCTCCATTAAAAAAGCTTCTGTAAAAATGGAGCCAGCCACACCCCCAGTGGCTAGGCATTTTGTTACAGAGGGCCACTCAATTAAAGACTTTCTTGTTATGCCTATTGACCATGTGCCCCCTTTGAGGAGAGGTGGTAACAGAGACAAATTGCTCTTGAAACAAGAGTGCATGTGGATTTATAAACTTGGAACCATGGTTCCCCATGGACTAAATGAAGAATTTACATTTGCACCCTATCTGGGTGAGTAATAGTTTATCTGTGTTTGTTTATTAACATGCTTTAATATACCGGTTCAGCCCTCTGATGTTTAATGAATTCTTTGTATTGGATTTAACCTCTGACGCGTGGATTTAATTATGCCACTCGTCTGGAATAAGATCTGCATGTTATTTATATATTCTTTGCTGGTGATTTAGCCTGCTGGTTGTTACACTACAATCTATATGCTTATATCCATCATGCACTTTTTATTAATTCTTTATAGTTGGGTGGTTCAACTGAGCTATATATTTGATGCATTTAATATTTTGATGACAACTTTGTTTGTTTAATGTTATGTATGTTATTGTTTATGTTAGCTGGCTGTGTGATGTCCGCGAGCGTCACTTCCGGTTGCCTAGGAACCATGATGCCTTCCCCGTTGCTATAGCTGGTGCACAATGGTTCCGTCTGTTGTCACTTCCGGTGCGACGGACGGAGCGCATGGTCAGCGTGGAGCATGGTGTTGGCAGGGGTCCAGGCGTGGAGATGACGCGGGCGTTGACAGGGCACAGGTGAGTTATTTCACTACTTAGTAAGTGGGGTATTTAACAGGCTATGGGTGCAGTGTGGTTTTGTGGTTTCCTGACGAAGGCAACCCGAAACAGCTGTTGGAACCAGCCAGGTTCAGAGCTTGGCTCCCCGGGCCCTGTGAAGGCTGCTCACCGAAATATGTGCTGAGTATATCTAAAAGTTTTTTCAATGGCATTATGGCTTGTCAATATACCCTGATGGTAACATTTTAACTATTAAACAATTTTTTTTGGATCATTTACAAAGAGGTGTGCTGGATATTGTCCATATAGGACTTGCTGCTATCAATTACTTTTGATCCTGGCACTCTTGCTAAAGTTTTGTGTGCGACCTACAACAAGTTTCTGTATCTATATGCATGTAATGTGTATATAGGTTGCACCACGTTTTTTGAATATTGATTGTTCATAAAAAAATTCTTTATTCCGGATGTGATTTGACTTTATTTTGTGGAGTTTTATCTGCAAATTTATATCTTACCCCTGGTTTGAGGTTGTGAGACTGCTCCCGGTTGACCATGGAACAAGATATGGGAGAAATTATGGGGACAAAGAGATTTTTAGATAAGGATATATCAAAAATATTATTCTCAAACAAGTCTCAGTTGGCTTTTGATGTGCATTCTCCAGCAGAGACTTTTTCTGATTTAATCAAGTTGCGTAAAAGGATGGTGGAACTGGAATTACATGGTCTTACCCTATCACAATACCATAAAGAGGGACTTATACCCAGAGGTTTTAGGATCCGTAATCAGCCTACTTTGGGACGGAGTAACAAAGATTTATGTAGGCAGTGGTGTATGATTCTAAACCAGTGTAGCTTAGACCTTATGGTCTTAGTTGTACAACAGGTCAATTGTGATATAGAATGTGTGAAAAAAGACATAACAGCATGTGAGGCTACTGGCATAGAGGTGTTGAAAGCAGACAGCAGTTTGGATTGGCTGGCCAAGTTGGAAGACACAGTTAATAAATTTAAAACTGATTTATTGTTATTTAAGAAGTCTAAATATAAAAAGGTCAAGGAAGACTATAAAGATTTGAAAGTATATCCTTGGCTTGTTGGTCAGGTGACTAGACGACCGTGGAGAAGTGGAGGAGGAGGAGCTCGTAAACGAGCAGAAATGCAATTCACAGATATTGATACATCACAGAGTGATTCTGACAATTCTGTGGCTAGGGGCCATTTTTTAGGGGAGAGGATGTATACAAGGGGTATCTCAAAAGAGCGGATGGAAGGAAGAGAGCATGTAGGAGGGGTGGACATAAACACGAAAAAGCGAGGAGGAGGGAACAAGGGACCCAAGAGATAACAGTCTTTAACTTGTCAAGACATCTACTCTCTGATCAGGGGATGTCTGTTTTGTCTAGGGGTCTGTCATTTGTACAGACCTTTAGACAGCACAGTATTGACTATGAAAAAGAATTGTACTGTTTCCATAGAACATTAAGAATTAAGGATTACTTTGCTAGAAAAGGAGATCAGGAAGTCATTAAAAATCCTTTTAAGGTTAGTAGTTCCTTTGATCCCCCCTCTGCCAATGCCTCGATAGAAACCTTTATGAGGCTTGTTAAATCCGATACTTTACCCGCTGTACAAAAAGCCAAAATTTATCGATCAAACCTTTCCAAATCCGAGACTTTAGCTATTAAGGGATTACGTGAGAATTCTTCTATTGTCATTCGCCCCGCCGATAAAGGCGGGGGCATCGTGATTATGAATCATGATGATTATGTTACTGAAGTAATGCGCCAATTGGCGGAGATTGAATGTTACAAACGTCTTACATTCGACCCCACTGATAATTTTAAAAGGGAAATAGATTCAATTATCCAGATGGGCCATACTAATGGCTGGATTGATGATTATACAGTACGTTTCTTAAAACAAGACTTTCCCAAAATACCATTACTCTACATCCTACCTAAAGTGCATAAATCGCTCACACAGCCACCTGGCAGGCCCATAATAAGTTCTCGAGGGACATTATGTCAAACTCTATCTCAATTTGTGGATTATTATTTGCAGCCTGTTGTCCAGAATACCCCCTTCTTTTTGAAAGATACTTCTGATTTTTGTGTAAAGTGTCTTTCATTTGCCAGCTACCACAAGACTGCTTGTTGGTGACATTGGATGTCACCAGCTTATATATGAACATAGGACATGATGAAGGAATGCAGGCTGTTAGAGAGGTTCTGTTCTCCAGTCCACAGTATGTGGGTCCACCTATCGAATTTATTTTGCTGTTAATGGAGGTTATTTTGCATAAAAATTATTTTTTGTTTAATAACGCTTTTTATTTAGAGCTGAAAGGAACGGCAATGGGGTCTAATATGGCCCCGGTGTACGCAAATTTATTTATGTATTGTTTTGAAAAATTAAACATTATGGCAAATCCTGATTTTTCATGTTTTATTTTGTTTTACATGAGATTTATTGATGACCTTTTCATGCTGTGGACTGGAGGAGAGTTGGCTCTCAAAGAATTCATAGAGGGTTTGAACCGGTTACCTGGATCTATTAGGTTTACATACACATTTAGTACAGAACGAATTGACTATTTGGATGTCTGTGTTATGGTCTCTAATGGGCAAATTTCTACGGAAATCTTTAGGAAACCAACAGATAAAAATATGTTACTGGAGGCTTCCAGTTTTCATCCGGCACCCCTCAAAAAGGGTTTACCCTATTCTCAACTTCTAAGAGTAGTGCGTATTACCTCTGATGTACATAATCTCCCAGAGGCCCTTGAAACCATGGGCAACAAGTTTATCGAAAGGGGCTATCCATCTAGAGAAGTCAAGAAAGCAATCGAGAAATGTATGTTATTAAAAAGAGAGGATCTGTTAAAGCCTTCTCCTAAGGAAGAGGACAAAGATATGAGACTAATCTTTTCCAGCACTTTTTCAATCACCTCAGGGGTAATTAAGAAAGCCATACTACGCCATTGGCACATTATTCAGTCTGATCCAGTTCTGAAGGACATATGTAGGAATAAACCACTGTTCTGTTATAAAAGGAGTAGCAATCTAAAAGAGAGAATTTCATGCTCCGATATTGGTCCAACAGGAAACTTAGCTGCTAATTGGTTAAGTCTACAGAAGGGGTCCTTCAAGTGTACTGGTTGCGTGAATTGTCGCTATATGAAGACTGGTAGTACCTTTGTTCATCCTAGGAAAGGAACGGCGTACCCTTTGAAGCATCGGATGAGTTGTGATACGAGATATGTTACGTATATAATCATCTGTCCATGTCAGAAAATATATGTGGGCAAAATGATCCGAATGCTAAAGGAAAGGATTGCTATGCACAGATCCTCCATTAAAAAAGCTTCTGTAAAAATGGAGCTGGCCACACCCCCAGTGGCTAGGCATTTTGTTACAGAGGGCCACTCGATTAAAGACTTTCTTGTTATGCCTATTGACCATGTGCCCCCTTTGAGGAGAGGTGGTAACAGAGACAAATTGCTCTTGAAACAAGAGTGCATGTGGATTTATAAACTTGGAACCATGGTTCCCCATGGACTAAATGAAGAATTTACATTTGCACCCTATCTGGGCGAGTAATAGTTTATCTGTGTTTGTTTATTAACATGCTTTAATATACCGGTTCAGCCCTCTGATGTTTAATGAATTCTTTGTATTGGATTTAACCTCTGACGCGTGGATTTAATTATGCCACTCGTCTGGAATAAGATCTGCGTGTTATTTATATATTCTTTGCTGGTGATTTAGCCTGCTGGTTGTTACACTACAATCTATATGCTTATATCCATCATGCACTTTTGATTAATTCTTTATAGTTGGGTGGTTCAACTGAGCTATATATTTGATGCATTTAATATTTTGATGACAACTTTGTTTGTTTAATGTTATGTGTGTTATTGTTTATGTTAGCTGGCTGTGTGATGTCCGCGAGCGTCACTTCCGGTTGCCTAGGAACCATGATGCCTTCCCCGTTGCTATAGCTGGTGCACGATGGTTCCGTCTGTTGTCACTTCCGGTGCGACGGACGGAGTGCGTGGTCAGCGTGGAGCATGGTGTTGGCAGGGGTCCAGGCGTGGAGATGACGCGGGCGTTGACAGGGCACAGGTGAGTTATTTCATTACTTAGTAAGTGGGGTATTTAACAGGCTATGGGTGCAGTGTGGTTTTGTGGTTCCCTGAGGAAGGCAACCCGAAACAGCTGTTGGAACCAGCCAGGTTCAGAGCTTGGCTCCCCGGGCCCTGTGAAGGCTGGTCACCGAAATATGTGCTGAGTATATCTAAAAGTTTTTTCAATGGCATTATGGCTTGTCAATATACCCTGATGGTAACATTTTAACTATTAAACAATTTTTTTTGGATCATTTACAAAGAGGTGTGCTGGATATTGTCCATATAGGACTTGCTGCTATCAATTACTTTTGATCCTGGCACTCTTGCTAAAGTTTTGTGTGCGACCTACAACAAGTTTATATATATATATATATATATATATATATATATATATATAAACTAGAGATGTGTGCCGAGTGCCACTCCTGTGTTTTGTTTTTTGTATTCGGTTTTGGATCTGTATCTCCTTATGGTTTTGCAAAAACAACACCCATGCGTGTTTTGGTTTTGGATCTGGATCTTTTAAAAAAAATTATAAAAGAGGTAAAACCACATAATGTGGGCCTGTTTTTGTTCCTACAGTATTATTAACCTTAATAACATTTATTCCCAGTCATTTGCAGTCAATTTTGACTATGTCACAGCTCACACTATTGATTTTTTCATCTAGGTTAGGCCTAGGGCCAAAATGTTGCATCCAGCTAGCTGGCTGACTAAACTAAGTGAAAGCAGTGTGCGGTACTAACATGTGGCCATTTAAAAAAAAATGAAAGGGACATACAGGTGATGCTGAGTGTGGCCATTACAATTCAACCGAGGCAGCAGCGTTTGACAATACAGGCAGCACTAGGTTGCTGCTGTCTGATAATAAGTACGGCTAATGCACACACAGAAAAAATATACACTTTATTATTTATTTTTTGTCCAGAACTTGGGGCCCGGAGCACCCCTGACCGAGGCAGCAGCGAGTGATGACACAGGCAGTATGTTACCAGCCCAGATTGACACAGCAGACAGCACCAGCCCAGATGGACACAGCAGACAGCACCAGCCCAGATGGACACAGCAGACAGCACCAGCCCTACACTACCGACCCGCCTTGTTCACTCTCTACAGCCAGAGTGAAATGGTGCCGACACGGGCTCCTCCTTACTAAGCAGAGACGAAAGCTCGCGAGCCGTGAGATTTTGTCTCTGAGGTTTTGCCTCGGTTTGAGATCCAGGGCCAGCGGGTGAACCAAACTCACGTTCTCGCCCCATATCTTTAAGTTCGGGTGGGTTCAGATCTCTGAGATCCGAACCCGCTCATCTCTAATATAAACACATTGATTATCTCACATATAATCAAATTCGTTGACAGGCCAACAGAAATAACAAATTGAACATTACATATAGGAAAAATCCATATATTGCTGTATACCCTGGAACTATTTGTGAAGTAGGGCCCTAACTAGGGTGGTGCTACCAGTGCCATGGACCTCTCTCAGGTGCACTATATTATGTCCCTAATTATCCCCAGCATATCCTGTCCTCCCCTATCTCTTCCCTGGCCCTTCCCCATGAGGCCATGGCCCTCTCTCAGGTGCACTATATTATGTCCCTATTTATCCCCAGCATCTCCTGGCCTCCCCTATCTCTTCCCTGGCCCTTCCCCATGAGGCCATGGCCCTCTCTCAGGTGCGCTATATTATGTCCCTATTTATCCCCAGCATCTCCTGGCCTCCCCTATCTCTTCCCTGGCCCTTCCCCATGAGGCCATGGCCCTCTCTCAGGTGCACTATATTATGTCCCTATTTATCCCCAGCATCTCCTGACCTCCCCTATCTCTTCCCTGGCCCTTCCCCATGAGGCCATGGCCCTCTCTCAGGTGCACTATGTTATGTCCCTATTTATCCCCAGCATCTCCTGGCCTCCCCTATCTCTTCCCTGGCCCTTCCCCATGAGGCCATGGCCCTCTCTCAGGTGCACTATGTTATGTCCCTATTTATCCCCAGCATCTCCTGGCCTCCCCTATCTCTTCCCTGGCCCTTCCCCATGAGACCATGGCCCTCTCTCAGGTGCACTATGTTATGTCCCTATTTATCCCCAGCATCTCCTGGCCTCCCCTATCTTTTCCCTGGCCCTTCCCCATGAGAACATGGCCCTCTCTCAGGTGTACTATATTATGTCCCTATTTATCCCGAGCATCTCCTGGCTTCCCCTATCTCTTCACTGGCCCTTCACCATGAGTCCATGGCCCTCTCTCAGGTGCACTATATTATGTCCCTATTTATCCCCAGCATCTCCTGGCCTCCCCTATCTCTTCCCTGGCCCTTCCCCATGAGGCCATCGCCTTTTATCTGGGGCACTATCTGATGTCCCTATTTATCCACAGCATCTACTGGCCTCCCCTATCTCTTCCCTGGCCCTTCCCAATGAGACCATGGTCATCTCTCAGGTGCACTATATTATGTCCCTATTTATCCCCAGCATCTCCTGGCCTCCCCTATCTCTACCCTGGCCCTTCCCCATGGGACCATGGCCCTTTATCAGGTGAAAAAAAAAAATCAAGAAGAGAAAGAAATGTCCTCTTTGTTGGCGCACTAAGAATGAGTATAAAATATAACTTTTAATTCATTAAGATAAAATGTAAAATAGGAAAAAAATATTAAGTATTAAAAATAATAAAATGATATTAAATAAATGTGTGTCTCATTATCCCAATGGTAATAAAGATATGATTATCCCAAGATCCTTTTTGTTATTATATATCCATATTGTACTGAGATCCTAATGATGAGATAGGTGAATAATTCAGCCTGTTTAAGATAGTGTGTCAAAAGAACCGTAACTTGTAACTTGTGTGCTACAAAAAAGTGTCAACTGTGTAACAGTTCTCTAGCAGTTAAACACTGTTGCAATTTCAGTGACCCTAAGAATAATCATACAACCATGTTTTTGGCCAGTAGGTGTCACTATTGCATAAATAATCATGTACTGGAACAGCGCTAATACAGTCATAAATAAAAGTTATTGATATTAACTGAGACTGATATCCATATAAACCACTATACTGATATAAGACTCTGATATAGCGGAGATTTAATCAGCTTTGTCACTGCTAGTATGCACATTGTATTAAATATATCAAGCGCTGTGTATTCATCAACATCACTATGTGCTAATGACATGCACACTACAAGCTATATGGAACATCTGCATATAGATGTGAAGCGCTGTTTGTTCTAAGCTAGCGCACTGTTGACAAAAGCGCTGTATTTAAATGCATTAATGAAGTGCATCAATTTTAAAGCAGCATAAATGTTATAGCAATTGAATCCCTGTTGGTTTACTCCAACAGTGACATGCACCATGCATGTCCTATTAGCTGTGTATATCTATAAATTCAGTGCTGTTTGTTCTGAACAGTGCACATTTAACAAACCCGCTGTTCTAATTTGAACAGCGTGATAGTGCAATTGGGAATACTGTGTTAGTTAGCACACTAATGACAAGCAAAATGCATTAATATGAATCATGTGTCACTAACATACACACTGCCCGTAATGTTGAACATAGATATATGTCTATTAATCACTGCCGATTCTAAAACAGAGCGCTGCTAATGAATGCGCTATATTGTAATGTCTAAATTAGATATTCAGCTCTCTAAAAGGTATAAATTACTGCTAAGATATTCTGAGCAGCATGGCAATGCAGTAAAATCGATAGTCAGATTACTACTAACATACATGTTATAATGAGGTGTATGTGTCAATAGTTTTGATAACTGAACAACATTGTGGCACAATGAGGATAGGTATAACAATTAAATGGATAATTTACTCTGGGAGATACACATCAGAGCAGTGAAAATGCCGACGTACGTTTCACATATACAAGTTATTTCAAGGCAACCCGAGTGTGCCGTGGAGTGAATTGATATTGATGCCGACCAGCCAATGAAAAAGGTCCAATATAGTCACATGTTTTAAATAACCAATAAAATGTTCCCAAATGGGAAACCAGTTAAAAACCCATATTCATACCATGTGTCCTGTTTCAGCCAATCACACTGTGTCAACAGAAGCAAATAGTAAGTACAAGGGTTTAGTTTATAATTATGAATGAATTCAGCTTACTACTATACATGGAGCAGTCAAGGTTTTGTCATATAGCCTATATCGAACTAATATTAAGCAGGAAATGTATTTAGAAACATGATTAACTATTATTTGTAAATCTATCTATTATCTATTAAACAAGCACATGACCTATCTTAAGGGGAAAACAATATATAATAGGTTCTTAAATTGCACATATAACATACTATATATCCTTATAAATAATATATTAACAACATGTTCAGTATGCAAAAATGTGTAAATAAGTGAATAATGTACAATGTGTGAATGACACATGGTAAATGTATAAAAAAATGAACATTAGTAAGTGAAAGAATATACATGAAAAAAATTTAATTGAATGAGATATACATCAAAAGAGATCAGTAGTGAGTAAGTAAAGTGCACAGATGACAAATAATCATCTTCTATTGAATGAATAAACTACCAAATAGTAATAATACTAATAGATAAGTGTATGAATGAGAAATAGAAAAAGTGAAAATTAGGAATGCTACTAGTGAATAATATGTGGAGATGTTACAGTGAAAGTGATGACAAAAGCATGAGGATTAGGATCACCCTTAATAAAAAAAATATACAGGTTAAAAAACCTAAATAAGTGTTAAAAATGTGATGAGAAAATTAATGGAATTAAAATAAAAATAAGATTGATAATAAATCTCCTGTGATAATGTGACCTAAGAATTTATAAACATCAAAATGTAACTAAATGTTTAATCAAATAAAATATATTTAATTTGACATATAATAATTAAAACCTAATAAAAATAATTCATATATACATATTCATAAATAATTCATAAATAATTCAATAAGTATCTAATAAAATTGAATAAATAAGTGTAGCTGAATGAAGAAAGAAAAAAAGAAAATAAATATAATCTTATTCTAAATGAATTTAAGAAAAAACCTACAGATCTTAATTAATGGATAGGTTCTATTTATTGTTTCACAATTATAAGTCCTTCATAATAAGTTTCCCTAAATGTTAATTAGAAGGAAAATATATGATCTGAGATCATTCCAATATTTTATAGAAATGGTAAAAAAGTGTTGAATTCATTGAGACCATTGGGGTGAAGACTCTGCATCAAAAAGATCATCTTAGTATCCAGCTTCAGGAGTTCTTTATCAAGATCTCCACCTCTCACTCCAAGTTGGATCTGTTTCATGCCAAAGGCTCGAAGGTCTTTCGGGTTCCCCTCATGGAACCTCAGAGAATGGCTAGCTACAGGGGTGAGGGTTTTGAAATTGTTCCTGTCAGATCTAGTATGTTTGATACTATTGACATGCTCCAATAATCTTATTTTAAGGGGTCTGATAGTTTTGCCGATGTATATTTTGTTACATAGACATTTCAGAAGATAAACAACTCCTGCAGAGTTGCAGTTAATATAATTGTTAATATTCCATTTCCTGCCTGTGGCGTCATAGAAAAATTTTGTTGGAATCATGTATTGACAGGGTTTGCAACTCTTGCAACTGAAGGAGCCTTTAGTAGGGTATATTGATTTCTTAACGGATGTTAAATGACTTTGAACCAGAGGATCCTTAAGATTCTTAGATCGCCTCCAACTAGTTTGAACCTTTTTTGGATGTACAGTTGCCAAATCATGATCTGTCATGAGGACTGGCCAGTGTTTTTGTAAAATATCATTGATGTCCTTCCATCTACTATTAAATGTTCCTATATACCTCACTGGTTCTTCTTTCCTAATTTTGGTTTTAGGAATCAGCAGAGTACTCTATGATGAGATTTGACATTGTGATGAGCTTTCTTAATCAACCTCCTACTGTACCCTCTTTGAATTAGTCTGGTACATAATTGCTCCTCTCTTTCCAAATAAATTTATTTCTCCATACAATTTCTTTTGGTTCTCAATAATTCTCCATTGGGAATGTCCCTCAGAGTCGCTGGCAAATGAGAACTATCAACATGTAAAATGCTGTTAGTCGCCGTTGTTTTTCTGAAGATATCTGTGATAATCTGTCCATCTTCATTAATTTTGATAGTTAAATAAAAAAAATTAACTGTAGATTGACTCGCTTCTCCCGTGAGTTTTAAATTCAAACTATTGTCATTTAATATACCTATAAATTCTTCCAGAAGTTTCTGTTCGCCATCCCAGAATACCAGAATATCATCAATATATCTCAAATAAATCAAAATATGATCCATGTATTTTTCATGATTCTCGGTAAAAAATTGTTCACGTTCCCACCACCCCAGGTAGAGGCCGGCATACATAGGCGCACAAGTTGTGCCCATAGCCATGCCTCTAACCTGGAGGTAGAATTGATCATCACATGTAAAAAAAAATGTTGTTAATACAAATTCTAATAGTGAGAGTAGGAAGGATTTAAGTTCTTGATTTCTACTCATATCCAGGAAATATTTGGCAGCTCCAATTCTTCTTATGTGATGTACACTGGTGTAGATGTTTTCTACATCATAGGTGGCTATCCATGTTCCTAGAATTACAACTAAATCATGAAGTTTTGTTAACACGTCCATTGTATCCCTGACATAAGAAGGTAAAGTTAACAAGTATTGTCTGAGATATTGATCAATAAAAATACTAGCTTTCTCAGTCAGGCTCCCTTTCCCAGATACAATTGGGTGACCAAAAGGTATTTGATTGTTTTTATGAATTTTGGGAAGAAGATATAATGTCAGCACTTTGGGATTATCCACTCTGAGAAACTCAAAGTCTTTTTTGGATATAATTCCATCTGCTAAAGCTTGAGATATTAAATTTTTATAACTCTTGAGAAAATCTTGGGTGGGGTTAAAGGTGAGTTTTTTTATAGCATTGAGTCTCACCTAGTTGTTTCTTTAATTCATTGACATACAGGGTTCTAGGCCACAAAACCACATTTCCACCCTTGTCAGAGGGTTTCACTATGGTGTCATGCCAATTAGTGATCTGATTTAATGCCAATCTTTCTCCAATCGTTAGATTATCTGAGATATGATGAACCGACTGTTCTGAAAACAATTTATCAAAGTCCCTTGAAACTAAGTCTGCAAAGACTTTGACACAGGGACTGATTTTTGAGTCTGGAAAGAAAGTTGATTTGGGTTTGATAGTCAATTGGTCAAAAGGTCTTAAATCTTGAAACATCATATTGGTGTCCCCTGCTTCCAAATCTTCCAAAATTTGGATCATATATTGGTCTTCTTCTGAGAGTTCAATAGATAATGATAATGATTGATCTTGTTTATTACAAAATAATTTCTTTAAAAGGATCTTGCGACTGAAGAGCTGCAAGTCTTTCTCACAATCAAATCTGTCCGGTAATTGAACTGGTGAGAAAGATAATCCTTCAGATAATAAGGAGATTTGGTCATCAGTAAGGGATCTGTCTGTTAGTTTAATAACCTTGAGACAGTCTTCATCACAATTAGCTATTTCCTGTGTCTCCGCACATCCCTTTGTTCCTCCAACCATCCTCTCATATCCCTTTTTCTTTGTCCTCCTCCTCTTGCCCCTTCTGGTCTTAAATATCCTACCCCCATAATGTTCCTGTTTTCTTTGGGGGTTCATTCTAAAAAAGTTTTACTCCTATCTGGGAACAGAATTTGAGCAGAACTTTCCCCTTCTGAGGAATCAATTTCTGAGGTAGAGTAGTCAGTAGGGTTGGTGTATTTATTCCGTTGGGACTGATTTCTCCATCGGTAAACATTATTTTTGGCAAAGTCCAGTTTGTCTCTCTGTAACTTTTTCTTTTTTCTCTCTATGATCCCTAGTTCAAATTCCTCAACATCTTTCTAGTATTAATTATAGGTTTTTTGAAAGCTCTCCATTGTTTAAAATTTTTTAAGTTTATCACCCAATCGCTTAATTTCTTTGGCATACTCCTCCAAAAGGAGTTCATCATGCTTGATTAGAACTGAAATTAACCCTTTAGAACATTGAGTCAGGACATTTTCCCACTCACTTTTTAGTTCAATAGTAGCAAGTTCAAATGTCGGGAATAGTTTGGGTCGCAGACCTCTAGGGGTAATGTTATTTTTAATATAATTATCAAACATAGTTCTATTCCACCAGGTTTTGGTTTGTTTGAACAAATTTTGTTTAAGTACAAGGAGGTCAGTTTGCCAGTCACGTCCTGAGGTTCCTTGTGATTCTTCATCACTTTCAGATATTAGATCAAAACAGTTCTTAAGTTTCTCACGTCTTTCTGATACTATCAGGTGAATATATAATAATATATAATAATAGGGATCTTCAGATTATTAAGAGAATGTAAACTCACTCTGTCCAACTCGGGCTAAATTAATGTGAATTATATATGTTAATATACATACATATTACACATATAAACATACAATATACAAGAGAGTGTATTACTTCTGATTAAATATTACAAAATTTGCCTGTGCTAAAAGTCTGGTATACTGGTATTAGGAAACCAGTTAGGTTAACAAATGTATCAGGGAAAAGGGAAACAGGGGAAAAACTTTTGCACGAGTAGGTATTTTATCAGGTGCACTATATTATGTCCCTATTTATCCCCAGCATATCCTGGCCTCCCCTATCTCTTCCCTGGCCCATCCCCATGAGGCCATGTCCCTCTCTCAGGTGCACTACATTATATCCCTATTTATCCCCAGCATCACCTGGCCTCCCCTATCTCTTCCCTGGCCCTTCCCCATGAGGGCATGGCCCTCTCTCAGGTGCACTACATTATATCCCTATTTATCCCCAGCATCACCTGGCCTCTCCTATCTCTTCCCTGGCCCTTCCCCATGAGGCCATGGCCCTCTCTCAGGTGCACTATATTATGTCTCTATTTATCCCCAGCATCTCCTGGCCTCTCCTATCTCTTCCCTGGCCCTTCCCCATGAGGCCATGGTCCTCTCTCAGGTGCACTGTCTTATGCCTCTATTTAAAAAATAAGGGGGGGGAAACCAATGATCTTTCTGGCACAGGGCACCAAAGAGTCTTGTTATGTCTCAGTTGGGAAGTTCCCATTCGTCTGAGCTGCAGGACACATTCCCCATTTAAAGCATTTTGGCACTCACCATAGACGTGTCAGTCTGAAACAATACTCAATTAAAGAAAATTAACTGTGTTCTGTTTGAACTTGAATTACAGTATCTATGTCTTATTTATCAGTTCAATAATAATTTAGCAAATTACAGAACTAGAAGTACAAATTGTTCCATAAAACAGTAAATTTTACTAATTGTTGAAATGAGTTAATTACCAGTATAATTAAGAGGTTATTGGAGGTTATTAACATACACCTTTGTTTTTTATTTTGTCTTTTAATGCTTTTGAAAAGCTCTTGTTCTACACAGTAACAATCTTGTGCCACATCAGAATTGTTGAAATTCTCTAAGCCTTAAAAAAAACAAAATCTCTCCCCCCAAGACTTCTTATATTGAAGAATACAGAGGTGTCCTCCTTCGTCTTTGCTGCAGTTGCTCTAAACAGCCTCTTGACGCGCCCGGTGCATTGAGACTCTCCTAGTGCCCGGGATCTTTTTTGCATCTGTTTTTGGTGAAAATACATCTAATGGAGCATACACGCGGTCAGATTTCTCAGATTTCTCAGATCTGTCAGATGAACGATTGAACGATTGAACGATTTTACCAAAGATTTGAACGATTTGAACGATTGAATGGTTTTTGACTGCATTAAAATTAATGGAATCGTCCAAGTCTGACTGCAAACACATCAGATGTCAGATATCGTTATCTGACCATCGGGAACGCTCATCGTTCATCATCCGTCATTCAGGCATGTCAGATATGTCAGATTTTCCTTCAGATATGAACGATTTTTTTAATCGTTATCGTTCAGATCTGAAGAAAAATCTGACCGTGTGTATGCACCATAAGTCACAATGTGGTGCAACAAGGAAGCCAGGAGACTGTGCTGGTTAATGGGATATGTAACACCTGTATATCTGTGAGCGACTGAGTATCTGAATCGCATGCAAAGTGCTACGATGCATCGGCCACAGCTTTTTTCCAATACCGAGTTCTGTTTATGAACTCAGGGCCTGATTCAGACCCGCTCGCTAGCAAGCGTTTGCTCGTAGCTGGCAATGTTTGGCACTGTGCGCGTGCGTATGGATCGCAGTGTGTATGCACGAACTAGTCCGAGCTACCGGGAAGCGTACACTCGCCCAGCATAGACAGCCTGGCTGATTCAGTGACAGGAGAAGCCGTTTGTGGGTGGTAACAGGGCAGGCCACTAGAAATGGGGGAGTGGAGGTGCAAATTCAGGCGTGCCTGACCGTCTTAACGCTGATTCAGAGGCGTGCATAATTATCAGGTAGTGTCATAGTACACGTCACCTGCCTGAATTTTACACTGAAGTGATCGCAGTGCTTGCGGCAGGGTATAGTCAACCTCAAGCGCTGCATTCGCTTCTGATGGTACTCGATGTACCGATGGTTGCATACACTTCCTGGAAATGACGTGCGCAAGTGGGCATCTTAAGACAGGCTGGTGGGCATCTGCATACACAAAGCGATCACACGCCAAGACATAGTTGGCATGCTTATGCCTTGCCGTGCAATCGCCTACCTTGCTGGGTGTGTTCCGAATTTGCATATGCTGGGTGCGAGCATAGCGAACGGGTCTGAATTGGGCCCTCAGTTGCACACAGATTTACTAGTGTCACATACCAAATTAATCAGCACAGTCTCCTGGTGCGTCCTAGTTGCATCGCATTGAGACTTAGGAGCTCACTCAGACCCGATTGCTAAGCAGCGGCCGCTCGCTTGCAAAAGGGGCCGGGTATGTAAATCAAGCAATCACACTTTGTGGTGTAAGGACGCCCTCTATGTCCTAGAGAGCGATTGCAGTGAGCGTACGCAGAACTATAAAACCTCCCACCTGTCACTCGCTGCACACGTCATCTCCGGTATTTGAAGGATTAATCGGTAACATCGGGAGCCATCAGAGCTGCTCGCAGCTCTTGTGACAGACCTTACCCTCCCACAAGCACTGCGAGCAGTTCAGGTGCAAAACAACCAAGTGACGTGTGCAATGACGCTACTTTGCTAATTATGCACGCCCATTAACTCCGTTCTGACACCCAGACTCGCCTGCGTTCACACATTCACACCCCCGTTCACAAGCACCTTCCCCTGTTACCACCCACAAACGGCGCTGTCACTCAAAGTAGCGTCCAGTCTGTGTGCAGCGAAAGCTCGATTCCCGATCGCTAAGACTGGCTTGAGCACGCGCAATGTGAACCATACGATGTGCGATTATCGGCAATAGTGAGCGGGCGCTGCTTAGCGATCGGGTCTGAATGAGCTCCTTAGATGCTAGCAGAGCTGCACTGGACCTGGCGGCTCACTCGCGCCAGGCATAACATGCTGTATGGTGTACTGAAGCTGGATGAGCAAGGATAAACCTGTTAATGCTTTTATAATGTGGTATCTCAGCTGCTCCACTTCCTTAATTAGTAAAATATTTACCAAGCAGAGGATTTACACAATCCTTGATTTACAGATTTTGCCTGCCATGCCGGGGCGTTTCTGGAGAGAAGGGGGCCCGTGTGCAGTCTCCGACATGGGCCCCCTCCTCTCCATCCAGCGGCCGGCTGCGCACTAACTGGTGCGCAGCCAGCACCGCACTTATAGACTCTGGGCACTAGAGTGTGCCCTGAGTCTATAGCGTATGCACAGGTCACCGGGAACATGGCCGCTGTGGAATCATAATCAAGAACCATAATAAAGAGCACAAAAGGGGCATATTTACTAATCATATCAAAAGCTTTCCACACTCTCATATTTGTTTACTGGCGTATTTCAAAGTATTGTTATACATAGAGGTGGTACAGAGAACGTCATGCCAAAATTACATATACACAAACTAGGGGTGAGCGGGTTCGGATTTCTGAAATCCGAACCCCCCCGAGCCCCCCCGATCCGAGTCCGATCCGAGTCAGGCTCGACTTTTCCCGCCTGACTCGGATCTGAAATCGAGGCAAAACGTCATCTTCCCGCCTTCCGAGTCTCGCGGGTTTTGGATCCTATATAAGGTACACACGTCGGCGCCATTTTCTCACTCGGCTGTGGACAGTGAAGAGGGAGGGTGGGAGTTAGGGCTGTGTAGTGTAGTGTAGTGTAGTGCTGCTGTTGTCCACTACTTCAAAGTCCATAGGGGCTGGCTGTGTTGTGCTGTGCTGCTGTTGTTAATAGGGGCTGTGTCCACTACTTCAAAGTCCATAGGGGCTGGCTGGACTGTGTTGTGCAGTCAGTTCTCCATAGGGGCTGTGTCCACTCCAAAGTCCTGTGCAGTGTCCCAGTCCTAAAGGAGTGCTGTAGTGTTGTCCAGGGGGTTCTCTGTCCATCAGGGGTGCTCCCCCCAAGTGCTAAAAAAATAATATATTTTCTGTGTTTGTGAATTGTGTGCGCAGTAGCCGCACGTGCATCAACAAAGTAGTGCCAAGCGTGCGCCTGTGTCATAAGTAAAGGGCCGGCTGGCTTGACCGTTAAGGGTGCTGTAACCCCCGAAAGTACACTCCAGTCCAAACCAAAAAAAAAATTATTTTCTGTGTTTGTGAATTGTGTGCGCAGTAGCCGCACGTGCATCAACAAAGTAGTGCCAAGCGTGCGCCTGTGTCATAAGTAAAGGGCCGGCTGGCTTGACCGTTAAGGGTGCTGTAACCCCCGAAAGTACACTCCAGTCCAAACCAAAAAAAAAATTATTTTCTGTGTTTGTGAATTGTGTGCGCAGTAGCCGCACGTGCATCAACAAAGTAGTGCCAAGCGTGCGCCTGTGTCATAAGTAAAGGGCCGGCTGGCTTGACCGTTAAGGGTGCTGTAACCCCCGAAAGTACACTCCAGTCCAAACCAAAAAAAATATTATTTTCTGTGTTTGTGAATTGTGTGCGCAGTAGTCGCACGTGCATCAACAAAGTAGTGCCAAGCGTGCGCCTGTGTCATAAGTAAAGGGCCGGCTGGCTTGACCGTTAAAGGGTGCTGTAACCCCCAAGTACACTCCAGTCCAAACCAAAAAAAAAATTATTTTCTGTGTTTGTGAATTGTGTGCGCAGTAGCCGCACGTGCATCAACAAAGTAGTGCCAAGCGTGCGCCTGTGTCATAAGTAAAGGGCCGGCTGGCTTGACCGTTAAGGGTGCTGTAACCCCCGAAAGTACACTCCAGTCCAAACCAAAAAAAAAATTATTTTCTGTGTTTGTGAATTGTGTGCGCAGTAGCCGCACGTGCATCAACAAAGTAGTGCCAAGCGTGCGCCTGTGTCATAAGTAAAGGGCCGGCTGGCTTGACCGTTAAAGGGTGCTGTAACCCCCAAGTACACTCCAGTCCAAACCAAAAAAAAAATTATTTTCTGTGTTTGTGAATTGTGTGCGCAGTAGCCGCACGTGCATCAACAAAGTAGTGCCAAGCGTGCGCCTGTGTCATAAGTAAAGGGCCGGCTGGCTTGACCGTTAAGGGTGCTGTAACCCCCGAAAGTACACTCCAGTCCAAACCAAAAAAAAAATTATTTTCTGTGTTTGTGAATTGTGTGCGCAGTAGCCGCACGTGCATCAACAAAGTAGTGCCAAGCGTGCGCCTGTGTCATAAGTAAAGGGCCGGCTGGCTTGACCGTTAAAGGGTGCTGTAACCCCCGAAAGTACACTCCAGTCCTAACCAAAAAAAAATTATTTTCTGTGTTTGTGAATTGTGTGCGCAGTAGCCGCACGTGCATCAACAAAGTAGTGCCAAGAGTGCGCCTGTGTCATAAGTAAAGGGCCGGCTGGCTTGACCGTTAAGGGTGCTGTAACCCCCGAAAGTACACTCCAGTCCAAACCAAAAAAAAAATTATTTTCTGTGTTTGTGAATTGTGTGCGCAGTAGCCGCACGTGCATCAACAAAGTAGTGCCAAGCGTGCGCCTGTGTCATAAGTAAAGGGCCGGCTGGCTTGACCGTTAAGGGTGCTGTAACCCCCGAAAGTACACTCCAGTCCAAACCAAAAAAAAATTATTTTCTGTGTTTGTGAATTGTGTGCGCAGTAGCCGCACGTGCATCAACAAAGTAGTGCCAAGCGTGCGCCTGTGTCATAAGTAAAGGGCCGGCTGGCTTGACCGTTAAAGGGTGCTGTAACCCCCGAAAGTACACTCCAGTCCAAACCAAAAAAAAATTATTTTCTGTGTTTGTGAATTGTGTGCGCAGTAGCCGCACGTGCATCAACAAAGTAGTGCCAAGCGTGCGCCTGTGTCATAAGTAAAGGGCCGGCTGGCTTGACCGTTAAGGGTGCTGTAACCCCCAAAGTACACTCCAGTCCAAACCAAAAAAAAATTATTTTCTGTGTTTGTGAATTGTGTGCGCAGTAGCCGCACGTGCATCAACAAAGTAGTGCCAAGCGTGCGCCTGTGTCATAAGTAAAGGGCCGGCTGGCTTGACCGTTAAGGGTGCTGTAACCCCCGAAAGTACACTCCAGTCCAAACCAAAAAAAAAATTATTTTCTGTGTTTGTGAATTGTGTGCGCAGTAGCCACACGTGCATCAACAAAGTAGTGCCAAGCGTGCGCCTGTGTCATAAGTAAAGGGCCGGCTGGCTTGACCGTTAAGGGTGCTGTAACCCCCGAAAGTACACTCCAGTCCAAACCAAAAAAAAAATTATTTTCTGTGTTTGTGAATTGTGTGCGCAGTAGCCGCACGTGCATCAACAAAGTAGTGCCAAGCGTGCGCCTGTGTCATAAGTAAAGGGCCGGCTGGCTTGACCGTTAAAGGGTGCTGTAACCCCCGAAAGTACACTCCAGTCCAAACCAAAAAAAAATTATTTTCTGTGTTTGTGAATTGTGTGCGCAGTAGCCGCACGTGCATCAACAAAGTAGTGCCAAGAGTGCGCCTGTGTCATAAGTAAAGGGCCGGCTGGCTTGACCGTTAAAGGGTGCTGTAACCCCCGAAAGTACACTCCAGGCCAAACCAAAAAAAAAATATTTTCTGTGTTTGTGAATTGTGTGCGCAGTAGCCGCACGTGCATCAACAAAGTAGTGCCAAGAGTGCGCCTGTGTCATAAGTAAAGGGCCGGCTGGCTTGACCGTTAAAGGGTGCTGTAACCCACAAAGTACACTCCAGTCCAAACCAAAAAAAAAATTATTTTCTGTGTTTAGCCGCACGTATATATCAAATCGATATAACATAAATGGAGGACCAAACTTTCTCAGATAAAAATAAAATAGAGAAAGATCAAGAACCACTTCCTCCTAGTGCTGAAGCTGCTGCCACTAGTCATGACATAGACGATAACATGCCATCAACGTCGTCTGCCAAGGCCGATGCCCAATGTCATAGTAGAGGGCACATACAATCCCAAATGGCAAAGTTCAGGAAAATGACCTTGAAAAAGACATTTAAATCAGCTGAAGAGAAACGTAAACTTGCCAATATGCCATTTACGACACGGAGTGGCAAGGAACGGCTAAGGTCGATCCCTAGTATGTTCATGACTAGTGGTTCAGCTTCACATGACGATGGAAGCCCTCCTCCCACTAAAAAAATCAAAAGAGTTAAGCTGGCAAAAGCACAGCGAAGAACTGTGCTTTCTAAGAAGATATCACAAATCCCCAAGGAGAGTCCAAGTGTGGTGGTGGTTGCGATGCCTGACCTTCCCAGCACTGGACGGGAAGAGGTGGCTCTTTCCACCATTTGCATGCCCCCTGCAAGTGCTGAAAGGAGCACCCACAGTCCACTTGCTGATATGCAAATTGAAGATGTCACTGTTGAAGTACAACAGGATGAGGATACTGGTGTAGCTGGCGCTGAGGAGGAAGTTGGCGAGGAGGATTCTGATGGTGATGTGGTTTGTTTAAATCAGGCTCCGGGGGAGACAGTTGTTGTCCGTGGGATGAAAAAGCCCATCACGGTCATGCCTGGGCAGAAGACCAAACATTCCACCTCTTTGGTCTGGCAATATTTCTATCCAAATCCGGACAACAACTGTCTTGCCATATGTACCATATGTAAAGGTGAAATAAGTAGGGGTAGGGACGTCAACCACCTAGGAACATCCTCCCTTATACGGCACCTGCAGCGCGTTCATAAAAAGTTACTGTCAAGTTCAGAAACTTTGGCTAAGACCGTAAGCAGTCCAGGGACACCTAAATCCCGTTGTCCTGTTGTATCCAAGCGCCTGCAAACCACACCGTCAACTCCCTCCTCGTCAATTTCCTCCTTAGTCAGGATCGGAAGTAGTCCTGCAGGCCATGTCACTGGCATGACTGACTCTCCTATCCGGGATTCCTCTGGAGGATCCTGCATTGCTACGCCTACTGCTGCCGCTGCTGCTGTTGCTGCTGCTGGGAGTCGTTCATCATCCCAGAGAGGAAGTAGGAACACCACTACTTTTACTAAACAATTGACCCTCCAACAGTCCTTAGCGAGGAGGATGAAGTACGACAGCAGTCATCCTGAAGCAAAACGTATAACTGAGGCCTTGACTGCTATGTTGGTGTTAGACGTGCGTCCGGTATCCGCCATTAGTGCAGTGGGATTTAGACAATTGATGGAGGTAGTGTGTCCCCGGTTCCAAATCCCGTCTAGATTCCACTTCACTAGGCAGGCGATACCGAGACTGTACAGAAACGTCAGAAAAAGTGTCCTCAGTGTCCTGAAAAATGCCGTTGTACACAATGTCCACTTAACCACGGACATGTGGACAAGTGGAACAGGGCAGACTAAGGACTATATGACTGTGACAGCCCACTGGGTAGATGTATCACCTTACGCAGCAACAGCAGCAGCGTCACCAGTAGCAGCATCTCAGAAACGCCAGCTCGTTACAAGGCAGGCTACGCTGTGTATCACCGGTTTCAGTAAGAGGCACACCGCCGACAACCTCTTAGAGAAACTGAGGGAAATCATCGCCCAGTGGCTTACCCCACTTAGACTCTCCTGGGGATTTGTGATATCTGACAACGCCACCAATATTGTGCGGGCATTACATCTGGGCAAATTCCAGCACGTCCCATGTTTTGCTCACACAATAAACTTGGTGGTGCAGAATTTTCTGAAAAGCGACAGGGGCGTGCAGGAGACGCTTTGGGTGGCCCGAAAAATTTCTGGCCACTTTCGCCATTCAGCGACTGCGTGCCGAAGACTGGAGCGCCAGCAAACACTCTTGAACCTGCCCCGCCATCACCTGAAGCAAGAGGTTGTGACGCGGTGGAACTCAACCCTCTATATGCTTCAGAGGATGGAGGAGCAGCAAAAGGCCATACAAGCCTATACATCCACCTATGACATAGGCAAAGGAGGGGGTATGCACCTGACTCAAGCGCAGTGGAGAATGATTTCCGTGTTGTGCAAGGTTCTTCAGCCCTTCGAACTTGCCACACGTGAAGTCAGTTCAGACACTGCCAGCTTGAGTCAGGTCATTCCCCTCATCAGGCTTTTGCAGAAGCAGCTGGAGAAAGTGAAGGAGGAGCTAAGACGGAGCGATTCCGCTCGGCATGTGGGACTTGTGGATGAAGCCCTTCATTCGCTTTGCCAGGATTCCAGGGTGGTCAATCTGTTGAAATCAGACCACTACATTTTGGCCACCGTGCTCGATCCTAGGTTTAAAGCCTATGTGGTGTCTCTCTTTCCGGCCGACACAAGCCTGCAGAGGTGCAAAGACCTGCTGGTGAACACACTGTCAGCTGAAGCGGAACGTGACACGTCAACGGCTCCTTCTTCATTTTCTCCCGCAACTGGGGCTGCCAGGAAAAAACTTAGGTATCCTAAGCAACCCGCTGGCGGTGATGCAGGGCAGGCAGGACCAAGTTTGGACATCTGGTCCGGACTGAAGGACCTGGCAACAATTTCTGACATGTCTACTGTCACTGCATATGATACTGTCACCATTGACAGAATGGTGGAGGATTACATCGGTGACAGCATCCAAGTAGGCATGTCAGACAGTCCATACCTGTACTGGCAGGAAAAAGAGGCAATTTGGAGGCCCCTGTACAAACTGGCTCTATTTTACCTGAGTTGCCCCCCCTCCAGTGTGTACTCCGAAAGAGTGTTTAGTGCAGCCGGGAACCTTGTCAGCGAAAGGCGTAGGAGGTTGCTTCCACAGAATGTGGAGAAGATGATGTTCATCAAAATGAATTATCAGCTCTTCCAGGGAGACCAGCCTCCAGAAGGTACAGAGGGACCTGTGGTGGTGGATTCAAGTGGGGACGAGTTAATACTTTGTGAGGATGAGGATGTACACACTGAAGAGGGTGAGGAATCGGTGGATGAGGAGGATGAGGATGACATCTTGCCTCCGTAGAGCCAGTTTGTGCAGGGACACATTAATTGCCAGCTTGTTTTGTGGGGGCCCAAACGAACCAATCATTTCAGCCACAGTTGTGTGGCAGACCCTGGCGCTGAAATGATTGATTTGTTAAAGTGTGCATGTCCTGTTTATACAACATAAGGGTGGGTGGGAGGGCCCAAGGACAATTCCATCTTGCACCTCTTTTTTTCTTTGCATTATGTACAGTTTGGGGCCTAGTTTTTCTAACTGCCATCCTGCCTGCCACTGCAGTGTCACTCCTAGATGGGTCACGTGTTTGTGCCGCCCACTCGTGTCGCTTAGCATAGTCATCCAGCTACCTCGGTGCAACCTTTTGGACATAAAAACACTATTGTGAGGTGTGAGGTGTTCAGAATAGACTGGAAATGAGTGGAAATTAAGGTTATTGAGGTTAATAATAGCATAGGAGCAGAAAAACCTACAAATTCTGTGATTTTAGCTGTTTTTATGCTTTTTTTCAAAAAAATACAGATCCAAAACACAAAACCCAGAACCCAAAACACGGAAGGGTGGTTTTGGCAAAACCAATCCAGATCCAAAACACGAAGAAAGATCCAGATCCAAAACCAAAACACAAAACACGAAAAGTGGCCGGTGCACACCCCTAACACAAACACACATTAAAAAAATCCACGTTGGTTAATGTTCTGTTATTATTGGTATAAGAGGAAGTGGTATGACTTACCCGCACTTTGCCAAACTCGCCCTTCATAATGGTGATCTTATACCCGTACATGTATATGTTGACCGTTCTGACATAGGACACTGCTTGGGTGCCTCTGTTGTCATTTTTCTCTTCAATTGTAAATGGCACCAATCCAACATCCCCACCGCCATATTTAGATAGAATATAAGTGCAGGTTCCCTGAAAGTCATAGTTATAACCATCGAAAGTGTGATAATGAGGGTCTCCCCAGGCCCAACAGCTGCCGCTGTAATCTGGAACGCAGACTGGCTTTCCACCTTGCACCTTGCAAGTTTCCTTGATCCTACATTTTTTGGACTTGCATGGATCTGAAATTGAAAAACTTACGTTCAAAATTTGTATTTAAGTCTGTATTTTTATCCTCAAAAGTAACTGAAAGGGACATTATAGAAATTATAATATATATACAATATTATGCTAATACAGCTGGTTACAGTCCCTGCCATTACCTGAGGTAACTCACGCAGTAGAGTTTTGTTGATTATCGTCAGTGATTACACACCACATCCATTATAGAGTGTGTGCTACTAATATCCAAACATCTACAAGAAATAGGGACTGCATTTTACGTTACTGTTTCAGGCAGCATAATGTACATTTTTCTCACTGATAATGGTGTAACAATTTATAGCGTGTAGTTCCTGCTTTAATCCTACTTGTGTCACTACTGAATTTGCTGTATATCAGTGAGTTCTGAACTAAATCATTTCATACTGTAGGTGGCAGTAACAACTGTGGCAACTAAAGACCTATACAGCTACCTACAGTTCTATCCAAAACATCAAATTTTGACTTCATGCATAAAAATTATACAATATATTTTATTGATCAGCAAATTGCCTATTTTACCTATATTAACACATCCAACGACACCATCCGTAATCTGACACTTCTCATCCGCCGCACAGACGTTGTCCACACAGATGAGTCCTTTAATCGGGCTACATGTACAAGCGACTTTACAATCGCTGGATAGAACTTTCACATTAGGCTGTTATAATTAAAGCAGGACAAGCCAGTAAATAAATAGTTGTAATTACATAAAAAGCTTATTAATATTAAATAAGGTCACTGCAAAAGAAATTCAGATTATTCAGTCCATTGTTGTATACAGCAGTACTTTAGATATATGGTTTTCTGACCTTCAAACTGATAGAACAAGTGTAGCTAACCAGCCTTATGAATGAATTACTAATAGTATCATCAATGTATAGACTCCTTTTTACATTGAGTTGTAATTTGGTCATTAACTACAGTAAATCCTGTGCTTTTCCTTCAGAGGAGACCTGGAAAGTTCTTATGGTTTGATAAATGGTTTACCTTTATTATGCCAGACATACCTCAAGAGCAGGTACACCAGGATGTAGTCAGTGACCCAACCACCAACATCCCGAAGTTAAGTATCGGGGGTTAGGGGGAGGGTTAGTTTTAAACACCAGGGAGGGGAGGTTAGGGTTAGGCACTAGGGGGGAGGTTAGAGTTAGGCACTAGGGGAGGAGGTTAGGGTTAGGCACTAGAGAGGGGGCTTAGGGTTAGGCACTAATGGGGAGGTTAGGGTTAGGCACTAGGGGGGAGGTTAGGGTTAGGCACTAGTGGGGAGGTTAGGGTTAGGCACTAAGGGGGAGGTTAGGTTTAAGCACTAAGGGGGAGGTTAGGGTTAGGCACTAGGGGAGGAGGTTAGGGTTAGGCACTAGAGGGGGAGGTTAGGGTTAGGCACTAGGGGGGAGGTTAGGGTTAGGCACTAGGGGGGATGTTAGGGTTAGGCACTAGGGGAGGAGGTTAGGGTTAGGCACTAGGAGGGAGGTTAGGGTTAGGCACTAGGGGGGGAGGTAAGGGTTAGGCACTTGGGGGAAGGTTAGGGTTAGGCACTAGGGGGGAGGTTAGGTTTAGGCACTAAGGGGGAGGTTAGGGTTAGGCACTTAGAGGGGGGAGGTTTGGGTTAGGCACTAGGGGGGAGGTTAGGGTTAGGCACTAGGGGGGAGGTTAGGGTTAGGCACTAGGGGGGAGGTTTGGTTTAGGCACCAGAGAGGGGAGGGTTAGGTTTAGGCACTGGGGAGGGGGAGTTTAGGGTGGTTATGCACTAAGGCAGGAGGTTTGGGTTAGGTACCAGGGTGGGAGGGTTAGGGCTGAGGGTTAGTTTTAGCTTACTTACCTAAGTGTCGCTATTCTGACCGGCGGCATCACAACCGCCAGGATCCCATAATCATCCCGGTACACTCACCTGATAGTATTCCCCATCTTCATAGCAGCCACAATTGTTCATAGACACACAGCCCTTCCCATCAAAGAAGAAGCCAACGTCACACTCACAGCCCTCTGAGCAGGTGGTGGGGCATTTGGCTGGGTCGGTGATCCCAGCGCACGATGTAGAACAGACATCGGCACAGACTTTGTACTTGCTATTGGCTGGGCAGGACATTGCTAGTTTGAGAAAAAAAAAACATTTTTAAAATCAAGGAAATTCGTCAACACCTTTAAAAAAACAAAGTATATCCGCACAGACCTATGAATAATGTTAGTCCAATCCCAATTTTTCATAACTGGATAATTCCATCACTATGTAGAGGGAGGAACATTTTACATGAATCAAACACTAAAGAACAGGGGACCTCATTCAGAGGCGGTCGCAAGAAGCGACCACTCGTTCTAAATGAGGGCGGCCTCTTCATTATTGAAGTGCAGCCTCCTGGTCGTTAGTTAAGCTGTAGGTTACCACCCACAGCTTAACGACTGACCAGGTTGATGGTCGCGATCAGAGCCGTAACTAGACTTTTTGGTGCCCTGTGCCAGAAAGAGCATTGGTGCCCCCCTCATTTTTCAAAGGGACATAATGCACCGAAAAAAGGGCCAAGGCTTCATGGGGAAGGGCCAGGGAAGAGATAGGAGAGGCCAGGAGATGACGGGGATGAAATAAGAGAAGCTACAAGCAAGAATGATAATAAAAAGAAATTTGACAGGTCCAAACAGTGCCCCATGACCTATGGTGCCCTGTGCAATGGCACCGGCCACACTACCCTAGCTACGGACCTGGTCGCGATGGTGACCATCGGGGCTTACGACCAGACCGTAGGATAGTGCCTGGGCACTCATAAGCCCCAGGGAGTTTTCTACTCTGAAAGAGAAGGAAGCTCCCCACTGACATCACTGATGATGTCAGTGCGGGAGCCCACAAAACGGTAGGCGTTCGCAAACGAACGCCTCCATTTTGGAAACCACCCCCAAAGCCCGCCTACCAAACGGTGGCAGCTGTCGATCCACATCGACAGGCGCCCCTTTGGTAACGAGCTCCGGAGCGACTGAGTTTCTCTGTCGCTCCGGGGCTTGCGCAAGCGCAGTGCGGCCGCTGTGCATGCGCAGGCCAAACCATCGAGTCGGTTACGAGCGCATCAGACTCTGAATGAGGTCCAGTATTCCTATATAGGGCACTCATGGACTTAACAGTATCAATAATATACATTTAATTCTATATTAAAGGGTTTCATATGGTATAACACTATGTATAAAACTTAACTTTTATTAGTAAATTCCTAAAATATTGAGCAAGCAAAATGTAAATGAAAATGTGAAAAATGTGAAAAGTATATATATATATTAGGGGTGTGCACCGGCCATTTTTCGTGTTTTGTGTTTTGGTTTTGGATCTGGATCTTTCTTCGTGTTTTGGATCTGGATTGGTTTTGCCAAAACCACCCTTCCGTGTTTTGGGTTCTGGGTTTTGTGTTTTGGATCTGTATTTTTTTTTAAAAAAGCATAAAAACAGCTAAAATCACAGAATTTGTTGGTTTCTCTGCTCCTATGCTATTATTAACCTCAATAACCTTAATTTCCACTCATTTCCAGTCTATTCTGAACACCTCACACCTCACAATAGTGTTTTCATGTCCAAAAGGTTGCACCGAGGTAGCTGGATGACTATGCTAAGCGACACGAGTGGGCGGCACAAACACGTGACCCATCTAGGAGTGACACTGCAGTGGCAGACAGGATGGCAGTTAGAAAAACTAGGCCCCAAACTGTACATAATGCAAAGAAAAAAAAGAGGTGCAAGATGGAATTGTCCTTGGGCCCTCCCACCCACCATTATGTTGTATAAACAGGACATGCACACTTTAACAAACCAAACATTTCAGCGCCAGGGTCTGCCACACGACTGTGGCTGAAATGATTGGTTTGTTTGGGCCCCCACAAAACAAGCTGGCAATTAATCTGTCCCTGCACAAACTGGCTCTACGGAGGCAAGATATCATCCTCATCCTCCTCATCCACCGATTCCTCACCCTCTTCAGTGTTGTGTACATCCTCATCCTCACAGAGTATTAATTCGTCCCCGCTGGAATCCACAACCACAGGTCCCTCTGTACGTTCAGGAGGCTGGTCTCCCTGGAAGAGTTGATAATTAATTTTATGAACATCATCTTCTCCACATTTTGTGGAAGCAACCTCCTACGCCTTTCGCTGACAAGGTTCCCGGCTGCACTAAACACTCTTTCGGAGTACACACTGGAGGGGGGGCCAACTCAGGTAAAATAGAGCCAGTTTGTACAGGGACCTCCAAATTGCTTCTTTTTCCTGCCAGTACAGGTACGGGTCTGACATGCCTACTTGGATGCTGTCACCGATGTAATCCTTTAACAGACAGACGCACGCTTGTCGCTGATGCTTTAAGGATGCAGGTGCGGCTACAGCCCTCTCATTTCACAAAGATAGAAAAAAAAAGAATATTTTTATTGTTTGTGGAGCGCACTTTGAGGGTTACACCACCCTTTAACAGACAGACGCACGCTTGTCGCTGCAGCTTTGAGGATGCAAGTGCGGCTACAGCCCACACAATTCACAAAGACAGAAAAAAAAAGACTTTTTTTATTGTTTGCGGAGCGCACTTTGAGGGTTACACCACCCTCCCCGATTGCCCCTTACTCCCAATATGGAATACAAAGAAATCAGAGATATATACATTCAAATAGTATGACAAGCGAGTGCTTGAATAAGTGCAAGCAGGTTTAAGCCCCTAGGGAAGGTGGGGTTGCACACCATTACACAGGTGGAGATAAGGTTTATTCCAAGGAATAGCCTATAGGATTAGTTAGGCGGCGGAGTTAGGGTGGGGTGGCAGATATATTGTTGCTTAGAGTAGAGACAATCTGCCTTAGATTTGGTCCGCACATGCGGCCATGGGGTGGTTTTGGGGAAATTGGATGTGGAGGCCGCTTTCCGCCTCTTGCCTTTGCATCCGGACTCGTTCCGGTTCATGGGCTTCAGGTTGGATGACGGTTTTTACATCGATAAATGTCTGCCCATTGGGGTGCTCCATTTCGTGCACATTTTTTGAATCCTTCATCTGCTTTTTGCATTGGTGCATCTGCGCGGGGGTCTGGCGAGGCTGGGGAAGGGCTGATACCAGCATTAGCATATAGTCACAGACACACGGCTGTACACCAGAGGAAGGACTGATACCAGCATTAGCATATAGTCACATACACACAGCTGTACACCAGGGGAAGGGCTGATACCAGCATTAGCATATAGTCACATACACACAGCTGTACATCAGGGGAAGGGCTGATACCAGCATTAGTATATAGTCACATACACACAGCTGTACACCAGGGGAAGGACTGATACCAGCATTAGTATATAGTCACAGACACACGGCTGTACACCGGGGGAAGGGCTGATACCAGCATTAGCATATAGTCACAGACACACGGCTGTACACCAGTGGAAGGGCTGATACCAGCATTAGCATATAGTCACAGACACACAGCTGTAGACCAGGGGAAGGGCTGATACCAGCATTAGCATATAGTCACAGACACACGGCTTTACACCAGGGGAAGGGCTGATACCAGCATTATCATATAGTCACATACACAGCTGTACACCAGGGGAAGGGCTGGTACCAGCATTAGTATATAGTCACATACACACGGCTGTACACCGGGGGAAGGGCTGATTCCAGCATTAGCATATAGTCACAGACACACGGCTGTACACCAGTGGAAGGGCTGATACCAGCATTAGCATATAGTCACAGACACACAGCTGTACACCAGGGGAAGGGCTGATACCAGCATTAGCATATAGTCACATACACACGGCTATACACCGGGGGAAGTGCTGATACCAGCATTAGCATATAGTCACATACACACGGCTGTACACCAGGGGAAGGGCTGATACCAGCATTAGCATATAGTCACAGACACACGGCTTTACACCAGGGGAAGGGCTGATACCAGCATTATCATATAGTCACATACACAGCTGTACACCAGGGGAAGGGCTGGTACCAGCATTAGTATATAGTCACATACACACGGCTGTACACCGGGGGAAGGGCTGATACCAGCATTAGCATATAGTCACAGACACACGGCTGTACACCAGTGGAAGGGCTGATACCAGCATTAGCATATAGTCACAGACACACGGCTGTACACCAGGGGAAGGGCTGATACCAGCATTAGCATATAGTCACAGACACACAGCTGTAGACCAGGGGAAGGGCTGATACCAGCATTAGCATATAGTCACATACACACGGCTGTACACCAGGGGAAGGGCTGATACCAGCATTAGCATATAGTCACATACACCCGGCTATACACCAGGGGAAGGGCTGATACCAGCATTAGCTTATAGTCACAGACACACGGCTGTACACCAGGGGAAGGGCTGATACCAGCATTAGTATATAGTCACAGACACACAGCTGTACACCAGGGGAAGGGCTGATACTAGCATTAGCGTATAGTTGCAAAGAAGACTTAGGCAAAAGACTCTAAAACGATCCCAGCAGCTAATGACTTAGAATCAGGGCCTGTATGTCCTGTAGCTACAGAATAATAATGATATGGTGAGTTAGTGTAACGTGTCAAATAAGGCTTCACTAATATGTTGGTTTAAAGATATTGTGGAATTCACACCAAGAGCTTAAATGGCATCTTGGAACTTTTAGTTCTGCTACCAATACAGTAGCTGACTTCCTACTGTATGTATTTCAGAGTACACAGCCTATATTCATCCTTCAATGTGGGTCATATCTTTTACATATATACAATATGTTTATATACATTTATGAAACAAATGTATAATACTTATTGTAGACTGTTGCGTATCGTAGGTTGTATTCATAAAGCTGAGAAGCCAAGAAGACTTACGGCAGAATGTGCTAGTTCTCCATGGCTGTATGGTGACACCGGCTGCTTGGCATGCAGTAACATAGCTGTGAATGCTATTGCAGAGGATGCTTCCATCCCCAGCACATAGGTCATAGACACAGCTGTTGAAGTAAGTATCAGGGATTATAGTGGCATAGCAAGCACTCAGGGGGCCTCCAGCCTTCTTTAGGAATCCACAGTAGTTGTCAGTCTTAAAGAGTTCTAGTTTTCGGTTGTCACATGGTGGACAGGCATTACCACTGCCACCACACCCATCATCACATGTTACACCAGGGATGGGAACCTTCCAGGAGGCTCCAAATGTGGTAGCATCTGTAGCCAGCTTCTTGTCAGGGAGCTGGAAGTCATCATTTCTGTTGCCATTGTAATTGCCACACAGGCCACCCAACTGCTCCTTGTAGTTTCCTGGAACGGTCACTATCACATGGTAGAATAGGTCATAATTGATCTGAACACCAAAGTCGGTGTCAATAATGACCCTGATGCCAGCCTGGTAAGCTTGGATTTTGCCATCTTCCAAGTTTACTGGGAGATTACGGTACACTCCATTAATCTGTGTAAGAAACATCGTAAATAGATATTTTTACCATACAATTTTTTCATTTGATGTTTTTCTAAATGTATCTGTGCATTTCCTATATTCCTTTCTAAACCAAGGCAACATTTTTATTAGTGGATTTAAATTAAATCTTAGATCAACATCCTGCTGTACTTTATTTAGCACCAACCAGATTGGTAGCAGAGAAGAGTTTAGAATATTCAGAACTTTGACAAGTGACCATCCAGAAACTATAAGGCTTTACCTGTCTATTACAGTTTAAACCTCAACTGAAACATTGGCCCTCATTCAGAGCCGTTCGCTATTTGCGGTCGTTCGTTTAAAAACAAGGGGTGGCTATTCAAATGATCCGTACGCACATTGCAGTCTGTTCACACCTCTAAGTCTGAACGAGCGAGCAAAACATACGCTCGTTTATTTGTTAAAAACGCCCCCTGGCCGCTCGCACCATACGTCATGTCCGCTATTTATTAGATTAATCGAGTACATCGACCAGCGTATGAACTGCTCGCTATTCTTGTGGTTGGTTTTTGCTACCACAAATTTGCGAGCAGTTCTGGCTATAAAATAACCCAGTGACGTGGTCAATGACGCTGCTGTTTTAAATATACACACCCTTAAAACGCCCGTTTTGACCTTTAAGCACGCCTGCGTTCGGATCTCCACTCCCCATTTTCAAGCACCTTCCCCTGTTACCACCCACATACGCCTCATTCTGTCACTCAAAATAGCAGGCACTCGCTATATAGCGTACAAACGATTTTCGGCCGCACTGACTGGTTCGCGCATGCGTACTAAAAACCGTACGCATGCGCAGATGTGCAAACATCGCTCGGAACGAGCGTACTGCCGCTAACGAGCGGCTCTGAATGAGGGCCATTATTTCAAAGTCTTATTCCTCTCTGTAAATTTAAACTCAAACAAGAGGCCTTAACTAAAGACAATTCTCACCAGCCTTTATTACTGCAGGTTTGAAAGTAAACGAGGAAGGCGGCTGAAAGTCCCCATCTCCTTCAAACCCGTAATTATTCACCTTTAAGACAGGGTAAGCTCCTCTTCCCAATTGTGTGGCCACTTATTAGTTATTATCTGATGATGAGGAAATAACCCCCAACAAACAGGAATAGGATAGGGTATGTTCAGCCCTAGCTTAACACAATACATTCCATTCAAAAGAAGCAATCTTGGGAGCAATGTCATGAAGTCTGTAAAATTTGGTGAATGCGATACCAGGACTATTTAGTTGCTCTACATAACTTCTCTGCAGACTTTCCATGCCTTGCCACCCAGAAAGTCCCAAGTGAGTGAGTGCAATGAGCTGGGATCTTAGCTGGGATAGGTAATTAAGCTCCTAGATATGGCTGCTGATTTGTAGCCCTAATCCACCTGGCTATTGTCTGTTTGGATACTGGTCAATCACTTTTCTTAGAGTTGCAAATGAGAACTGAACTATACACTTTTCTTAAACTGCTTGTTATTTCCAGATAACTTTGTAATGCTCTAGTCTTATCACATCTAACTGACAGCTGACCTGGATCTGTTTTACTTGATTTAATGAAAGTCAGTATTACAATTTTTTGATTAAGATGAAATATTGACATAACTTTAGGTTGAAAAGAAGGTAGTGTACGCAACACTGCCTTATCTTCGCGAATCACCAGAAACAGGTCTACAAAATAAAGCTCCAAATTTTTGATATGTACCAAAATCCTATTTTCTCCTTTATCCAGTAGGGGACCCTGGAGCATATACAGTAGCAATCTCCCAAAGCTGACCTCCTTGAGTGTGAAGGAACTGAGATTTGCAGAACCCTACAACCAACAAGAAAGAAGAGAGCCAGAGAACAACTGATAACCGTAACCCTGTATGAAAAATGAACCATACAGTCAAATGGGAAACTGACAAGCACACGTACTGCCCTGCACAACCTCTGGGACCTTTTCCAAAAACACATATTGTAACAGAGAGCACCAACAAAAATTGTTATATCCTGGCAAAAAATTTGAGAACACAATAACCTTAACCACATATAGAGACGATGAAGATGCAGCTGGAGCCAACCAAGGAGAAACACAGGAATGAAGAACATGGGAGGCCGAAGTTGCCAGTTACAAAAAGAGTTCAACAATGTGCAAAGCACATACCGATCAGAATAAAAGATTAAAGAAGGGAATTGAACAAAGTTCCAGCTCTGACTTGTTGCAAGTCGCCGACATGACTTGTCACTCTTCGACACTGCGGGCATCGCTTCCACTGCTTCCACCTGCCGTGCAAGTACTGCACCATCAGTTTCTAGGCAACTTGGATGCCGGACAACGTCACACATTACTGGGAGCATTGGATGATCGTCCATCAATCTTACTGGTTCCTCATCCTTTTTATACCAGGCAATGTCCTCTATAGCTCTAGAGGCTATAGCGTCTGCATGTACCCTTCTGGCTCTCAAAGCCGCACTACATTGCCGGCTCTCAAGCCACACTACCGGCATACAGCCGCACCTCTGGCTCCCAAAGTTGCATCTCATCACCAGCTCTCAAGCCACATCCGGCTCTCAAACCCGCATCACATTACTTGTTCTTAAGCCACACTACCGGCATACAGTCGCACCTCTGGCAACAAAAGCCGCATCTCATCACTGGCTCTCAAGCCATACCACTGGCACTCAACTGCACTTCTGGCTCTCAAACCTGCATCACACCACCAGCTTTCTATCCTCACCACCTGCACACAGTCACATCTCCGGCTCTCTAGCCACTCCATTAGCTGGACTTTAGCTGTCACATCTACTCTGGTCTTCTTAGGGGATCTGTGTAAACCTCCACTATCCCGAGTTTAAGTCCAGGCAGCCGCCTAAGTACCAGTAAATGCTATTTTTGTTCTAAGGGAACAGCAAGTGGTTGTTAGTGGCAGAAGACCTCGAGCATTGGATTCTAGGGGGTTTACATGAGGAACCCTAGGTAACCGTAACATGACTCTACTTAACAAAGACAAGAGCCAACTGTCGACTAGGAACATGAAGAAGGGGCTCAAACCCAACCAATTGTAGGAATCAGTGGGTTATCACCATGAGGTTGAGAATCCAGAAGCAGGAAACACCAAAGTGACTGGAGAACTCCCCGCAGAAGGGTAGCAGATCAGGTAGCAGGGAAACAGATGCCAAGACTACAGAGAGGGAAACAGTCTGCACCCTAAACAAGTCCAGGGAAAATCCAGTAACCACTGGTGGCGTAAGGAATGATAAAGACGGAACAGCAGGAGGAATCACATGAGAACCATGGTGTGTAAGACAGCGAAAGCAGACTTCCATGTGAAGGAAGCACATCAACGACATCAGCCCAGGCCTGGTAGGTAATAAGAATGAGCTGCGCATATGAAAAAAAAACAGCTATCGCAGCAACAACGATGGGTCACCTGTCAGGATTACAAATATGTAAGAACCACATAGAGCGAGGCCAAACATGGAACTATGATAAAAAATATCAGACGACCTATTGGTACATCAACCGGTACATCCCTAGTGTGAACTTTACACTGCGAAATCCCTACCAATGCAAACCATGCAGAAAACATGGAAAAGCCAGGGGAGGACCCGGGACCACAACACGCAATCCTGCGCTCTATACTAAGCTACCTGCCTTATGTGCATTGTGTGCCATGTGGACTCCTGAACAGGATGAAACATTGTGCTTCGGCATCTGGTATCCCAGGTGGTCTGCCATCCCTGATTAGCTTGCAAGTCCAGCCAAGATCGGGTGTGTTTAAAACATATCTGTCTTATGTATTGAACCTGTGACTGTCACAGTCGATAGCTGTAGAACATGAGCTCTAGCCCATTGAGCCACCTGATCTACTATCAAGGAGGAAAGACTATAGTCTAAGAAAAGGAGAAGTAGAAGATTTCCTAATTATGGAGCCAACGGACCCGACAGGGGGTATTGTAAAGAGACAAGTCTGCTAGAAGAGCAGGAAAACCACCAGGCCCAGTGAGCGTGTCGCACCGAAGCTCGGTACCTTCTAAAAGGATCAAAGTTACAAGTGCCGGCCTCGGAATGGAATGAGGAACCCCTTAACTGTGAGCAGCCAGAAACTGCTTGGTCACGCAGAAAATCCTTACTGACCCAGGGTCCACTTGTTATGTAGAGTACCAACGACATTAAGAGGTCTAAAACACTACGTTCTAAGGGCCTGATTCAGCAAAGATCACAAGAGCAAAGCAGCGTGCAGGCATCTTTGCAATAATGCAAATGCAGCAGGAGATGTATGACACCCCCTGCTGGATTTGCAATCCCAGAAATGTGATGGAGGATGCAGGCTGGGATCACCATCGCTTGCAAGCCCAGGTCATTTCATTGATCAACGCAGATCCTGGGCTAGCCACTCCCAGAAAATGGGGCATACACGCCCCCACTTCCAGGAATGGCATCGATCCTGCCCCCTTAAATGCCTCTGCCAGGGTTTGCATGCACACATGCAGAATTGGTCCTGCACATGCGCAGATTCCTGATAATTGGTAATCTGTGATCACTTGCGTGCACTGCTGAATCAGGCCCTGTATCCTGGTCTTTAGTCTGGAGCTGCTTCAGTGGGAGATGTGTCCTGTGTACAAAACTTAGCAGAGTTGTTAGCAGAGACGTGTGATTACTCTGAGGGACCATACGCTATGACTCACAGATCACCACAGCGCCAAACCAGAACTCCTCATTAACTCACATGGGAGGAAAATAACTCTTAGGTTAAAGAACCTGGAATAGGGTGCAGACCGCAGACCCAGCTAACAGCCCATTAACCCCAGGGAGCTCTAATGAGATGTACTTATATAGATACAGTATACTGTATATATATATATATATATATATATATATATATATAGTGCTTAAAGTGGTCCAAGAGAAGTGGTGGAACTTCCAGCTCCCCCAGCCACTCTGTGCTTTTCCACCAAGGGGACATGGTCACACAATTCCCAAATCAAATTATGCCACACAGTAGCACATTTCACCACATAGTAGTGTCTCTTATTAATGTATGACACACAGCAGTGCCCCTTTTACACAATACTCACAGTAGTGGTGCCCCTTATACAATGCCCACAGTAGTAGTGCCCCTTATACACAATGCCCACTGTAGTGGTGCCCCTTATGCAGTGCCCCATAGTAGTTGTAGTGCCCCATATGCAGTGCCCTCAATAGTGGTGCCCCTTATGCAGTGCCCCCAGTGGTGGTAGTGCCACGTATGTAGTGCCCACAGTGGTAGTGCCCCTTATGCAGAGCCCACAGTAATGGTGACCCTTATGCAGTGCCCCCAGTAGTGGCAGTGCACCTTATTCAGAGCCCACAGTAGTGGTGCCAATTATGCAGTGCCCCATATGCAATGTCCCTATTAGTAATCCCCTTGTAATAGTGCCCCCCAATATTATTCCCCCCATGAGTAGTACCCCCTGATTAATGCCCCCAGTAGTAAACTCCCCTGAGTAATGCCCCCAATAGTAATGCCCCCAGTAGTAGTACCCCCTGATTAATGCCCCCAGTAGTAAACTCCCCTGAGTAATGCCCCCAATAGTAATGCCCCCAGTAGTAGTACCCCCTGAGTAATGCTCCTAGTAGTAATGTCCCCTGAGTAATGCCCCCAGTAGTAGTGCCCACTGAGTAAAGACTCCAGTAGTTGTGCCCCCTGAGTAATGACCCCAGTAGTAGTGCCCCATTAGTAATGCCCCCTAAAGTTAAGCAGCTGACACAAAAAAAACACATACTTACCTTATGCCCCGTTCCCACGTCTGCTGCCATCTGGTCCGCTTGGCGGCTCCTCTGAACTATGGGAGAGACATTATGACATCTCTCCCATAGTGCACTGCACACAGCAGGAGCTGGAAGCTGGAGCTCAGGAGTGAGCTCCAGCCTCCAGCTGCCGCTGGCGCTGCAGGGAGGGAGATGGGCACCTGCTGGTAACAAAATCTCATCGGGTGCCCGGCAAATGGAGCCTCTCTGTGGTGCCAGGCTGAGGTGGGTCGGAGGAGGAGGCGGAACTGGTTCCATCTCCAAATAGAAGTGATGCAATGCAGTTCCGCCAAGTTCCGGCCCACTTTAACCCATGCATACATATTATAAGGGCACTGTTGTGCCCTTATATTATGGCTGCATTTAAAAAAAAAAGATTTCTCCATAGAGAATACTGGAGGGGGGTCATGGTGTTTAAGGGGCTACACCTCCAAAGCTATAGGAGGTATCAGGCTTATATTTGGCACGTGCGGGTAGAACTGTCGCTCGGTGCTGCATGTCAATTTTCAAGGCAAAAACATAAAAAGGGAGTAATCTAAATCTCCAACTGTCACTTTTTTCTGACACTGTCAATTAGGACCACTTTTCTGCTGATCTCTATGGGGGATTTTTGGAAGGCATAAGTCAGGGTAGGGGGCAAATTCAGTCTTGGGGTTTGTTTTATTAGTGAGCTATTGTTCCAGGGTATGTGGTTTTGGGGTTCAGGTAAATTAGAACGTTACAGTTTTTAAACTATTACCTCAAGAATCTGCCATTGTATAGATGGGACTTTTCAACTTGTTGCGCAGCCTCAGTAGGAGCCTCAAGCAGGTGTACTCACTGTGGCTTCACTTGGGTGTATCAAGATGGCTGTCGTTTGCGGGCATTAGCGGTGGACCAACCCGGCAATGGCAGTGGGTGAAAGCGGGGACACGGCGGGGGTCAAGCCGGCATCAGTGGCGGTGGTGGAGCAGTCGACAGTGGTGGAGCAAGCAGCAGTGTCATCTGTGCAGCTACAGTGGCGGCGGTGATGTGCGGGCAGCGGCGGTGCCAGGATACCATAGCGGTGGGATCTGTTGTCTGTAAGGGTGTCAGCGGCGGGCCTAAATCCAAGAGGATCCAGTCCCTGCCAGCCACTCTGCTGAGTACAGCAGTGGCGCCCATTTAAAAAATGGTGCCAATCATGGCTCGTGGTGGCCATCTTTGAATTTAAAAAATGAGGCTGGGCGCCATTTTTAAAATGGGCGCCACTGCCATACTTGGCAGAATGGCTAACAGGGACTGGATCTTCTTGGATCCAAACCCGCCGCTGCCACCCGCACAGGTGCAGGGTCCCACAACTGATACATGATGCCACCGATGATGTTGCAAGCCGTGATTGGCTCATGGTGGTCTTCTTGGAATTTCTAAGATGGCCGTCGCGAGCCGGTCATGGCTCCCTACGTCATCAGAGGCGGCAGCTGAGGGACCCAGCACTTCTGAAGAGGGCACCAGAAGCCATGAGGAGGTGGCATCCACCTCCAAGGCGAAGACGCCTGAAGCCCTGGTGGGTTGGCGGTTTAAGACGCCAAAGCCCTGGCGGGTTGGCACCGACCAAGCAAAGACGTGAGAAGTCCTGGTGAGCGATGGCCATGCAAAAGAGCTGACACAGGCTGCCACCCACTAGGCAAAGATGCCGAAGCTCTGGCGGGTTGGAACCCGCCAGGCGAAAACACCGAAGCCTTGGCGGGTTTGCACCCACCAGGCAAAGATGCTGGAAGTCCTAGTGGGCAGCAGCCACACAAAAGAGCTTACACAGGCTGCCGCCCACAAGGTGAAGACGCCAAATCCCTGGTGGGTTGGCGCCCACCAGGTGAAGATGCCGGAAGTCCTAGTGGGCAGCAGCCATAAAAAAGAGCTGACACAGGCTGCTGCCCACAAGTTGAAGATGCTAAAGCCCTGGCAGGTTGGCGCCCACCAGGCGAAGATGCCAAAGTCCTGTGGTGGCAGCAGCCATGAAAAAGAGCTTAAAGGCCACTGCCCCCAGGTGAAGGTGCAGATAAAATTAATTTTATTTAAAAAAACGGTGTCTGTTCATTTTAATATATCTTTTACAGGTGTACTATATATACCAGTGGGCCCAAAATTCCCCGCTTGCTGGTACTTGTGGTTATCCAATTACAAGCATGCGGAGGAGGCTTTCTGGGACCTATAGTTCACCTGCAAAAGAAAATCAATCAACCCGGCACCTCCCGTCCAGGGATGTTGCCGGCAATAGCCCCAGGCTGGGGTGCCCTGGAGAGGTGGACCTCTTTATTGGGGGTTCAACAGCTCCCCATGGATCCCTGGCATGAGCTGATTAGCGGTCAGGGTCAATGCTGTGGCTGGGGGGGCTGGTGAAAGGGCTCCCCTTCCTGTGGCATTAGCCACCCGCTAGAAAAAGTCTGGTGCTCGGTCTGGAAAATACAGGGGGACCCTATTCATTTTTCCCCCTTTATTTCTAAAACCATGACCGGATCAGAGCCCAGTGCTGGTTGCACAAAGTACGGGAGTATTTTACTTTGTCAGCTGCCCACAATAGGAGGCAGAGTCTTGGCAGGAAAGCAACACCACATGGACTGGGTTAAAATAACCTTACTAGTTAGCGCATCTCCCCACTTCAGCACCTTTCAGTTGCCTGCACCCATGGCTCACTGTCAGTCGATGACCCCGGTGCAGCTAGCATCAGACAGACTCCCAGTCAAACTGAGTTCCGTCACCTCTAATGGTAGGTGGAACTAGTTCCACCTCCACCAAGTCCCTGCACAGAAGTCCCACAGACAGAGAGCCACTCACTGTCTGCCTACTGAGGCTAAATTTCTTCAGAGAAACCAGCATATAGGTAAGGAAAGAATCAATCAAAGGCAATACATAGGGGTTGCAAAAAACATTGGGCATCCAAGTGACATAGACTAGTTTGTAGGGATGCCTTAAAAAAACTCTGAGGCACGGCAGAAAAATAACACTGAAGATATAGAACATTTTGTTTTCATTTTAATTGATCTAACACTGTAGTCTCAGCTGATGGCAGGAGCGCTAAAAAAGCATCTAAAATGTATTTCACAATGTCATATCCCCCAAAGCTTCTGGGGGCCTTGGCGGCCTCCAGCAATTCACTGTGTGTATAAAGAACAGTTTTCACACTTGTTTTGGGCTGTCAGACTACTGTGGCGGGGGGGGTGGGGAGTAGGTGGTGGGAGAGATGAGATCCACAACCTCTACAGGACCACTTTAAGCCCTGCTCCAGTGTCCCCTAATGGATGATGGAAAATGTATTACTATGTGCTACAATTTTTCCAGACCATTACTGTTAAGTTACTTTATTTCTGTCGTTAATCATAGTGTGAACTACTGATTCTGTAAAACCTTCCAATTTTTGGCTACAAGAACCATGCTATTAAATTTAACTGATGGATATCCTGACACAATCAGCCCTTAAAACAGGTCCTGTCATATTCAAAGTCTGATTCCTGAACCCACTGTCATGTTTTGTAAGTTTGTGTATTAAACTCTTCTAGGCCAGACTGCTGCCATGTTGTTGCTGAACAAAAAATACATTAGCTTAATCTCTGGTTGCCCCCACCTCTCTATCAGACTGCTGACGACTTCATGAAGCAGGGACCATTTCCCTGGAAGAATGCACTACCAACGCAAAATCCACCTTCCATTTCTCTATTCCTGGGATAAAGACTATGGATGTTGCTGGAACATGAATTTCTGCCCATGACAGGATCTGTAAAGATTCTCTCACAGCCAGGGAACATTTTGTCCCTTCCTGATAAGTTATCCATGCTACTGTAGTAGAATTGTTTAAATGGATTCATATAGGTTTTACCTGAATAAGAAACTGTGATTACTTCAAAGTATTTAGAACCACCAACATTGGTCCAGAATGTAAACAAGACCTCCCGTAGCAGATCTACTTGAAGATCATCTTTTATATCTGCTTAGAAAAGCAAATATTCTTCATAGGGAACAATCCTTATTCTCATAGAGCATAGAACGCCTGCCATGACTTTTGTTGAAATGAGAAGAGCTGGGGCTAAATTAAAAGAAAGAGCCCTAAATTGCCTATTGTCCTGAACCCAGAAAGAAATACCTCTCATCTGTCTGTATCACATTGGTTAATCTTAGAGTAAACCATTTGGGTATCTGTTACTCTCTTATGCTAATTGGGCACAAAATTAGAAAGCTCCTCTCTCATAATTGAAGCAATGGATTTAAACAAAGACCTAGCCCAAGCTGGTCCTTCCCTTGCCTGCAGGTACTGTATCTCCACAACCAATCATGGTTCACAAGCGTCCTTGTACCAAGTTTTTTCTTCTCCAGGATTAGCCTTGGAACTACTCCCTTTCAGACAATTTTTTTTTCAAAAAGGAGATCATTTCAAAGGCAGTATTATACTGATTAAATACGCAGCTCATGAAGTCAGGCATTGTGGCTGGGGAAGCTAATCTCGGGATTAGGATTGGCGGGATCCCGGGATTGGTGTGGCTTGTCTTCAGCCTGGGGGCAGAGGTGAGCGCTAGTTCCGTCAGCTCAGATGCTGCCCCCAGGCCTCATATAGCTGTGTGGCTGTATGTGACATCATAAAGGTCACACTGCACATCTGCAAACCAGCCCACCCCCTTGTATGGCCGCACCCACCCGCACTGGAGTCTGTGTGCTGTGGGAAGCCGAAATTGAGTAACTGAATCCCAGGTATCCTGGGAATCCCAGGATTTATATTTTTTCAATCCTGAATCCTGGGATATAAAAATGAGCAGGGATTGGCCTCCCTAATTGTGACCTGGTCCAGATGCAGATACACTTACTACTGGCTGACATTATTTGCAATGGCCAACAGATGTGCAAGCATACAGTAAATGAAACACCTCTGACACTGCTCTCTGCAGTTGTCCTGCAGTGGCTCCCAATTTGTCTCAACTCCTGCATATGGCCTCTAAATGGCTAACCAACCTGGTGGCACAATAAATAACTCCTTCCATCTAGCCCTGCACCATGGCTACACAGCAGCTCTGATCTGCATGATCACAGACTGTTGGCCTTGATGTTAAGCAGGAGGAGGGGGAATTTGGATGCAAATATCTTTCCTAGCTAACCTACAAGCAATTACATTTTAATCAGAATATGGTTGGAAGTGAGGATCTTATATTATATACTAAAACATTAACCAGTTTAGTGCTACTGTAGCTCCTCACATCACATGGTAAAGTAATGTCTACCAGATAGAGGAAGGAGAAAATTAACTATGTATGACTATTTTGACTGGATTTTATTTGCCATATAAAAAAGAGAGTAAGTAGCTCTGTACAGATGGAAGAAAGCCCAGAGCAGCCAAATGGATTACGGAATTACTTTTAGACTGCTTAGATTTTTAATACTAAATAAAAAACTGATGAGAAGCTATCAAATGGTATCTGTTGCCTGGCCAGCCAAATATTGGGATAAATCAATAAATTACAGCATTATATGTTTTAGAATATGGGTTCTTAGCAAAGAACACATTGGATTTCAAGATAGCAATTTTCTAATATTTGAATAGAATAATTGTTTAAAGAAGTTTGTAAAAAATTTACATTTTCACTTCAGACCTGGCCGATATTGTTACTGAATAAAACATTAATGATGTCATACCTTAATCCGGCCTCGGACATTATACTGAAGAATTAGGTTGTATCCGTAGACTTCAAACAACACCAGTTTAGTGACAGAAACCTTTCCATTACCCCATTTTTCATTTTCCACATTGATGGCAAAGGGCACCAAATTTTCTTTGCTTGTGATAGTCTTGGCGAGTGTGTAGGTGCAGGTACCTTGAAAGTCAAAGGCCAGTCCATCAAATGACATGTAGTGAGGATCACCTGCTGCAGAACACTGAGCAGATCCTACAGGTTGACATTTCTGGACTCCATCAATTACTTTACACACTTCATTGGGTCCACATGAGAAAACCTTACACTCCACCACTCCACTAGTGGTGCATACACACTGCTGGTTGCACAACCCATTGGGGAAAAATATTTCACCAAACTTGTAATATTTATTGTTGTAGCTGCAGCCACACAGGGAAATGGGGACACAGTCTCCCCCACTAAGGATAAATCCATCATCACATTTGCATCCCTCGGAACATGTAGGGTTGCATCCAAGGGGAGGTGAAAGTGATAGACATGTTTGGGCACAGCCAGATACACAGACTTCATAGTGACCCTTCTTTGGACACACTGGACCTGCAAATGAAAACCCAGAAGATCAACATCCCCTAGATATCATAAAATAACAGAAAGTCCATGAAACATTGCTAGTTAGACTTACTGCAGAACTTGTTGGTTCTCCACGAGTATATTGTGACCCCAGCCTCTTGGCACAAGACTGCATAGCTGGCTATTATTTTGCATATAACATCTAGTCTTCCTTCATATAAGCAGGCATCATACACACAGCTCTTGAAGTGACCTTGTGGGTCTATCTTGGGGTGGCACTCCCGGAAAGGACCATTCTTGTCTGTAATTATTCCACATCCCTGCTTGTTGTTAGTATGTTGAAGTTCCAGTTCTGCCAATTTGGGGCACTGTGCTTTGTCATCTTCATAGCAGCCAGGCACATTTTGCACCTTCCAGCTGTTGCCAAAGACTATTGGCTTGGTGGTTAGCTGGTTGTTTTTCATTAAGAAATCATTGTTCTTGTTCCCATCAAAGTTACCGCAAAGACCACACACTGCTCCAGCATAGCTCCCAGGAACTGTGACAGCAACACGACTCTCCCAATTGTAAGACACACGTAAACCAAAGTTTGTCTGGACTATAGCAGCATCACCCTGCTTGTAGATGGACAGCTTGCCATTATCAACTATGAAGGGGAGGTTTGTTAATATACCATTCAGCTGTGTGGGGAAAAACAAAAACGTACATCAATCAAAACTGAAATTAATGGGTAAGCCATGTTTGTAGCTCATTTAACACAATGGTGTGTAATAGATGTATACCAAATTGTCTGCATTGCATAGTTGCATGTGCATAATGTTGATAAACTCACCAAAATCTTATTCCTGAACTGTCTTCTGATGACAATATCAAAGCTATAGAGCTTGACTTGGACTGCGGAGACATAAGACACAACTTTGCTTCCTCTGTTCTCATTCTGAGTATAGACCTGGAAGTCCACCAGATTTTCTGACGTCTTGCAGAGTCCAGCAAACTGATAGATGCATGTACCCTGGAAGTCATATCTCACACCATCAAAAGAGAAATAGTGGGGATCTCCTGAGGCTGAGCACGTGCCATAAGATATGGGATAACAGTCTTGGATGCCATTTACCACTGAACATTTCTCCGATGACTTACACTGGGTGGATTTGCATTCAACATTCCTGGTGGCAGGATTGCAAGTGCACTGCTTCTCACACTTACTATCACCCCAGAACTTCTCATTGGCTGCGTACAGCTTCCCTTGATAGACACATCCACAATTGGCCTTGGGTATACATTTTCCTTCATCTAGCACGTATCCATCCTTACACTGACAGGTCTCCACGCATGACTCAGAGCACACGGATGGTTTAGCATCATCGTTACAGGTAAGTGGACATGCTGGGGCACATAGATTGTACTGACTGTTCTCAGGGCATTGCATTGCTGTAAGAGAAAAATAAAACCTTTCCAAAATGTATTCTACTTATCAGCAATCTACATGAATCAGTTAAGTTTATGGATGATTTGAGCCTTATAGTGTAAGACAAGAGCTAATAAAATCACTTGTACATTTATACCTTAAGCAAACAAGGTTAAAAAACAAAATGCTCTTTGTAATTAACTGGAATTTTCATGAATTACTCTGTATAATGTAGTTTCTGACCCATAAGATAATCACAGTATTAATGAGGGAGCAGAAAGAGAAAAGTAATTTTCTACCTTTGAATAAATGTCTAATAAATTCAGGTTTGCAATACTGTAGCTACAATTTAATCACACTAAGGAGTGTTTACTTCACCATCTAATCATTAATGAATGGATATATATGGATAGTACACTTAAATAAAGTGCAATTTCATGACTGCCTAAATTTTACTCTTATTGTAATTAGATATTAGAGATAAACTATACAAAGACATAAAATGTAGCACATTACACGGTCTAAAAAGTCACAGAAAGTGACCATATCTGCACTGAAAATATTATTTTGTTACACTGTAGACAACTAAACTAGGGATAGATAAACATCACATTCAGCTATCTTTAATTCATAAGTTCCCCTTTCCAACTATTACCAGATACTCTGTAAGGAACTGTAGCAGCAATGTAAGCAAGCTAAGCAACACTGCATAATATAAATATCTATCCAACACAGGTACCAAGCCAGTGAATGTAAATAATCAAAATTCATATATGTTCAAATCATTCAAGTATTAAAGGTTTTTCATGGTATACTTTGCTATTGCTAGGACTTATGAAAGATGACTTGCTCACATTGGGCTGATAGATTGCTGGGATCTATTTGCTACACTAACTTTATCCATCAAGAAACTTTAAACGAAATTGTGGCTTTTAAAGGTCAGTATTTGGTTCAGGTCAATAGAACTTGGTAGTTTGTGGTGAGATTTTTCATCTTATACTTACGACATCCAGAGACTTGTCTCCATTCTCCAATCTGAACCTTGCTTCTCTGGCAGGCGTCAGCATAGGTTTTTAAACTCTGGCACAAAATCTGCTTGGAACCCGCATTCATGCATAGATCATAGACACAGTTATCCAGGTAAGGTTTTGGATCTATGACAGACTGACACTGCCGGAAGGGACCACCAAGCACCTTAGATAGAAGGCCACAACTTTGTTCACTTTTGTATATTTGTTGGGTTTCAAGAGGGCAGGACTTGCATTCTCCATTACAGTTGTGCCAGCAGAACCGGTCACCATCTTCCACTTTCCAGCTTTTGCCAAAATCCTCCAAATTAGGAGCCTGAGTGCCATCTGGTATTGCCATGTCATCTGAAGGGTTTCCATTGTAGTTCCCACACAGGCCACATGTACTGCCAAAGAAGCTACTGGAGATGTATATTTTTAGTACAGAGTTCCAGTCATAATAAACCTTTAAGGAAAAGTCAGTTTCAAAAACAACAAAGCCACCAGATTGATAGAGTCGGACCTTTCCATCATTCACACTGAAGGGGAGACGTTGACGTTGGTTGTTCAGCTGAAAAGTAAATAAAGATGGGGAAATATATTTATATTCTTAGCAAGTACAATAACTAGGTTGTTCAAGCTGTATGTAATCAGTTAGATCCCTCCCACACCATCACAAGCATTGCTACTTACCCTCACAAATCCATACTCATAGCTCACTACAGAGAACGTGTTCTCATATACTTGTATTGTTATGTAGCTGACATAAGAAACAAGGGTACTGCCTCGATTTTCATTCTTTGCTTCTATAGTGAAAGTCGGAAGGCTATTGTCACTACCACAAGTCTTGGCAATGGTGTAACTGCAGGTGCCTTGGAAGTCATAGTAGCGACCATCAAAAGTGCGGTAATGGGGATCACCAACAGCATAACAATAGGCCTCTGAGTCTGGAACACATGTTGGTTTCCCATTGGACATCGTACATGTCTCTCTAGCTCTGCATTTTTTGGTGCTGCAAGATGGAACTGGAAACAAAATAATGTATTTTATTTTTATTTTATTTTGTTATCAGTTACTTATATAGCACCAGAATATTCTGTTTTGCTTTATAATTGGGAACAAACAGCAATAGATCAAGACTGTAATAAAATACAGAGGTAAGGGGGCCCAGCTCACAATCTTACATTTTATAGGGAAATAACATTGATACACAAGAACAGATGCTACCATTTGCATATTTTCCTCCAACAAGATTGCAGAGGTACTTGTTGTCCTGTATGACCCAGTTACAGGAATATTGGCCTAGGGTGAGAACAAAATGAAAGTGGAGAAAGAATGTAAATTGATGTTTGGACTGTATATAGAGGATGTAATTGGGTAGGATAGCTTATAAAAGTTATGTGGGTGTGTCTGGAATATAAGCTTGTCTAAAGAGGTGAGTTTTCAGGGAATGCTTGAAAGTTTGGAGACTAGAGGAAAGTTTTATTGTGCAAGGGAGGGCATTCCATAGAGTGGTTGAAGTCCAAAAAGTCCTATAATGATGAATGGGAGCAGGTGATAGGCGAGGATGAGAAACACAGATCTTGTGCAGAGCGGAGAGGTCAGGATGGGAGATATTATGAGATAAGTGAAGAGATGTATGTTAATATAGTCTGGTTAATAGCCTGATGTGTAAGTTGAAGTATGTTATAATGAATTTGGTAGAATGCAGGTAACCAATGGAGGGATTGATGGAGTGGAGCAGCAGATGGTGAACATTTAGTGAGGAATATCTACCTCGCAGCTGCATTTACAATGGATTGCAGCCCTGAGATTCTGTTTTGGGGAAGACAAGTAAGGAGACTATTGCAATAATCAGTGCGGGAGATAATGAGGGGGTGAATTAGAGTTATTACAGTGTCTTGTGTAAGGTATGTTTGTATTCTAGATGTAAGTAACATGATTTGGAAACAGTTATCACATGTGGAACAAAGGTTAGTTAATAGTCAAGTATAGCAACTAGGCTGTGAGATTGTGGGGTGGGGATGATTGTCGAATTATTAACAGTGATAGATAAATCATTTTGGTAACTACTATTGGCCGGTGGAAATATTAATAATGCTAGTAAATGGAAGTTATTAGCTTGAGAATTAATTAAACCCACTATGTTATTCAGCTGACACATCAACCTCTTAATTAAGAAATTAAAATCTATATTGCCTCATATAGGACAGAGAGAAAATGAATGGAGAAATGTTGATATTGGTTGATGTCATTATTAGATAATTGCACAGACAGTCCTGTTATACCCACAGCCACAGATGTCCCAGTCTACACAATTCCCATCTCCAGTATTGTTACTACTTTTATTTCTTCTTCAGGTATTACATGAAAGCATAGAATTGTCTAATATCATCTTACACATGTAGCCACATTAACAAATGGCTGAAGAGGAGTAGACAATAATAAGTATATATATATATATATATATATATATATATATATACAGTATATATATGGAAATGGTGATAGATACAGCAACAGGCATCTCCAATAATAAAAGTGCGCAGTGCAATAAATATATAAAAATAAAAACAATTTATTCAAAATTCATAAGGACATAATAACATAAATAAACAGATATAACGCACAGAATAGTAACATATGGCCGAAGAGTAGTGGACAAAAAAAATAGTATATATATATATATATATGTATATATATATGCAACATGAATATATTGGGAGTAACTGTCTGGCACCTCAGTGTGTTCATGTTTGAAAACAATTGGTTATACAGTACAGGTTGAGTCTCCCATATCCAAATATTCCGAAATACAGAATTTTCCGAAATACGGAATATTTGTGGCTTGACTGAGAAAATTAAACCTTTGATTTTTGATGGTTCAATGTACACAAACTTTGTCTAAGGCACAAATTATAACAAATATTGTATAAAATTACCTTCAGGCTGTGTGTATAGGATGTATATGAAACATAACTGAATTTTATGTTTGTACACAAACTTTGTTTGAGCCACAAAAGTATTGAAAATATTGCATAAAATGACCTGCAGGCTGTGTGTATAAGGTGTATATAACACATAAATGCATTCTGTGTGTATATTTGGGTCCCATTCCCAAGATATTTCATTATGATATGCAAATATTCCAAAATATGGAATATTCCGTTATCCAAAATACCCCTGGCCCCAAGCATTTTGGATATCGGAGACTCAACCTGTATATGAAATGTTGGTGATGTAATATATATATATATATATATATATATATATTTATATATAGATTGTGCGGTGGTAAGCAGCAGCCACAGCAGAGGCAGTGCATTTATAGATGGACTTGTGCTGTGAGTAAAAAAACAGGGGGACATGAGGACATTGATCAGGTAGGAGCTCGTGCTGTGATTGGGAGAGAGGGTAGGTCGCACGGCGCTAGACTAGGTGTATATAAGGACTGTTCTAGCGCTATTGGTCAGTCTGCAGTTCCCCCCTCCAGTGATCACATCGCTACTAACCTGCACAGTGTTAGCGCTCAGGGAATTGTGTGCGATCGTGGTGCCAGTGTGGGGCTCCGGTGAAAGCAACAGTGTGTGCTGTTGGCGACACTGCCAGGCAGTGCTTTGGAGGAAGAGAGCGTTCGGTGTGTCTCCCGCTGTAAGAAGCCAGCAGTTTCCTGTACAGACAGTGGAAGCAATCACAAGTCAGCTCCAGCTGTCAGTTTATTGGAGGCCATCCTGCAGCCAATAGGAGTCGGAGATAAAGGAGGCAGGGTGTCTCCAGAGTGAGGGGGACGGCAGCAGCTCTGACGTGGCAGTGAGTAGTTAATGCCCAGCACCCACACAGACGCCCTCAGTCCCAATACAGAGACAGTATAGGGACAAATATCAAGTTCCAGGAGTATAGGAATCATCAGTGCCACGGATGTGGTTTCTTTAGTTTGTATTCCTTGGCTGGGGTTAGGACTAGCTTTATTCAACTCAGATGCCCTCTGAAGGAGATTAGGTCTAATGAAGTTCCTATGCATGAAAAGGGATACAAGGTCAAAAGTAACTTATGAGTGAGTGAAGCAAATACGAAGCTGGTGTAACTGAGGTAGGGTCAGCAACTCTGGTGCTGCTAGGTGTGACCAGGAAGCCGTAAGGAGAGCCGTGGTAGTCCAGGCTACTTGGTGCGGCTGGTTAGCCGTGAGGTGAATGGTGGAAGCACAGGCTACTTGATGTGGCTGGTTAGCCATGAGGTGAATGGTGGTACCACAGGCTACTTGGTGCAGCTAGTTAGCCGTGAGGTGAATGGTGGCAGAGTGGAAGCTACTTGTCATGCCTAGGAGCCGTAAGATGGTAGGTGGTAGCTTGGAAGTTACTTGTCACAGCTAGGAGCCGTAAAATGGTTGGTGGTAGCGTGGAAGCTACTTGTCATGGCAAGGAGCCGTGAGATGGTAGGTGGTAGTGTGGAAGCTACTTGTTGCGGCTAGGAGCCATAAGATGGTAGGTGATAGTGTGGAATCTTTTTGTCATGGCTAGGATCCCTAAAGATGGTCGGTGGTAGCGTGGAAGCTACTTGTCATGGCTAAGAGCAATAGGATGGTCGGTGGTAGTGTGGAAGCTACTTGTCACAGCTAGGGTGCTGACTGGTGACTGATAGCAGAGAAGTCAGTAACTACTTCAGAGCGCAGTGTGGAGACTCTCTCAGACAAGCTAAGGGGACTTGTTGCACTGGCAACTAGTTGTGAGAAGTAGAGATCCTTTTATAGGAAGTGCAGGATGCTGACTGGCTGGAAGAGAAAGAGAAGCATGTTCATTGGAGGAGATCGCATCACATGGGCAATCCAAGATGGCCACGCCCATGGACCGGAGACCCACGGCAGATGCACTTGTGAGACGCTGGACCAGGGGGTGAGAAGCGGGGAAGCAGAGATCCGCGCTGTAGCATCCCGAGAGGTAAGTGCTGGGGTCTGATTCTGGGGTTTCTATGGTGGGTTGTGACAGTACCCCCCTCTTGACGAGTTGCCTTGGACACTTTTTTGGTTTTTGAGGAAACTTCATGTGAAAGATCTTGACTAGACGAGGTGCATGCACATCGGAAGCAATAACCCAGATTCTTTCATCTGGGCCGTAACCCTTCCAGTCGATGAGATACTGGAAACAATTGTATCGACAACGAGAGTCTAGAATTCTGTCTACCTCAAATTCCTGTCCTTGTTGAGTTTGAACACTAGAAGCCTTAGGAGGTTCCTTCTGGAATCTGTTGAGGATCAATGGTTTCAGAAGAGAAATATGGAAGGAATTAGGAAGGTGAAGATATGAAGGTAGTCTTAACTTGTAAGCTACTGGATTCAGGACTTTGGCAATTGAAAATGGACCAAAATAACGTGGAGCGAATTTCATTGAGGGAACCTTGAGTCTGATGTTTTGAGTGGAGAGCCAGACCATATCTCCAGATTGAAGACTAGGCACAGCTTGTCTCCTGTGGTCAGCAAATCTTTTATACAAAGCAGATGTTTTAATGAATGCAGATCGAACCTTTCTCCAAATGTCAGAAAACTGTTGAATAGAAATCTTGGCAGCAGGCACATCCAGAGTTTGAAGAAGCGGAAAATCTGGAACCCGATAATGATGTCCAAACACTGTAAGAAAAGGAGTTGAATCGGTAGATGTGTGGTAATGATTGTTGTGGGCGAATTCGGCCCATGGGAGGAGCTCAACCCAATCATCTTGAGAAGAGGAGATAAAAGTGCGAAGAAACTGCTCCAGATCTTGGTTGACCCTTTTGGTTTGTCCATTGGTCTGGGGATGATATGCAGTGGAGAAGTTAAGTTTCACCCGAAGAGCTGAACAGAGTGACCTCCAAAACTTGGCTACGAACTGTACTGTGTCAGAAACAATTTCTTGTGGAAGACCATGAAGTCTGAAGATCTCCTTAATGAAATTTTGAGATAGTAATGGGGCAGATGGAAGTCCAGTAAGAGGCACGGAATGGGACATTTTGGGGAATCTGTCCACAATAATCCAGACTGTGTTGTGGCCTTGAGATGGAGGAAGGTCAGTGATGAAATCCATAGATAAGTATGGCCATGGCTGAGAAGGAATGGCTAATGGCTGAAGTTGTCCAGATGAAGCTTGCCAAGATACTTTATGCTGGGCACATTTAACACATGAGGAGACATAGGAGACGATGTCTACTTTCATTGTAGGCCACCAATAAGATCGCCGGATGAATTCAAGTGTTTTTTCAATACCATAGTTTCCGGAGAAATGAGATCCATGTGCCCATTGTAACAATCTTTTGCGAAGGTGGGGTTCTACCAAGGTTTTCCCAACGGGGGGGGTTTGATAGAAATGTTGGTAGTGGCAAACAAAGTTGAATCCAAGATGGGATGAACTTGTTCAGAGAGTTGTTTGGAGCCAGTCTCCATGGAACGGGAAAGAGCATCGGCTTTACAAGTTTGTGATCCAGGGTAATAGGAGAGTTTGTAGTTGAACTGAGAAAAGAACATCACCCATCTAGCCTGACGTGGGTTCAAACAATTAGCAGATTTTAAATAAAGTAACATATTTGTGGTCTGTGTAGATGGTAATGGGATACTGAGCCCCCTCTAGAAGATATCGCCATTCCTTGAGAGCCAATTTTATGGCCAGTAACTCCTGGTTCCCAATGGAGTAATTCTTGTTAGCTGGAAAAGATTTCTGGGAATAGAATCCACAGGGATGAAGTTTCTCATCTTCAAAGTGTTGAGAGAGAACAGCTCCAACTCCCTCGGAGGAGGCATCAACCTCCAGAAAGAAGGGTCGCGTTAAATCTGGTTGCTTCAAAACAAGGGCAGAGATGAACGCCTGTTTCAGGAGTTGAAAGGCCGAAGTGACTTCCAAAGACCATGTGGTTGGATCCGCTCCTTTGCAGGTGAGGGCTGTGGTAGGCACTACCAGGGTAGAAAAACCTTTAACAAACTTGCGGTAATAGCAAAACCTAAAAAGCATTGAATGGACTTCAGAGATGTAGGGATAGTCCAATCGAGGATGGCTTGAAGTTTTGCTGGATTCATTTGAAGATCAGAACTGGCGATGATGTACCCCAGAAATGGCACACTGGTTACTTCAAATATGCATTTCTCCAGTTTGCAGAAGAGCTGATTGGAGCGCAATCTCTGGAGGACATCCTACACCTGATTCGATGGCTTGCCAAGTCCTGAGAGAATATCATAATATCATCTAAATAGATGACCACACTTTTGTACAAAAGATCCTGGAAGATTTCATTGACGAAGAATTGAAAAACAGCTGGGGCATTACAGAGGCCGAAGGGCATGACGAGATGCTCATAATGCTCATCTCTGGTGTTGAAAGCTGTTTTCCACTCATCTCCGGGACGGATACGAATTAAATTGTAGGCTCCTCTCAAATTAAGCTTTGTGAAGATTGTGGCCCCTTTGACTCTGTCAAATAACTCAGTGATAAGGGGAAGAGGATATCTATTTTTAATGGTTACGTCATTGAGTCCTCGATAGTCAATACATGGACGTAACCCTCTGTCTTTCTTTTTGACAAAGAAAAATCCAGCCCCTGCTGGAGAAGAAGAGGGCTGAATGAAACCCTTCTTTAAGTTTTCCTTGATATATTCAGACATAGCTTGAGTCTCGGGGATTGAAAGTGGATAAGTGCTTCCTCAAGGAGGGTTCTTCCCAGGAATTAGATCAATGGGACAGTCCCAATTGCGATGAGGAGGTAGTACCTTTTGCTTACTGAACATATCTGAGAAATCTGAATAGGATACAGGCAGGTCAGTAGGAAGCTGCAGATCAGAGGATCGAACTGGTACAACCCAGTGAAGACGGTTCTTGAAACAGCTTATACTCCAAGAGATAATTTGCATGGTTGACCAGTCAATTTGTGGAGAACGTCTCTGTAGCCAGGGTAGACCAAGAACTAGAGAATGAGAGGCTTTGGGAATCACTAGGAAGGACAGTTCCTCAGAGTGGAGAACCCCGATGGTAAGTTTTAGTGGTTGGGTGCAATGAGTGATGGTTCCACTATTAATTCGACTACCATCGATAGCAGTTAAAGTAACGACTTGGGATAGTGCTTCAACAGGAATCCGATATTTATGGACAAAGTCTGTAGTCATAAAATTTTCTGCTGCTCCGAAATCTAGAGGAGCTAGAAGGGCTGTAGGACCCTGTGGTAGTGTCAATTGAGCCCGAATGGTGGAATCTGACATCCTAGGTGAATCAATGGCTACTCCTAACTTAACCTCTCTATGATAAGTTAGGAGGAGGCATTTCCCAGATGGATGGGACAAGACTTAATTAAATGTTGAGATGATCTTCAATACATGCAAAGATTCTGAATCTGCCTTTTCTGTCACTCCTCAGGAGACAAGCAGGAACGATTAACCTGCATGGGTTCCTCTCCCACCAGAGATGAATGAAATCTGGGAGCAGGTCAAGGTTTACCCCGGCCGAATCTGCCTCTCTCCAGAGTGCGTTCTCTATGCCGAAGGTCCACTTTATTACAAAGGGAAATTAATTCATCCAATTTGGGAGGTAGGTCTCAAGAGGCGAAGTCATCTTTAAGCCTTTCAGATAGCCCGCTCCAAAAAGCTGCAATGAGAGCATCCTCATTCATGTTAAGTTCTGAAAACAAGGTTCAGAATTGGATAACATACTGTCTGACCATTTTACTGACTTGCCGAAGACGAAGAATATCTGTTGAGGCAGAAGAGAATCTTCCAGGTTCATTGAAGATCCTACAAAACATGGCAATAAATTCGCAGTAGTTAGAGAGTAGAGGATCTGATTTTTCCCAAAGTGGAGAAACCCAGTCGAGGGCTGGTCTGGAGAGTAATGAGATTATATAAGCTACTCGAGTTCTGGCAGTTGGGAAGTTACCTGGTTGAAGTTCAAAATGAATCTCGCACTGGTTCAGAAAACCCCTGCATAGCTTGGGGTTGCTGTCAAACTTGCTGGGTAATGCAAGTTGAAGATGAGGAGTAGGTGGTACTGAAGGTGAAGGCACCACGGAGGAAGGATTTGAGGCTTGGACACTGACTGGCACAGGAGTTCATAACAGAGCCTGAATGCTGTCCAAACGCGAAGACATATCCTGAATGAATTGTATGAGTTGGACTTGAGAAGTCACCTGTCTTTCCTGACGAGAAAGGACATTTTGAGAAGAATCCGCACTAGATCCCTGACCACTTGCCGAGTCCATCTGGCCAGTGAAAACTGTCACGGATGTGGTTTCTTTAGATTGTGTTCCTGGGCTGGGGTTAGGACTAGCTTTATTCAACTCAGATGCCCTCTGGAGGAGACTAGGTATAATGAAGTTCCTACGCATGAAAGGGGATACAAGGTAAAAAATAACTTATGAGTGAGTGAAGGAAATAGGGAGCTGGTGTAACTGAGGTTGGGTCAGCAACTCAGGTGCTGCTAGGTGTGACCAGGAAGCTGTAAGGAGAGCGGTGGTAGTCCAGGTTACTTGCTGTGGCTGATTAGTTGTGAAGTGAATGGTGATTGCACAGGCTACTTGGTGCGGCTGGTTAGCCGTGAGGTGAATGGTGGTAGCACAGGCTACTTGGTGTGGCTGGTTAGCCATGAGGTGAATGGTGGTAGCGTGGAAACTACTTGTCATAGCTAGGAGCTGTAAGATGGTAGGTGGTAGCATGGAAGCTACTTGTCATGGCTAGGAGCCGTAAGATGGTCGGTGGTAGCGTGGAAGCTACTTGTCATGGCTTGGAGCTGTAAGATGGTAGGTGGTAGCGTGGAAGCTACTTGTCATGGCTAGGAGCCATAAGATGGTCGGTGGTAGCATGGAAGCTACTTGTCGCAGCTAGGGAGCCAACTGGTGACTGATAGCAGAGATGTCAGTAACTACTTCAGAGCGCAGTGTGGAGGCTCTCTCAGACAAGCTAAGGGGACTTGTTGCACTGACAACTAGCTGTGAGATCCTTTTATAGGAAGTGCAGGATGCTGACTGGCTGGAAGAGAAGGAGAAGCATGTTCATTGGAGATCGTGTTACATGGGAAATCCAAGATGGCCACGCCCATGGACTGGAGACCCATAGCAGATCCACGTGTGAGACGCCAAACCAGAGGGTGAGAACATGATGCTGAAGCCACCAGGGAGCAGAGGGAGAGAACGCCCGCAGGAACGGGCCGGCGGGGAAGCAGAGAGCCGTGCTGTAGCGTCCTGAGAGGTAAGTGCCAGGGTGTGATTCTGGGGTTTCTATGGCGGATTGTGACAATCAGGAAAGGCCTTATTAATGACACTTCTTGCAAGTGAACTGGCAACAGTCATCGGTGTAGTTGTCACTGTCATTGGCATAGCTGTCACTGTCATCGGCGTAGCTGCACTGAAAAAAAACCACCTGACACTGTCATTGGCGTAGCTGTCACTGTCATCGGCGTAGCTGTCACTATCACTGTGATAAAAAAACACCTGCCACTGTCATCGGCATATCGGTCACTGTCATCGGCGTATCGGTCACTGTAATCGTAAGGTAAGGTTGTAATCTAGATGTATGTAACATGATTTGGTAACAGATTGGATGTGGGGAACAAAGGACAGTCAAGTGTCAAATATATCAACTAGGTTGTGAGCTTGTGGGGTAGGGATAAATGTCAAGTTATCACCAGTGAAAGAGAAAGAGATTTCAGGTTGGTATCTACTATTGATCAGTGGAAAAATTAATAAGATCTGCATTGGTTTATTGCCTGTACACCATAACACCTTTATTAGCTTAATTAACTAAACTACAAATAAAGACACGGACACCAAGAACTTGGCTAAAAAAGTCACAGCTTTTTATTTATAATTAGAATTAATCAACCTAACGAGGGCGGCAAAGAGATGCTGCAAGCCCAGTTCTAGCTTTCACCTTGCTCAAAATAACCAGGGGATGACTAAAACGTCCCCCCTCTAGACGCACTAACGATATGAGAGTCTCACTTCCCTCCTGGGCCAACCCGAGGCACTTACGCACAGAAAAGCGTCCGGGTCCCCCCGCATGGAGGACAAATTCACCAGGGGCAACGAGGGCAAGTGCCCCCACAAAGTTATCTTGCGCCACCTAAAGCCACTGAGATGTAGCATACTCCTGCCAAAGCCAGGCCCTAACAGAGAGAGTGGCCTGGAACAAATTACTCGTCAAATATTCCTCACGCCAATCTAGAGGCCACGGAGCAGCACACCTTTCCCCATTGAAAATGGTCCCAAACCGGATGATCAAGCTGCATCAGTAAAAAGTTGCAACAGTCTTTTCGATACTGGAGGTGAAGGCCATATATGCTCGCCATTGAAATGGACCAAAAACTTGGCCCAAATACGAAGATCATCTTTTATCTCTGTCAACATGCATACATGCTGATGCGGCCTGACCATTCCGCCGTGGTCCTCTCCAATTTCCTGCAAAATACTCCTACCAATGGGAATTATCCATCAAGCAAAGTTAAAGGAACCCAGCAGTGACTGAACCCTACTTAATCTAAAGGAGTTCACCACTAAGCAGCTTGCAATTTGTTCCAGCAACTTATCTACCTTGTCCCGAGGCAGCCTACAACAACCCGCAGCTGTATCTATCTCAATTCCCAAATAAGATAAGCAAGAAACAGACCCCTCTATCTTTTCATGAGCAACGGGCACTCACAACACCTGAAACAGGGCTTGAGCAGAAAAAAGGAGGTCAGAACAGACGTCACTATTTCCCAGACCTAAAAAGAGAAAATCATCCAAATAGTGAGCCACGCCCATTTGCCCTGTTCCGGCCTGGAAACACCATTGCAAAAAGGAACTGAATTTCTCAAAATAGGCACAGGAAATCGTGCAGCCCATTGGCAAACATTTATCCACAAAATAACCTGAATCTAAACGAAAACCCATAAACTTCATGGCCTCCGGGTGCATTGGCAATAAACGGAAGGCCGATTCTTTATCCAATTTCGCCAGCAAAGCACCATGTCCAAAACTGCACACCAAACCCAAAGTCTTGTCAAATGATTGATATACTACTATACAGAAACTCTCAGGGATGGCATCATTGACCGCCCGCCAGGCGGTTACGAAAAATTTTAAATTTAAACAAAACTTTCCTGGAACCTTTTGGAAATAACACCCACTGTGGATATACAGAGGTCCTGCAAGGGAGGACAGGGAAAAGGACCCTCCATTTGCCCAAGCAGCACCTCCTTTCCAACTTTATCCTTTAATTCTTCAGGGTAATCTCTGGCAGAGCGCAAGTTACTGGATACCTTAACTAGCAGTGGACCCTCTATAGGTAATTGAAAACTAAATGAAAAACCATGCAACAAGAACAAGGAATCTTCTCTATGGGGATATAACTGAAGCCATCTGGTAAGAGAAGCCAAACAGACAGGTGAGCTATCCTTATCCAGTTCCCCTGGAGCCGTCTCCCAGTCTTGTGAAGCCCCTCCCGCCCCACATCGACAGTCCTTGGCCGGATGTTCACCTCCGCAGAGAAGACATGAGTGGCGAAAACGACAGCCCAACCCCCGAGTACACCAGAGTCATTGTAGGCAAAACATTTTCCTCTCGCCCCTCCAGTTGTCCCCGGTCTACCAGTCGTAGAGCTCCTACGGGGCTGCACTGAATCCAAGGGGGGTCGACGCTGCAGTGACTCCTCTAGCCAAACCTCCACGTCCTTTACCCCAAATGGTATGATCAGACTGCCGTCATACTTCTTCCTGAACTGCGCATCATATTCTCTCCATGACTAATTTTGAGATCGAATGAACATGTTTAATACCAAAAATAAATATCTAATAATGTTAACATGTTCATCTGCCCAAGTCTCCAGATAGCATGTCACGAATTTGAGCATGCCCTTTAACCAGTTGTTAAAACCACAAAATGCATATTCCCCTATGCACCCGGTCTTTTTAGCCTGCGTAAAACTTTTCTTCATGTCGTCATTGAGGGAGAAAAAGTAAACAAATTTACACATAGGAATCCTGCCTCGCACACTTTTGAGCAAACCTCAAAGTACTGCGGTATTTGCACAACGGACTGTGGGCCTGATTCAGAGCCGGACGCTATATGCGCTCGCTCTTTCAGAAGAGGGGGCCGGCTATTTAAATTGAGCGCTCGTTCTTTGCGGTCTGTTGATGCCTCTATGTCTGAGCGAGCGAACGAAACATGCGCTCGCTATTTTGTAAAGACGCCCCCAGGCCGCTCGCATCCTACGTCATCTCCGCTATTTATTAGATTAATCGAGTACATCGAAAGGTGTCTGAACTGCTCGCAGTGCTTGTGGTAGGATTTTCCTACCGCAATCATGCGAACAGTTCAGGCTAAGAGACAACCAAGTGACGTGGTCAATGACGCTGCTTTGTTAATTATGCACACCCTTAAAACGCCCGTTTTGACCGTTAGGCACGCCAGCGTTCGGATCTCCACTCCCCGTTTTCAAGCACCTTCCCCTGTTACCACCCACAAACGCCTCATCCTGTCACTCAAATTAGCAGGCACTCCCTATTTTGCGAGCACTCGATATCTGACCGCACTGACTGGTTGGCGCATGCACATTACGACCCATATGCATGTGCAGATGAGCAAACATCGCTCGGAGCGAAGGAGCGGCCACTTACGAGCGTCTCTGAATCAGGCCCTGTGTCAGCACTGGCCTCCTGTTCTTTATTCCCTATCTCTGCGTCCTTCCTAGCGACGCTACCTGATTTTCTAGCCAAGCGACGTGCAACCATCCTGGCTATCTTACGCGGGCGCGTTGGGGAACCAGAAGAGTGGGAATAATCAGAAAAAGAATCAGAAGATGATGACCAAGCCATATCATACTCACCAGAACCAGAGGGTCCTGGAGTCGACTTTTCAACTGCCACCCGCTTATTCCTCACTGGCTTGACTACTGCAATTGCCTCCACCGGACCTGGCTCGGGAACCGCCCGAACCAATGACTGTTCTCCGATGCGACCTCCTGAGACTTCTGCACCTGAAACTGGAGGGGACAGGTGAGGTACTGGCAAAGATTGAGACATCACAGGTGTGGGGGGGGGGTGGAAGGGCAAGTGGAAGGGGAGGAGGTGCCGACAGAGTTGCTGATGCCCATGGGGATGTGGACTCTGCGGGGATCAAGGGATGAGTGTGACCTATGTGAGAGGAAAGCAGGGGTGGAGTAGGAGGTGGCACGGGAGCAGGGGCGTAACCTTGCTAGGGTGGTAGGTATGTGTAGGGAAGATGGGGCTGCTGAAATGCGGGGAAACATGGGCTGCCCCCGACTCCGTGACATGCAATTAATTATTAGGTGGCAGGGAGTGCGGCTCCGCACCAAGGACCGCACCTGTCACGATGCCGGACAGGTGAGGAGGAGAAGGGGGGGTGGTTAGTGTTAGGAGGTTTAGCAGAGGGACGTGGTGATTGTGGAGGAACAGCAGGAAAGACTGTGGAGAGGCTCAGATTGTAAGGCACAGGGCTGGTAATGATGGGGGACGCAAGCAGCACAGCTGCTGAGGGTGCGGTGGCCGGAGGTGAACATGGAGGAGAGGGGCCGTGTATCCGGGGACCATGCCCATAGCAGACGTGATGGGTGTGGAGGCATTGGACACATTGGATGCAGTGGCAAAGCGGGAGGAGAGGACCGGAATGTCTGGGGGAAACAACTAAAGTGAGGTAGAGGGAATGGGAGATGAAGGCCGGGAGGGAGCCACTAGCAACGGGCAAGAAAACTCAGCCAGCCGGGTTGAGGGGACAGCATGACGCTGATTGTGAAGGAGGAAGGTATAAATTCAATAATGGGGATGAATAGACAATATTAAGATAAATGCACAAATTTCAAATATCAAGAAATACTCAGCTATTTGTGAAGATCCACCAAAAGAGGCTGGTTAGATGCAAACAGGTCAAAATATAATAGCATTGAAAACCCCTCCTTCCATCAATATCATTAGCTAATCACACCAGCTGACCACAGCAACTTACCCAGCAACAAGGCTGTCATAACCCCAACATTCAGCAAAAAAACTTCAATCTTATTTATCCTCAACCCTATACAGATTTTGTCTACACAAATGCTTGTAAATGGAAGTTATTAGCTTGAGAATTAATTAAATTCACAGTTATGCTGCCCACACACAGCAATATTTTACCCAATCTGGTCAATTCCGAAACATTGGAACAACAGATCGTGTAAAATATGACCAAATTGAGAGTAAATCGTGAGTCCCCAGATCGGGTAAAATATTGTTATGTGTGTGGGCAGCATAACAGTGAATTTAATTAATTCTCAAGCTAATAACTTTCATTTACTAGCATTAACATATGCCTAAAGAGGAGTAGACAGAAATGAGTATGTGTATATATCTTTTTATATATTTTATTATAAATATATATTGGCAACATGAATATATTGGGAGTAGCTGTCTGGCACCTCAATGTATTCATGTATTAAGAGCAATTGGTTATATATTAAAAGTTGGAGATGCAATATATATATATATATATATATATATATATATATATATATTATATATATGTATAGGTTTAAGTATAATTTAATGTATGTAATATACAGTATACAGTATATGTATAGATTGTGAGGGGGTAAGCAGAAGCCACAGCAGACGCAGTGCATTCATAGATGGACTTGTGCTGTGAGTAAAAAGACAGGGGGCTCGAGAACATGAGGACATTGATCAGGTAGGAGCTAGTGCTGTGAGCGGGATAGAGGGTAGGTTGCACGGTGCTAGACTAGGTGTATATATGGGCTGTGCTAGCGCTAGTGGTCAGTCTGCAGTTCCCCCCTCCAGTGATCACATTGCTACTGACCTGCGCAGTGTTACCGCTCAGGGAGGTGTGTGATCGTGGTGCCAGTGTGGGGCTCTGGTGAAAGCAGCAGTGAGTGCTGTCAGTGGCAGTGCCAGGTGGTGCGCTGATAGCAGCTGGGCTCCGGAGGAAGAGTGTGTCTGGTGGGTCCCCCGTTGTAAGAAGCCGGCACCATCCTGTACAGACAGCAGAAGCAGTCACAAGTCAGCTCCCGCTGTCAGCTTATTGGAGGCCGGCCTGCAGCCAATAGGAGCCGGAGATAAAGGAGGCGGGGTGGCTCCAGAGTGAGGGAGACGGCAGCAGCAGCACTGAGGTGGCAGTGAGTAGTTAATGCCCAGCACCCACAAAGACGCCCTCAGTCCCCATACAGAGACAGTATAGGGACAAATATCATATTCCAGGAGTATAGGAATCATCAGGAAAGACCTTATTAATGACACTCCTTGCAAGTGACCTGGCAGCATTAGGATATCTGCTCAGATAATTATCTATAAGGAGCATCTAAAGAACGTATAGTAGGAGAACTATATAAGTTATCTCTTATACTATATCTAGTGATACTTCATATCTACATCAGGCAGAGATAAGTCAGTAACAGGCACTGTATATAGGAACAGTGTAAGCAGAGCGAGGGAAACTAGGAAGAAGGCTGCATTATAACTAGGGATGAGCGGGTTCGGATTTCCGAAATCCGAACACCCCCTGAACCCCCTGAGTCCCCCATATCTGAGCCAGGATCTGAGTCAGGCTCAGATTTTCCGCCTGGCTTGGATCTGAAATCAAGGCAAAATATCATCATCCCGCTATCGGTTTCTCACAGGATTTTGGATTCGATAAAAGGTCCCGCGAATGCCGCCATTTTTCATTCTGGCTGTGGAGCGTGCACAGGGAGGGAGCTGGGATTTCTGGGTTGGTTACTGCTGACGCTGACCATAGGGGCTGGCTGGCTACTGTTGTCCAGTGCTGTGCTGCTGCCCCAAATAAAAAAAAATAAAAAAACACACCTTTCACTGTCATCGGCGTAGCTGTCGTGGTCACTCTCATTGGCGTAGCTCTCACTGTCATCGGCGTAGCTGTCGTGGTCACTCTCATTGGCGTAGCTCTCACTGTCATCGGCGTAGCTGTCGTGGTCACTCTCATTGGCGTAGCTCTCACTGTCATCGGCGTAGATGTAGTGGTCACTCTCATTGGCGTAGCTCTCACTGTCATCGGCGTAGATGTCGTGGTCACTCTCATTGGTGTAGCTCTCACTGTCTTCGGTGTAGATGTCTTGGTCACTCTCATTGGCGTAGCTTTCACTGTCATCGGCGTAGATGTCGTGGTCACTCTCATTGGCGTAGCTGTGCAGAAAACAATAAACACATGTTATTTATCGGCGTAGCTGCGCAGAAAAAAAACACCTGTCACTGTCATCGGCGTAGAATATTGCAATAATCCATGTAGGAAATAATGAGGGAGTGAATTAGAGTTATTACAGTGTCCTGTGTAAGGTATGGTTTTATTCTAGATGTATGTAACATGATTTGGTAACAGATTGGATGTGGGGAACACAGGACAGTCAAGAGTCAAAGACATCAACTAGGCTGTGAGCTTGTGGGGTAGGGATGATTGTCAAGTTATCAACAGTGATAGAGATATCAGGTTGGTATCTACTATTAGACAAAATACAAAGAGAAACATACAACTGCACACATAAATTAAATGTTGTTAATTAGTTAAATTGACTCCATATTATAATATTATCAATATTAAAATATTAACAATGGTGGTGCTGCCATTAGACAAGAGGTGCTATATTAGTACTGAAGAAAAAGAAAAAAGTTTTGTCATGGAGATGGCGCACAGACTGAGTTGATATGATAAAATAATACTTTATTAGGTATGCATTAAGATATTCCAACTGGAATAGACTTCAGCGAAATAAGGTTAAAAATAAAAATAAATAATAATTGTGTGGCTATTCATAATGAAAAAGTGAAATAAAATCATGAAAAAACCCTGCCGTGTGAATTTATTTCTTATTACTATTATTATTAGATTCCCATGTTCAAAGAAAGGAGGGGAGCGTAAGTATAAATTCTTACACAACTTCTTTGGTAATTAGTTGGTGCTAGTGTCTCGTTAATATATTATTCAAGATTGAAAATCTATGAGGATTTGTCAATGATGTCACAGATATCCATCATATTTAAATTTTTATTGAATTAATGCAAACTTATTGTCAAATATTCCTCATAAAGTCAATATCCTGTATAAACTGCCAGAAGTCTGTTCATAGAAACATTAGTTTCAATTTATTACATGTAATAACAATATCCATCCATCTGTAGTTTATTCTACTGACTGTTTCAGTTGATCAAATATAAAGACTAAAACACTATTGTCAGTTGTTACTAATGCTATAAATCCATAGACGCAGACCCAGACACCTCCACTCTAAATGTCCTGTAACAGGACAAACATTCAATTGCTACATGCTAGTGCATGGGAGATGCACTTATCCTGGTGCTAGAGGATCTGACCTAATTGTTTAACAAAGTATCAAGCTAAATTGCTAATATTAAAACAGTCAGATATGCTGCACATTCATATGGTCACAGTATAATCTATTGCCCTGTAACTGGACAAACAATCAATTATTAAGTGCTAGTGCATAGGGGATGCACTTGTCATGGTGCTGGCAGGTCAGACCTGATTGCAAGTAACACATATACAAAGTGTCCAGCTTAATTGTTAGTATTTAAATGGTCAAATATGCCGTACGTTCATATGGTCACAACATGATATATTGTCCTGTGTCTGGACAGTTAGTAGAGTGAGCTCCTGTTCAATCTGATTATTATATAAGAAACATGGGTAACACACGGCAGGTGTAACGCTGACGCGCGTTTCGCTGTTAAGCTTTATCAAAGGCAAGACGATTGCCTTCACTGCCCTCTAGTATATTCATAGCCAAGGACCAATGACATTGCATTCTCCGGTCATGTGGTCTCGTGGACCAATCCCGCAATAGTTTGCAAGTCTACCGTGTAATCAACATCTCAACCACTTAGAACTGCGGTTTCAAGAAAAGGGAAAAGTTTGTCATTAGAAATGCAAGTAGTCATGACAACTAAAGCCGAAGCTATAGTTGCATATGTATATATCAATCATTAGAGAATGTGTGTCCTTCTTCATGTCATGTACTTAGAAATAAAATAAAAGAGAGGGCAATAAATAGCGGGTAAAGTATTGATTACTGGAAAGCAATAATCAGTTAAGGATATTGTCTGCATAAACATATAATATAAATTACGTTACTATTATAATAAATTAGTTATATAGATTAACATACGAAAAGGAGTTAAGAAATCAATAAATATTTAACACATAAATATTATAGTGAAATAACTAAATATAAATATAATAATATGAAGATAATACTAAAGAATATCCCTTAATAAATTAATATTATAAATGAGTTCATTAATTCAATTATAAAAATTGATTACTGTGACATAAAAAATAAGTAAATAAAATTTATATAATTTAGTGTGTGTTGTTCTTATGACAATAAGGTGTGAAATGTAAGAAGTGAAATACATTTCAATAAAATGTGAAATACTAATGTATAATCACCAGAGTGTAAAATAATGTGAAATATAATGTGAAGTGTTAAGAGAATGTATATTCCTACATATTACTTTAAGTATAGGTCATTAGTGTGGGAGTGAAAAACAAACTATCAAAATTTGTGAACATAAAGTGACATCAGAAAAAGTGAACAAAAAGAAATAACATAAAACTTTATTACAAATGAAAAGGTGTACATACAATAATAAAATTAGTAATAGTTGTGATACTCAAATGTCATCAGTCTGCTACATTATAACATCATATACACTTTCATGGACACATAGACCCACGTAGGCATGACAATTTCCCTACGTATTTCATAAAGAATTTCATATGAAATGAAACATTTAATAAAATAGTGACACAAATCATGTAGTTGTGAAGGGAGTAATCCATCTAAATTACATCTTACCAATAAATATGATGTCATATTGATCCTTTTTTCTCTTGCTATTATTACATAGGTTCCCTTCCATAATGTTGTATTCATAGTCATTAAAATTAAAATTATCAGAATACTGAAGATGTTTAAATCAAAATTCAGAATAAATTATAATGATTATCATTCCAATGGGACCCTCAATAATACACAACACTTATATTAAATGTAGTATTTATATAACAGAAACTGTCCTGGGGAAAGAAAATATGCAATTGTGTGTGAATATATACATTCATAGCATGGTTTGGAAGAAAAGAGAGACTTTGACTAGAACATCATATTAACTCATATTCAGTTAATAAATGTATGGGTTTTTTTTTTAAAAAAACGAATGGATAAATAAATTGAGAGATAGAAGTACCTAACATAACTTAATGATTGAATTGACCAGATCATCTTATTCGTTCAGAAACACTTGATGTTTCATAGTGTAGTGTTTAAAAAGAAATTTCTAAATCAGCTATCTAGGGATTCTTGAGAAATGGGACATAATTATTATTTTCATTCAGGCCTTTGGGATACAGACTATCCATCAGAAAGATTAGTCTAGTCTCCTCTTTTAATAGTTCTTCATCAAGATTACCCCCTCTTATTCCCATCTGGACATATTTCATTCCAAAAACTTCCAGAAGATTGGGATTGCTATTGTGATATTTGTAAAAATGTCTAGCCACAGCTGTGAGGGGTTTAAACTTTACCAAGTCATTACTAGCATTGCGGATCATTCCAACATGTTTCAATATCCTTACTTTGAGGGGTCTGGATGTCTTACCCACATAGATTTTCCCACAGGGACATTCCAGATGGTATATACTCCCTAATGTGGTGCAAGTAATGCAGTTCTGAATTATCCATTTTTTGTTATATCTGTCGAAGAACCATTTTTTGGTACCATGTACTTACAGGCCTTACATTGTCCACATTTAAATGATCCCTTCTTATTGAATAGTGACTTCTTAGTCACAATCATATGGCTGTGCACTAGTCTATCCTTCAAATTGTGGGATCTCCTCTAACTCATTTGTATCTTTGGGGGTAGAATTTTCATTAAATCATTGTCTGTTTGCAATATTGACCAATGTTTCTGAAGAACATCTCTGATCTCTCTCCATTGAGCATTGAAGGTTCCCACAAATCTAATTGGTTCCTCTTTCTGTTCTTTCTCTCTTGGTTTTAATAGAAAGTCTCTCAATGTTTTTTCAGTCTCCTTAATCGTTCTTTTGATTAGCTTGTTGCTGTATCCACGATTTTTTAATCTCACGCTCATTTGTTTTTGCTGAAATTCAAAAACCTCTGGAGTGGAGCAGTTTCTCTTAGTTCTTAAAATTTCTCCTTTAGGGATCGCTCAAATAGTGGCTGGTAGGTGCGAGCTACTAGAGTGTAGTATACTGTTTGTAGCAGTATCTTTCCTGAACATATAGGTGGTAATTTGACCTCCTCCATCAATCCTTATGGTTAGGTCCAAAAAGTTAATTTCTCGTTGACTCATAGAGCTGGTAAGCTTTAAGTTGAAATCATTAGTATTCAGTATTGAGGGAGAAGGAGATGGTCTTCCATGAACAATATGATAAATATACTGATTAGATCTTATTATACCTCCGTTACTTTGATGATATCCTACTTTTATGGGAAGGTGACCAAAAACAACTGTAAGAATTCATCTCGATACTGAATACTAATGATTTCAACTTAAAGCTTACCAGCTCTATGAGTGAATGAGAAATTAACTTTTTGGACCTAACCATAAGGATTGATGGAGGAGGTCAAATTACCACCTATATGTTCAGGAAAGTTACTGCTACAAACAGTATACTACACTCTAGTAGCTCGCACCTACCAGCCACTATTCGAGCGATCCCTAAAGGAGAAATTTTGAGAACTAAGAGAAACTGCTCCACTCCAGAGGTTTTTGAATTTCAGCAAAAACAATTGAGCGTGAGATTAAAAAATCGTGGATACAGCAACAAGCTAATCAAAAGAACGATTAAGGAGACTGAAAAAACATTGAGAGACTTTCTATTAAAACCAAGAGAGAAAGAACAGAAAGAGGAACCGATTAGATTTGTGGGAACCTTCAATGCTCAATGGAGAGAGATCAGAGATGTTCTTCAGAAACATTGGTCAATATTGCAAACAGACAATGATTTAATGAAAATTCTACCCCCAAAGATACAAATGAGTTAGAGGAGATCCCGCAATTTGAAGGATAGACTAGTGTACAGCCATATGATTGTGAATAAGAAGTCACTATTGAATAAGAAGGGATCATTTAAATGTGGACAATGTAAGGCCTGTAAGTACATGGTACCAAAAAAATGGTTCTTCGACAGATATAACAAAAAATGGATAATTCAGAACTACATTACTTGCACCACATTAGGGAGTATATACCATCTGGAATGTCCCTGTTGGAAAATCTATGTGGGTAAGACATCCAGACCCCTCAAAGTAAGGATATTGAAACATGTTGGAATGATCCGCAATGCTAGTAATGACTTGGTAAAGTTTAAACCCCTCACAGCTGTGGCTAGACATTTTTACAAATATCACAATAGCAATCCCAATCTTCTGGAAGTTTTTGGAATGAAACATGTCCAGATGGGAATAAGAGGGGGTAATCTTGATGAAGAACTATTAAAAGAGGAGACTAGATTAATCTTTCTGATGGATAGTCTGTATCCCAAAGGCCTGAATGAAAATAATAGTTATGTCCCATTTCTCAAGAATCCCTAGATAGCTGTTTTAGAAATTTCTTTTTAAATACTACACTATGAAACATCAAGTGTTTCTGAACGAATAAGATGATCTGGTCAATTCAATCATTAAGTTATGTTAGGTACTTCTATCCCTCAATTTATTTATTATTATTTTTTTTTAAAAACATACATTTATTAACTGAATATGAGTTAATATGATGTTCTAGTCAAAGTCTCTCTTTTCTTCCAAACCATGCTATGAATGTATATATTCATACACGATTGCATATTTTCTTTCCCCAGGACAGTTTCTGTTATATAAATACTACATTTAGTATAAGTGTTGTGTATTAATGAGGGTTCCATTGGAATGATAATCATTATAATTTATTCTGAATTTTGATTTAAACATCTTCAGTATTCTGATAATTTTAATGACTTTGAATACAACATTATGGAAGGGAACCTATGTAATAATAGCAAGAGAAAAAAGGATCAATATGACATCATATTTATTGGAAAGATGTAATTTAGATGGATTACTCCCTTCACAACTACATGATTTGTGTCACTATTTTATTAAATGTTTTATTTCATATGAAATTCTTTATGAAATATGTAGGGAAATTGTCATGCCTACATGAGTCTATGTGTCCATGAAAGTGTATATGATGTTATAATGTAGCAGACTGATGGCATTTGAGTCTCACAACTATTACTAATTTTATTATTGTATGTACACCTTTTTATTGGTAATACAGTTTTATGTTATTTCTTTTTGTTCACTTTTTCTGATGTCACTTTATGTTCACAAATTTTGATAGTTTGTTTTTCACTCCCACACTAATGACCTATACTTAAAGTAATATGTAGGAATATACATTCTCTTAACACTTCACATTATATTTCACATTATTTTACACTCTGGTGATTATGCATTAGTATTTCACATTTTATTGAAATTTATTTCACATTATTTTACACTTTGGTAATTATGCATTAGTATTTCACATTTTATTGAAATTTATTTCACTTCTTACATTTCACACCTTATTGTCATAAGAACCACACACACTAAATTATATAAATTTTATTTACTTATTTTTTATGTCACAGTAATCAATTTTTTTAATTGAATTAATGAACTCATTTATAATATTAATTTATTAAGGGATATTCTTTAGTATTATCTTCATATTATTATATTTATATTTAGTTATTTCACTATAATATTTATGTGTTAAATATTTATTGATTTCTTAACTCGTTTTCGTATGTTAAGCTATATAACTAATTTATTATAATAGTAACGGGATTTATATTATATGTTTATGCAGACAATATCCTTAACTGATTATCGCTTTCCAGTAATCAATACTTTACCCGCTATTTATTGCCCTCTCTTTTATTTTTTTTCTAAATACATGACATGAAGAAGGACACACATTGTCTAATGATTGATATATACATATGCAACTATAGCTTCGGCTTTAGTTGCCATGACTACTTGCATTTCTAATGACAAACTTTTCCCTGTTCTTGAAACCGCAGTTCTAAGTGGTTGAGATGTTGATTACACGGTAGACTTGCAAACTATTGCGGGATTGGTCCACGAGACCACATGACCGGAGAATGCGATGTCATTGGTCCTTGGCTATGAATATACTAGAGGGCGGTGGAGGCAATAGTCTTGCCTTTGATAAAGCTTAACAGTGAAATGCGCGTCAGCGTTACACCCACCGTGTGTTACCCATGTTTCGTATATAATAATCAGATTGAACAGGAGCTCACTCTACTAACTGTCCAGACACAGGACAATATATCATGTTGTGACCATATGAACGTACTTCATATCTGACCATTTAAATACTAACAATTAAGCTGGACACTTTGTATATGTGTTACTTGCAATCAGGTCTGACCTACCAGCACCATGACAAGTGCATCCCCTATGCACTAGCACTTAATAATTGATTGTTTGTCCAGTTACAGGGCAATAGATTATACTGTGACCATATGAATGTGTGGCATATCTGACTGTTTTAATATTAGCAATTTAGCTTGATACTTTGTTTAACAATTAGATCAGATCCTCTAGCACCAGGATAAGTGCTTCTCCCATGCACTAGCATGTAGCAATTGAATGTTTGTCCACTTACAGGACATTTAGAGTGGAGGTGTCTGGGTCTGCGTCTATGGATTTATAGCATTAGTAACAACTGACAATAGTGTTTTAGTCTTTATATTTGATCAACTGAAACAGTCAGTAGAATAAACTACAGATGGATGGATATTGTTATTACATGTAATAAATTGAAACTAATGTTTCAATGAACAGACTTCTGGCAGTTTATACAGGATATTGACTTTATGAGGAATATTTGACAATAAGTTTGCATTAATTCAATAAAAATTTAAATATGATGGATATCTCTGACATCATTGACAAATC